>OY292341.1:7222500-7822500 GCA_958496145.1 Heliothis peltigera
AATTGACGACCAGATGGCGTTGTGGTTAGTGAACCTGTCTGCCACGCTATAGGTCGCGGGTTCGATTCCCGCATAAGGCAAACATTTCGTGTGCATGAACATGGGTGTTTGACTTATACCGGATGTTTCTATGTATAATATGTATGAATTTACAAAAGAAAAGTGTATAAGTATGTTTATCAGCTGTCTAGTACCCATAGTACAAGCTCTGCTTAGTTTGGGACTAGATGACGTTGTGTGAATGTGTGAGAATTATTATTTTATTACCTATTTCTTAACCCTTCACCTGCACACGTCTCAATCTATCGAGCATTTCTCAAAACTTTTACCGAACTGAATTTATTTTACCTACATCATCGGAATAGCAGGAAACAAAACACGAATACAAAGCAATATTTCTCAATAGCAACACAAGACAAGGCAGATAAATTCGACAAATTAACTTCTGTGTAAACACATGTTTCGTTCACATATTGCCGCGTGGTGGCAGCACGCCTGATTTATGGGCAGAAGGGCGTTGGATCTCGCGGTAAACAGACGTGTGATTTTAACTGGTTTCCTTTCGATGTTAATGTTTTATGATCTGCGGATTGCTTTTTGTGTATGATAATATCATTGTTGGTTTATTTTACGAGATAAGGAAAAAATGTATAAAATTTTGAATTTCTTATGAGTTTCTTTGAATACAATATTTGACTATTTAGGATTGAAGTTTAATATGTACAGACGCCAGTACGTCAAGCTACTACAATCTGTTGAATTTCCTTAATAGATTTTCAACTCTATTGCTGAAGCATATAGTTCAAAGTCGATAGGGAAAATTTGAAAGTTTCAAAGGAAATAGTAGCGTCTGTACACTACATATATATTACAAATTTAACATCTAATGAACTAATCCAACTTATTATCTAGATACCAAAAAACCTAGAGTTAAAGCTAAAAAAGGGCATAAAATTAGTTCTCGTCACTATCATTCAGTAGAGTTCAATTAGTAAGAAAAAAAAAATGTTTCATACATCATTGTATAAATACCTACTAAGAACTTAAACCTTAGAAAACTTCCCAAACTAAACTTCACAAAAATCAATAAATCTAAAACAAAACCATACTTTTCACACTCTAAAATACAGAAAACAAGTTTTCCCTGCCCAGTCGGCGTTATAATTCACGTTCGTTCCTTAATACGGGACGGCTGTAAATCATATCGCGGCACATCTGCCGACGAAATAGAAAAATAACAATAAATAAAGGAAATAGTAGCGAGCGACAACAGGGTTAGTTTCCACTGATATTTTCTTTATTTTTCATATTGTTGGTCTTGGTTTTAGGGTATATGTTTAGCGAGTATAAAGGTTTTATGTCTAAAAGAATGTTAAAAAAAATCGCGTGACTCATCTACCATGCATACAAAATACTCGTAGTACGAATATTTATTTGCAGTATGGTGAATCACGGATACTTTGCGTAGATTCACACAAAAATGGTTCATGTCAATTTTGTATGTAAAAAAATACAGGTATAAAAAATTTACTTGTGTATTCTGTGAGATTTGGGACAAACATATATGTAAGTATCAAGACCTCAAGTGATCCCGGTGTGGTATATAGCTAGGGGGAATGTCAGTCTCTTACTGACTAAAACTCACTTTGTTCCTTCTGTAGGTCTTTGTATACCAAAGCTACGGTAACTTTTGTGAACAAACCATAGAAGAAAAATCAAGAACTTCCCTCCAGATATCAAAACCAAGATGAGTTTTTCAATATAGACAAAGAAAAAAGCTTATTTTATTAAAGTCAGAGCTACCCACGTATCGACACAAAAGTAAATAACAGAACTTCTACCTTAAGAATAAGGGATCTTTGCCCACTCAATAAGCTAACCCTTCCACTAATCCGGGCAATAATGAACTGCGTGCCTCCCCGGCTCTGGCCAACCAAGCATAATTAAATAGTCGCCGACATATTAATATGTTAAACACTTTCTTATTGAAGTCGTGACAAGTTTTATGATACCTTCAAATGCTGAGTGTAGAAATAAACTACTGCAGAAGATAATATTGAGTAATTACTAATTACTTTTCTAATAGTGAAAGCCGTTTTTCGGATCACTGTTTAATTGTTTCATTATTATTTGGTTTTTGTGTAAAAACACGTTTACTAATTTATTTTTGTAAAAATGAACGTAATTTTACAAATTGATTAACTTTAGTTTTACGTGCATGACAACGGGAAAGTTGTTTTAATTGGTGTTTAATACCTACATGTAGCGATTTTGTCTTGAGAAATCTTATGAAATATAAGTTTTATTATTATTGAGACAAGGAAGCGTACTACATTGAATGCGAAATGCGAAAACTGAATCATAACTTTTACTACCATAACAAAACCAACAGTGGACGAATGCGCCATTACTTTCAATCTATAATAGTCACCAGCGCCATTTTTGTTCGTCCCTCAGCCGGTGCATCACAATCATCACCCTGTGCTATTCTATATAGACAGTACGTGTCCCGAATGTCGGATCGTTTTCCGGGATTTTGTAGCTATTTTTATTTGGTATCGACCGTTTTCGGACTATCGGGCCTTTTGGACCCCGCGTCGCGAATGAAGGGTTGGCCGCCCGTGTAATTGGCTAGTTACAATTCATTATTGTTTCGGAATTGTGATTTTTTTCCAGAATTGCGGGCGGACGGATTTTCGTTTCGATTTATTTTGAAAGGATTTGCTGTTTGTGTGAAAAATAGGGGATTTTGGTGATATAAAATTAATGCATTCATTTAGTTTTGGTTGACAGATAATATTTTAGTTTTGTATGTATGCTTTTTATGTAGTACAGATAGAGATTAGAGGGGTATTATTGCCATCCATTTGCTATTTAAGCTACTAAGTCATCACCATCAGCCTTTTGCCGTCCCACTGATGGGCACAGGCCTCCTCTTTTTTTTCACGGCCACGGTATCTCTTGCGAACAACCAGCAGCCCAGGCAGACCCTGACCCTTATGGGCCCCTCCTATCTTGCTGACATCCCTTCGAGGAGGCATAGGCTTCCTCTCTCACACACAAGAACTTACAAACACTTAAAATTGTTAATAACTTTTTTACTAACATTTAAATCACTTAAAATTGTTAATAACTTTTTATTTTAACGTAGGTAATTGCATTTAATTAACCATATATAAGTATATGGTTAATGTCTGTCAATACATGAGGTAACTCAATAAACTAGCAGAGCAAACTAAACTTTTCCTCAAAACCGCTCAATCGCTGTCAAATAAAGAGGTTCAAGCACAAAGGGCGGTTATTCTTCATTAGAGGTCCCAAGTTCCGGTCAAGTGGCGTCCCCAGGGGTTGGTAATCAACGCTTCTAACTTAGCTTATTTTTGAGGGGGAGTGAAAGACATCTGGGTTAAAAGTTCTGCCCTTTTTCGTCTTCAAGGTTATTAAGACGTCTGTATTAGGATAAATTCTATATTAATACTATTAGGCTGAAGAGAATATTAAGCTGCTTGTTTGTTTGTACGCGCTAATCTCAGGAACTACTGGACCGATAAAAAATTGTTTTGGTGTTATATAGCCCATTTAGTGAGAAAGGCTAAAGGCTTTTTATATGGGTACGCAGAGTAGTTCCAACGAACTAGCTAGTATAAAACGATTTAGTACTTACGGAGAGCATAATATACAAATATTTACTGATATTTTATTAGGTTTTATTTCAAAAACATTTGTTTCAGAGCACTTTAATTTGATCACTGTCGCTAAAGAAATATCCTACAAAAATATATTTTCTCCTTAAAGGTCAATTTTTCAAGTTCTTACGACCCCTCTTATATTAGTGGCGAGTTCTATTTAATTTGGGCGCTGTACCAACACTACAGTGTCAATGTTATTGGTTGGCCGCACATGTCCAAACGGGCAAATAAGACCAAATTATTGCTTGCCATCGATAAATATAGCCATGAGCATTTGTGGGTTAGATTTTGTACTGGGACGAATTTGGCAACTATTTTTTTTAGAATTTTAAATTAATGATAAATGATATTTATTTTGCAAATAGCTTGAAATCAACACTTTTACACGTCAACACATTTTTTTTATAAAAAAACGAGATGAGATCGGTATTTCCTAACTGACTGCCTAAGTTTTAATTAAGTTACCCTTATCTTACTATCTATCTATATTTGTGAATAAAAAAATGACCAAATTTCTACTACATTGTATGACATGAGGAGATGATAGCAAGAAATGCCATATATGTAATAAAAAAAAACAATAGTACCACCCTCAATCCGCAGAAAAATCGCTACATCTTGCTAATTATACAGTCATGCATTCGACAGAAGAGAGAGACAGTTACACAAAGATACAAAATCCTTCATCATCATCAGCCTCTTTAATGTCCCACTGCTGGGCATAGGCCTTCTCTCACACTGAGAAGATTGAGCGTTAATCCTTACTAATATTAAAATGCGAAAGTAACCCCGTCTGTCTCACTTTCACTAAGCTAGTCTAGCTAGATACTAAGATAGGACATAAGCTACTTTTCATCCAGGTGCGGGAAGTTTCCTCTGGCGTTGGGACCACTGCGAAGAATAGCTAGTATAAAAATTAATGGACGCTCGTTACACGTCGGTATAAATACGCCCAAGTCTTTATTTCGCATCAAATCGATCTGTTGTAAGTGTTGACCGTCTAAGGGTGGTTATTAAATTTACCGGGCTGGACGGTACCCTGAGCGAATTAGCTAGAGGGTGGTTGTTGTTTTTACTTTATGAAAAAAATATAAAAAAGGGAAATAAACATGTTTTTTTGTGCTTGTCAATCTCAGCAATTAGATTTAATTTTGCGCTTTCTTTTTTTTTGTTAAAATTTCTAGGCTATCTAGCTCTAGAAATAGGACAGAAATCATTTTAAAGTATTTTTTTTTTAATATTTTTTGACTTAATTCAAAAGTTGCAAATTTATTCAAGTGGACAATGGTAGGGGTAATTGTTAAAATAGAATTCAGATTTTCAGTGATAAGTCTTATTATGTAACTATTTTTTTTTTACTTACTTAACCGATAAATAAATAATTTGGTGCTATACATATATTCATTAACCTTTTGAGAGTCACAGTCACTACATGAAAAACTTTTAAAGTTAAAAAATTAATATCTGTTTTAATTGATATGATTCCTAATTGACTCCTAGATTGTAGGTATTTATAGATTAATTCTTGGGCACGTCTTTTTTTGTGTTAAAGAGCACACAAAATTTTCCAACTTATGATCACATAAACTTAGCATACAATTTTAATATCATACATAATACCGACCAAAAAAAAAACATTAAAAGCGTATAACGTAACTTTATTAACTGCTAATGCCTTACAAATTACGGTCGTGATAGCGACAATATCTGACTTAAGAGCACGGAGGAGGTATAATGAGAAAATTATACGGAGACTTAAACAGGCGTTAATAAAAATTTGTTCGCGTGGGGTTGATCAAGCCAAATAAATGAAGGCGTCTGTACCCGGGCATGGTGTCAATTTAGATTTATTTTGTGTATTTATTTCTATAGTATTACTTTGGAAAAAATGGTTCCTAAGTCCGCCCCCTCTTTTTCGATTTTGACTGAAAAATAAAGCAAATATAAATATATTTATATAATGTATATTTTTATGGTATTATAAAAACTTTATCTAAAAATGTAATCTGCATATAATATAATGTGCAATGAATGAATGAAAAATAAAATAATAATTTCAGTAAGGATTTAAAAATAATTTTACGATGCTTTACAAGCAAAAAATCGTTTTTTTTCTGGTCATTTCAACACGCTTATAAAATAAGCCTTTTTTAAGCCGATTTTCCGTCTATTTAGATTCGAAAATTCATACCAATTGGTTTAAAATAAATTAACCTATTGAATTATCCACTTATCTATTGTTGCTATAGTGTCTACCCACTTGGTACTTTAGACCATTCTCACAAAATACAAATAGTATTTTCACATGGTCAGATTTAGTCTGTGGGACATATTTAACCCTAGCGATGCCGAGATAGCCTCCGCGCGTTCTTTATTACGATTTAATTCAACAAAACTGACTCGAGACCGCTTTGAAATGCCGACTTACATGACTGTAGGGTGACTGTGTGTTCCTAAGTTCGAAGCCAGGAAGTAGATGATGGATAGATTAATATTTATAAGAATGAAGGTTTAACTAAATTACTGAAATTGAGAACGAATTCGTATGTCAGTTTTTACCAGTAAAATGCAAACTTACTTTAATAATTTCAAATAAAATCAAATGTACATCAAGCTACTACAATCTGTCAAATTTCCTTAATAGATTTTCAACTTTATCGCTGAAGCATATGACTCAAAGTTGATTGAGAAAATTTGACAGTTTCGGGTAGCTTGATGTGCTGGCGCTTGTATTTAGCACTTTTATGCAATTAATTAAACCATATTAGGTAAAACTTTTAGCAAAATATTCCCCATAGTCCCAAAAAGTTAAATTTTTATAACGAATATAATTTCAAAGCCTATAAAATAAATCAGCTCGTAAAAAAACTACTGTGACATTTTAATCCAAAGCAGATAAAGGAAACCGATACTATACTTCACATCAGATATTATGATACTTATAACCTTACCTCATTTCTCGCCATAAATATACGAGCAGTGTTGCCACGCATAGTGCGTCACAAAGCCCCTATCTTACGGTAGCTTTGTAACATTACCCGGGACAGTCCGCTGAAAGCGATGACTTATGGTCACCCTACACCCGTATAAAGATGTAGCGGAATAGTTTTTTTTTTTATTATTTTTGTTTGTAACTTAACTTACGGTCGTAGGATATGACAAAGGTATTATTTTTTTTTAGTTTTTGAACTTAATATAGAATGTGGATTTGTTATCGAGAAATGTTATTGCTGTAATACAAATCAGTGAATAATATTTAAAACTAGGAAATTAGGAAGTGCAATGTATGGACTATAATGATAATGTAAAGACATGGGAATAATCGGTGTACAGACGCCAGCACATCAAGCTTCTACATATAATCTGTCAAATTTCTGTAATAGATTTTCGACTTTATGGCTGAAGCATATAGTTCAAAGTTGATTGGAAAAATTTTATAGTTTCAGGTAGCTTGATGTGCTGGCGTCTGTACGTACAAAAAAAATACCGACCAAATTTAGAGCCTCTTAGGCTAGAAAAGGAAATCCTTATCCATTTTACGAAATCGGTTAAAAAACTAGTACTTAACTCTATAATCTATATCTAAGTAGTAATATCTAAGTAGGTGGGTAATTATATATAAACATCTTTAAAATTTTGAATAAACCGATGAGCATTCGCTAGGTTTATCAATAAAGCTAGTAGCCACTGCAAGATTATGCATAAGTGATAATAATATTCCTCATATTATAATAATATTCCTTACACATTCACACAATGTCATCTAGTCCCAAACTAAGCAGAGCTTGTACGATACTTGTACGGTACTAGACAACTGATAAACATACTTAAATACTTTTCTTTTGTAAATACATACATATTATACATAGAAACACCCAGACTAAGTCAAACACCCATGTTCATGCACACAAATGTTTGACTTATGCGAGAATCGAACCCGCGACCTATAGCGTGGCAGGCAGGCTCACTAACCACCACGCCATCTGGTCGTCGAATATAATCATACCAACAAGTCGGCAAGTTAACCACGTATATAAAGAAAATCCATTAATTTGCAGAAACATCGTGAGCAATAATGTTGTTAAACATACCGATAGTGCTGGCAGTCACGATCCACTTGTTTCCGGCGCTATAAGAAACTTATTACAATGTGAAATTATCAGACGTCAATCAGTACATCACATAACAACGTCCACCGTGTCATTTTTAAATTTTTCTATGGAAAATTTTTATTTATGTGTTTTTAATGGTATGCAGCTGTTGTGGTAAAGAATGCATAGAAATTATTGTTTTTAGTATTCGACAGTCTCGTGCGTGCTGGGAAGTTTGTTCCACCATTTCTTCTTCCCAGCGATAACACATAGGAAGTGGTGAAGGGCGGGCGTTTTTGAGGCTGTCTTTTGTAGAATTGATCTTCGAAAAGTGCTGATTTTTAGCCTACTTTGAATAAATGACTTTTTATCTTATCTTTTATAGGTATTTTAAATCTCCCATGGGCCTTCAAAAAGTTTGTAAAATTCATTATGTAATAAGCCAGACCCGTCCAGCTGTTCTCGAGTTTTGGTGAGATAGATAGAATGGTACGGTAGATGAAAGCAAGTGAAATTCAGTACGTTATTTTGAACTCTCAAAGACAGTTACTTTGTATGACAGTTATTTTTCACATCAATCCGTATACTAGTTTCGATTAGGTATTATCATTAAAAAAATGAAAACAATTTTCGGTTCAAAACGATAAATTAAATTGTCATTATTTAAAGATGCTTTACAAAATGAATATGATAACGTATTTTATTTTGACCTGGTCGTCACCCGTACCGTCACAGTAGTTTTATATAATTATATTTTTTCGTATTTCCAAAACTTTCTGTTTTATCCAAATTTTTCCTGAACTTTAAAAGCATTTTGAGGTCTTTAAAATTTTTGCAATCATCAGTTACCTTCAAACCGTCACCTTCACTTCTCAGATGATGCATGTTCTAGACAATCTTAAAGCCTTACAAAGCCATGTAGCTCTAAATGAACACCTCAATTAGATCGCCTCGAATCACGTTCGACGACCAAAAAATCACACATGAACTTACGTAAGAACAAGCGACAATTTCCTCAGCATGTCGTGTCTGTCCGTTTGTCTGTCTGTCCGCCGACGTCACGAGTTGCAGTCACGATGCGGCCTCGTGTCCTTGTCAGAGTATGAGAAGCACTTTCGTTGTTAGATTCGGAAAATTTTTGGGAGATATTTATAAGTCGTAGTGGTTAAAGAGCAAACCTCTCAAGTGTGAGGGCGTGGGTTCGATTCCAGGTCGGGCAAGTGCCAATGCAACTTTTCTAAGTTTGTATGTACTTTCTAAGTATATCTTGGACACCAATGACTGTGTTTCGGATAGCACGTTAAACTGTAGGTCCCGGCTGTCATTGAACATCCTTGGCAGTCGTTACGGATAGTCAGAAGCCAGTTAGTCTGACGCCAGTATAACCAAGGGGTATTGGGTTGCCCAGGTAACTGGGTTGAGGAGGTCAGATAGGCAGTCGCTCCTTGTAAAACACTGGTACTCAGCCGAATCCGGTTAGACTGGAAGCCGACCCCAACATAGTTGGGAAAAGGCTCGGGAGATGGATTTTGGGAGATATTTTTGGAGTTGGTTTATGGTTTATAGGAGGTGGAGGAGTCAGTAACTATTTTCGTTCTGCAAAAAGGGTTGAAATATTAGTGACTTTGCTTGCTTCCAAATGCGTATTTTCATAATCTAAGGAACTACTTAATTATTATGCTTCTGATTGGTCAGTCTTCATAAAAGCTTGAAGAGTAACGTTTAATGGACCAAATAGATTTGAATACTCCATTGTTAGTAGTGGTCTCCATGTTTAGTGGTCAGTCATTTTTGACCGATGTTTTAACCGATCTCCATTGGAGTAATGGTAGCCTGGATTGCCGAGCTGAGGGTCCCGGGTTTCCCGATACGGATGATGTTTGTGTCATGAGCATGCTTGTTGACTGTGGTCTGGGTGCTCCAATAAGTATTTAAAAACATATATCTGTAAAGTATATATGTAGTTTATCAGTGGTGTTGGCACCCATAACACAAGCTTATCAATAGCTAACCTTGGAGCTATCTCACTAAGTGAAAAGGTATCCCTGCCGTGTGTGAAAAAGTGTCCCAATATATTATGTTTATCCTTCAATCTGCCCCAATATTTATGTATTATGAGACTGATTTTGCTTGTCATTTCGCGGAAACTTTCAGTACTTAATTATATTATCAGTTATATATATTATCAGATAAGTTAATGGGTTTCTAGTTTCCGATTTGTCATAATTGTCTTGTCACCTTATTTCTTAACTTAGTTCTTGGTTAACAGAAACCACACAACGCATTGTCAATATCTTTATTTTGCAATTCGTCACACTTTTGTCTGAGTCATTGCGTCTAGACCAAACATTGTTTTTTGTCCTAGATAACAGAACACTTGTTACCTGTTAGACAAGCTAAAATACTGAAAAAGATAATTAAAATCTTGGTGATTCTAATCCTAGGTAGATCAGTCGCAATTTCCTTGAAAAGTATTAAAAAAATTATAAAAAGTTGAAAACCAAAATAAATATTATCATCTACCTAGACTTTTCCGTAGCTATGTTGGGGTCAGCTTCCAGTCTTAAACGGATGTAGATGAGTACCAGTGTTTTACGTGGAGCGAGTGCCTGTCTGACCTCGGCAATCCGATACTCCTTAAAACCAAACTAAATAGGTATATTCTAAAAGAATTACAGTAGCCATCTTAAATAAAAAATATTACCTACCTAGCAGTTACAAAAATTAAAAATAGCTATTATCCGCCAACCGGTGACTAACAATAACTAAAAGAATAAATCAAAATAATAATTTTATATCTTCATTTCATCCAGTTTAACTTTAAAACGGATAAACGTAATAAAACATGCGTCTACGTCATCATAAAGAAGTCGGTGCGCATACGCAACCCGACACCCACGATACGATCGCGAGATCCCATACAACAGTAGCTCCACCGAGTTATTGTTCACTTGTATGAACATATTGTATGAACTAGGGTAGGCTTAAGTTCAGCTTTTGAATGAGAAATTTATATTCATAAAGGTTTGATGGCAAATATATTTATTTTTATCATTATTTTAGATTTTTTTCAGTCGATAAAATGACATACATATATCCAAACCGTTTCGACTCACAAATCCTCATCATCATCATCATCTGCCTTTTTATCGTCCCACTGCTGGGCATAGGCCTCCTCTCATACGGAGAAGGATTGAGCGTTAATAACGGCGGGTTAGTAATTTCAGACTTTATAGTCCAGATTTCCTCGAGATGTTTTCCTTCACCTTTAATCAGTTATTGGTGTCCAAGATATAGGTACTTAGAAAGTACGCGTAACATAGAAAAGTTACATTGGTACTTGTCTGACCTGGAACCGAACCCTCATACTTGAAAGGCTGGTGCTTTAACCACTAGGCCAGCACGACTCACAAATACAGTTGATTAAATGTATCAGGCTTAGCCAGAAAAAAAAGTATTTTGATCCAGATTAAAACTAAGAGTCTAAAAATAGAAAAAAAAAACTGGCTACTTTATATCGAGACATAAATTGGTTCAAAAAACGGCTCTAATGTGCGTAGTCATAGTATCTTGTGTTAGCTAGACAATAGATCGGTTTTTGTTTTTTTATTATCAGTTAACAAGGTTGTGTTTTTTACAGTTGTAGAAGGTATTGAGTCCCGAAATAAGATAAGAGATATTTTGGTCAATATTGTCCTAAGTAACTTGAGCTTACTACTATATAGAGCAATAAAAGTGTTCTGGAGTAGTTTGTAATAATCTTTTAAATTTTGTATAAATAATGAGATATTCAATCTATCATCAATAGGTTATAGGATATAATTGATTTCAGAAATAACTAGGTACATAGTTTTTAGGCCTTTCAAAATACGCAATGCATGTTCAGATGTCAACACTTCAAGCTACTACAATTTTAAACCCTATGATTCACAGTTGAGATAAAATTTGGGGTAGCTTGATGAGCTGGCGTCTGTACATTAGGTATTTAAGGTTCCATCTGCAATTTCAAATATAGATAAACTTTGATTTAACAGGATAAGATTTTTTAAATCAGAAGTTACTGAACTATTCGTCTTCCAATACACGAAAAATATCCCACTATACAATAGACGTATGGGAGATAATACATATGATATTTTAATTGTTACAGGTGCACAAAACAGACGGACGGCGATAGGTCTGGCCATGGAATTGTTCGAACAGCACCAAGGAACGCATATATTACAGGTAACAACACATTACTTATGTATCTACCATTCAATTACAACCAACTCCCATTTTTTGAGTAGGCTATGTTCAACTGATACCGTTTGGGTGTAGCTGAAGGTAGTGTCAGACTTCTACTGACTAAAAGCCACTTTCGTACCTTCTGGACGTCATTGTATGCCAAGACCGCGGTGACTCTTGTGAACAATCCCGTAGCTCGGTAGATTTACAAACACCCTAGATGTACAATCGCTTATCAATATCGCAACGGAAAGTGCCGCACTAATAGATCAAATTAAACGTAAAACAAAAAGCCACAAATCCTACAGAATTTACAATAATCTTTCGATTAACGTGTAGAAAAGTTTGAATAATAAACAATAAACAACAGAAAATCTTTAATAAATTACCTACTGATCGTAAAGATAAAGTAGTAACTTAGAAGCTAAAACAAACAAACAATACAAACATACAGCCAATTGTTAACGTTAAACATGTTGATAACAATGACAAACTCAACTCATTATAGGACTCCTTCGATAACCATTCACAATACAACAAAATTAGTCATCGCGACCTTGCCTCCGAAGACACTCACAACGATCTATCAACAACCCGTTATGATAACGTTCAGACAAAATTTCATCACACAGCCAAAGAAACTTCAATGCACGCCTCAACATATACAGACTTGACTTTCCATTGAGCAATAGCTTGGCCAACTTAACGCTTTTTTACGAACAAAACACACAATGGAAGGCACACAATGGACTCCGACACACGAGACAGCGAAAAAAATGCAATTTAATATTTCACAGGTTTCACAAAATTTCATAACAGAATTAATTGAACATATACTTTGTCGCAAGCCGAGAGGGTTACTCAAAGAAATACGGCCAAGTTTAAATAGAATACAATAAAGCACGTTCCGTATACAATAATTTGTTGTGAATTCGCGACGAATCAATCTTTTGACTATTGAAATTTCTAGTAAAGAATCAATAGATCAAAACTCAAAAGCTTGCCTTTTGTCTCCTTTGTTTGTTTGAAAAAATAATATTTTAGGTTTGGAAATTAGTTCTTTGATATAATGTTTGGCTTCATTTTTTGCTGTGTTGAACTCTAAAAATTCAATTCTACCTATTGTACCGCGTAAATTATCATTTTGCAATCGATTCTATGTCATTATAATATTGTGGGCAATGCGGTTTCTACTCCCAGCCGTAAAACAGCCGAGTACGTGATGCCTTGGGCATTTTTTTCTCACATTATGTAGAAAATCAACTATTTTGCGGGATTGTTTGTACGTTTTTGTGAAAAAAATTAAGGACGGACATGAAGGAACGTCGGTTTCTAACATGTATTGTTGCGAAATATCGAAATTGTTTCGGTTATTAGGTATTAATTTTATTGGTTAAGCGGCACGAGGTGTTTGTTGCTGATGTATAAGGTCAATAAATTTTCTATTTTCCACTTTGGAAATATTTCACGTTATTTGCAAATTATCTTCTACTTATTACCATCATTTTGTTGGTTATTTTTTCAATATCATTAGTTACTAACAAATAACATCACCAACAATTTAATCAACAAAAACCTTCTGAACAGTAATTGACTTTTTCTCGAAGCCCTAAATTGAAATTAACTTTTAGAGAGAAAAACTTTGAGAAAAAAATAATTTGAGAAGCAAGCTTTAAAATAACAAGGACCACGTCCGAATAGCTTTTTAATAAGGCTAGTTTATAATCCATAGTTTTTATCGGCTAGTACCGTTTAAATGCGGATTTATGATAAAAAGTAATTCATCTCGATGTATTTTGTCAACCGTGCATCTCATTATAATCTTCGATTGAGTTGAGATGTATAACGGCTGGATGAGATAAGCTTTTTGTACGGTATCGTCAGATTAACTAGGTAACGATATTCTTCAAAAAATTGCAGTGTATTGATTTTTTTTTGCTTGTCATCTCCTAAAAATAATAACGAATAGGTACCGTTCATATTTTTACGCGACTTTTTATTATATTCGTATTCAATTGTTAGGTAAAACTGTTGGAATTATGTAACTTTCTGTAGTTTTCTGTCTAGTTTTTCTACTGTGAGCACACTTTAATGTAAGACGTAATATGAGAGTTCAAAGCCACATCTAGTGTAACTATAATCAACATCACTTTGGCTCGTGTAGTTTTTCATCAGCAGACACAGCAGAATTCTGTTTGTTTACTTTTTTTGCTGACCGTCACAAAATTGATGTAGAACTATTACTTTGAAGGTACAGTGTGCAAAAAAGTTAGACCAATTTATTCTTTAACGTGGCATGTCGATGTTAAAAATGGAACACTTATGGGCTCGCTCTAGAGTCACCCGATTGTCTGTGATAGTTTTTTGTATCGTCTTAGCGTGAATAATCCGTCTGATTGGTAATATTAGCGCTGTTTGTCTGACTTTTTGGTTGTAGGTGTAGGAACTAAATTAAAAAAAAACAACAAACAAATTAAATCTTGGTTTCGTCGTGAATTTTCACGTATTTGTAGTTTTTGTAAACTAGAAAGCAGAATTTGAAAAGTTAGTAGATATATGTATGTATTTAAAAAAAACGTTCATAGAAAATAATAAAGAGCATAAGGGAAAGCAATTTTTCTTAAAAATATGTATATTTTTATGTCAGTTCTTCTCTATTATTAAACATATCTTAACGTTGAACGAAACAAAAAATTAAAAACTCACAAACATATAAAACCTACAAAATGTTACTAAAGATAGTATAAAATTTACTAAACATAGTAGGTATTTGTTTGCTGACTCTACTTGTCAAGTTGTTTCACGCCTGCGCTTGCGCGCGGACCGTGACCATTTTTAATACAAAAGTATTGTTTAGCCATAATGAAGAGTGGTTTTTCAATACATTACACACTATTTGTGGAAATTAACAAATATTTCGATATTCTCGCTTGAAATAGCATTGCTACATTGACAATGTCAACTGTCATATTATACTGAATGACAGATTGACTGCAGTCGATGTTTACTGCCTAGTTAGAAAAGTTTCACAATACGTCCTATCCGAAGAAAATATTTGATTAAGAAATCACTAAGAAATCAGATGACAGAGATCGGATCTAGTTTGTAAATGACCATGGAAATAGTTTGACGGCTACTAAGGACCATATTTTCATGGGTTAAGATCGGATTCGGATCGGACGTAGAGCGAAACTTAGATTAAGGAAACAACTACTAGATATATAGATAGATAATACTCTTTATTATGAACACAAGAATAGGTAACAGTGACACAATGGGCGGTCTTATCGCTAAAAGCGGTCTCTTACAGACAACCTTTCATACTACTACTTCATAAATGTATACCCCCGTTGTACAGACGCCAGCACATCAGGCCACCCGAAACTGTCAAATTTACCCAATCAACTTTGAACCATATGCTTAGGCGATAAAGTTAAAAATCTATTACGGAAATTTGACAGATTGTAGTAACCTGATGTGCTGTCATCTGTGTACATAGGCTATGTATTATTCGGGACCGGGAAAAAGTTCCCGGGGACGCGGCAGAAACCGCAAGAAACTCCTGGTTATTAATAGTTGTGTTTTCTTTTTTACAGTCTTTGGATGGGTTCGCGCTATCGGTGGCGGCAGATGGGAGGTTCCTGTACATATCTGAAACTGTTTCTATATATTTAGGATTATCACAAGTAAGTTTGAATCATTTAATTATCAAAAATATATTTGGCTCTGAACATTAGGCCATGTTGGTACAGTCAGCTATAGATATAGAAAGTGTTTTGACCTATTTATGATCTAGCACTTATACAGCCTTCTTTTATCGTTACTAGATAAAGATAAAAAAGATGAAAAGTTACTCATTCAAAGTAGGATGAAAATCAGAACTTTCTGAAGGAAAATTTTACAAAAGACCCCAAAAACGCCCGCCCTTCACCACTTCCTATGTGTTATCGCTGGGAAGAAGAAATGGTGGAATACACTCCCCAGCAAACTACCCCCAAACTCCTTCGTATAATATTTCCTTTAATCTACCAAAATCATTTTGGCCAAAAAAAATATGAATCACATTTTACATACAAAACTAACACTTCACACCAAAAATTACCAAAACGATGTACCTATAGAACTAACCGCTTCAACATACCTTTAACCTTCTTGATATTCTACCCACCTCTTAGGAACAGCACACAACACAAACACACGTAAAGAGATTCATTCACACGTGAACACATATACAGTTGGTACTACGATTTAATCTGTTTATATTCGGCGCTAGAAATATGTTACTGCACTAGATGAAAGATAAGTACTACATGTGTCGCGTTATGACCAATACGTGGCGAGGTTTTTTACATTACTATCTATTTTCGGAACATCTTGAAAGGGTTTAAAAAGTTCTCTTTGAGAGCAATGGATCGAGTTCTGTTAGTCAAAGTTTTTTTTTTGTTGACTGTACTTTTTCACGAATTCAGTTTCTCAAAGATGACCTGTAATAGATTTTCCCAGAATACAGAATTTTATTCAGAGGAAGATATTTTGAAATAAACCATTCACTCACGACTGAAAACCGTTATTAAGCTCTTGTTCTCTCAGTAGCAGCTCAAGTATTTCAAAAAGTTCATTTAGATGTAGCTTCTATGAAAAAAACATATTTACCCGTAAAATATGATATTGTGTTTTAAAAAATATGCTCATCTTTCTAGTGAAAAAAAAACCAATTCACAGAAACTGACTACGAAAAACAAGCAAAATTAAATAACATTACAAAATTAAAAGGCGCTACGAAAAGAGCCGAAAACTGGGAAATTCGTTTCCAAAATGGCTGCAGGGGGTGGTACGAGCGAGAGGGCAGATGGGGGGAAAGGGACAATACGATATGCCGGTCACGTCGCGGGCAAGGCGCGCGCGTGCTCTTCATTCTAATGCCTGAACACACACACCCCCAAACGCACGCACACATGGCCGAAAAAACGTCGAAACAACTTCACATACGCGTGTACGTACACTCACGCGTGTGTGTGTAACATAAAATACATAAACTTCCTGGTAAATAAGAGTAGATACAACTTTCTTATAAGTAAAGCTCGCGTTAGACGTTTCGGCTATATTAAATTCTGTCTTTTTCTCCTTTGCCTGTGAAGGCTGATGGCAATGGGAAATCATATTTCCTTTTTGCACGCAGTTTTTTATTCACTTAAGCTTGCCTAGTAACTTTGGGTTTATACGATTCTGTTAAACCTTATACTTAACAATTTGCACGTCTCTAGCTTTAAGAAATATCTAAAATAAAATTTTGAATAAACTATTTCAGTAAGTAAATCATCAATACTGTACAGAGTAACATGTTTATAAAGATTATTTCCTAAAAGATCACAAGTTTCACGATCGCAAACAAAATCCTTAAAATTTTCCACAACATCACTAACTACTTCTTCCACCTCAGTATTCATCATTACCACATCAAAAGCGAACTCATCAACATTCTCATTTCAGAACATTTCCTCCATAAAATTCCACCAACGAAAAATTTGTGTTCCATCAATCGGCAAATCAGTAAACACCATAAAACGCTTACCATCATTCCGAGAACCGACCACCATAACGTCACCATTGTCTTAAACTATTTACATGCAAGCGCTGACTGCGGATACACGCCTACTGAATGTGTAATAAGGTCCCACAATTATATTTGATAAATTTATTTAAAGATGCATTTGAATAACCCGTGAAAGGGTCATCGTGAAAGTTTTGCTGGCATCATTCAGATTTTGGATGGGTCTTTGTTTTTGTTCGAAAATTTTATTGATGGCTCGTGTTTTGGTGTTTCTGATTAGATGATGTGGTTATTTTGGAATTTGTTGTTTCATATGAACTTTGGTCTTGTGTATTTTCAAAATCATTGGCACTAATCTGCGTATCTTTTAGATCTCGAACCTTCCGTCAATTCAATTTACAAAATGTTTTATACATACTTTCTATATTATCTCATGTTCATGCAAATTCCTTTTCTGATAAATCACGATTAAACCCACTTTCAGGCGCTATGATTCCTTTCCGGCTATCCTTTCCACAACACAAACCAACTCTAACCTAGACATAACGTTCCCCAAAGGGCTATAAACTCAAACGATAAGAGACTTTATCATTGAACTTTACAGTCTTTTGTCATCACACATGTCAGCTGTGTCTGCGTCTCAGATAATCGCATGTACGTCCCGTTTACCATCACTCCCTTCAATCCCGGTATAAACACAGTCTCGTTAGCCATTTCTATGAAAGCCACCTGCTATGCGATGTGAGATAAGTCTTTCATTCATAACGATACTACGTACGTGACAGGCCACCATTCAGCCTGCTTCCTTGAGTTTTGAAGACAGGTTTTTTATTAGCTAATAATTGTGAACGTGTAGAATTTGAGCTTGAATGAAAAACTGCCTACGAAAGAGGTTCTTGGAATATGAACGATTTTTTGCGTGATGGAAAAACTACAAAAGATATTTCAGTATTCAAGATAACTTTAAGACATGTATAAGGAAAATACATAACATCTCATTTAAGTTTTTTGAACCCTATTTCTTTTCTTTTCTTTCCTTCACCAAAATGTTTCGTAAAACCTCCTTAATCTAATTCCAAATTTTGTCCTAACAGGTAGAGATGACGGGTAGCAGTATATTTGACTACGTGCACCAAGCTGATCACGCTGAAATAGCAGAGCAGTTGGGGCTGTCACTCACTGGTAGACCTGGCCAAGCTGGACTCAATAGTCCTGCGTCAGGTAGTGAGGAAGGCAGCCAGCATGGAACTAATAACCCTGATGGTAAGTTGATTAATTCATTAGATGATGGAGTAGTTTGAGGAGCTATATTGAATTTGTTTCGTTTCTAAAACACTAATTCATATTTTTTAAATTCATCTTGAATGCATAAATATGCAATATTATCTAAATATTTTTTTTCTACCATTTCCCTAATTATCATCTTTCAGTTCGATGTTCCACTTTAGATTACCGTTTAAGAACATTTAATTTCAAACGATATGGTAAAAACTCTTCAAAAAACCAACTGAAAACAGTGAAGCGGTGACTTTTTACCGTTTTTCATTCTAAACAGTTGTCACATAGAAAACGAGAAGCAACAAGAATTATCGAATCGACTTTTCGAAAGAAAAAAAAAATCGGTTCGGAATTCAATTAAAGTCGACTTATTTTAGAGGCCGTTGCTCCATCGACAGTCGGCGACAATACCGATCTAAAAATTTCACCTGGTATATCGAATCGTCCAATGCTGGCACTAATAAGTTGTGGATCAAATTGAAATTAGATTATGGAGTGTTCACGCCGTGTTGGGAGCTTATGAAACGGTCAATGGGGTGTCAGCGCAAACCTTTATACCGTAAATTATTATTTAATTTCCAATGCTATGGGAATGTGGTAGGCTGATGACGATGACAACTGCGCATCTAATCAAGGCGCCGATGATGAATGTCCTATTAAATCAGTCATCTGTTTAATTTTTAAAGAGATGTGGGTGCTGACTTCAATTAAACGCAAAATAGGCAAAAAATTCATTCGTATAATAATTTTCTCCGTCAATGCTGTTCGGTCGAACGGATCTGAAGTTTTTACATCTCTTGTGGCTTTGGTTGTACTGATGAAAAACTTGCTTTAAATGCGAGCAATTCCGATTCAATATTTTCTTTTGATTGTTTTGTGTAATATTTTGAATTCCACAAATGAAATGAAGTGGAACGAAATAAATTATTGTTGGCCCTTGCCAGAATGCATGAAGGGAATAAATTAATCAACCGAAGTTTGTACCGTAACTCGATGGTTGAACTTTAGAAACAACTTAATTTGGATATAACACGGCATCAAAACACGAGCTATCGAAAACGATCACCAATGTTCACTTTTTTATCTAAAACCCGTTTTTTAACCAAATCACTAACGGTTAAAAGTCCCAAATTTTCGCCACCACAAAATTACAACATTAACCCGAACAAAAAACTAACACATAGCAATGCTTTTTTAATTCTTCCACCAATTTCACACGTAACATCGAAGGGCTAGAATCGATTTCAATTTACACAGCGATGCTAAAAAACTCGATGGAAAAAAAATCAATCAGGATCGAGATGGTTTGACAGTGGGCTATTGTATGGTGACGGGCGTGGTGAAACGAGTCACAGAACAGTGGTCCATGGTGAAATCGCCACATTGTCACCGTGATGGCCATGGATTGATGTTGTCTGAAGCGAAGGACCAGTGGCTCCAAAACTTGAACCAGTGAAGGGACTGAAAACTAAATGATGAAAATTCCATGCGAAGAAATTTAACACACTGATAGTTCTCCTTAAATCGGTAGAACTTCTAGATATCACAAGAGACAAGCTCAAAATTAGATCGTATCTTAAAACTAGTACCGAACGTAAGAGGACCAATGACTACTTCAAAAGTGAAGGCAATTTCAATACGCCCCTTAAGTTACGCACAATATTGAGTATATATGTATATACTTGGAGGTATTCAACAGGCTTTGGCACGAAACTCGATGCTAATGTTGAAATTTGCGGTTTATTGTATCTAATTTTAAATTACAACATACAAAGTATGAGCATCATAAATAAATTCTTTAATGTAAGTAATGTCAAAGAGTCTTTTGGCCTTGCATAATACAATAGTGAAAATAAAACTATAGGTACCAGCGTCTATAACAATAAGATTAAACGTAGGTACAAAAACAGAAAAAGTTTGAATTCCGAATCTAAAAATGGTTGCATAAAACATGAATATTAAAGAAGTAATAGAAATGTTGAGACTGTTTAGATCGTATCAAGTCGTAAACGTTTAGCTGTGTACGACTCTCCCACATACCAGTACGATATCTTGGGATATTGCCATAATCTACCGCTTGCCTGTTGTATCGTAGGTGGAAGTGACGTCACAGCTCCTGATGTTATCCTTTTGGGAATAGATGATATGAGTTTATTGTCAGTTGAAGATAGTATAACATTTACGAAAACGATTAAGTCTGTATATATCAAAGAAAGTCGTGCTGGTTGATGTATTTATAACTTAATAACAGCTGAACCGATTTTGCTAAGAATTTGAGACAAACATAGAGACAGAGGGTCATTTTTATCCACATTCGGATACAGTAAGAACCACTCTCGGGACCCGAGTGAAACTGCGGGCGAAAGCGAGTACTTTTATAAAACAACTATTGTTAATAAACTCATCAACGTCAGTAGCCACAAGAAAACCAAGAGAAATTATGAAAGATAAAAATAAAACAATTGACAAAGTAGAACATTATACCCTTCACATAGAAAAACATATAAAACTCAACAGAAATAAAGCTAACGTTTTTGTAACACTTAACAAAAGCCTGATATATCAAGGTTACACAAATATTTGTCCGCTGAGTCAATCTAGTTAAGTATTACAGCAACGTGATACAAATCGACATACCTACCTTTTGTCCAGTATAATGGTCATTGTACCTATTGCCAAAGATTAAACTTGCAACAGAACTAGCGTGCTTGAAGAATTTTAAGTTGTTGACAGCTGTTTTTTGAAATAGCAGAAGCAGGAAATTGGTATGTTGTGATACATTTTCTGAGTCACCTCTTGGTTTCTTTCTAAGTGTATCATCCTTTACTGAATAGTTTGATTTCAGATAGTCTGTGTCTGACTAACTTCATGATTTGTCATGAATGTTATGTATGACAGTCTTAATATGAGTGTTTTTCTATTCATTTCGATTGTCTTGAAGTTTGTGTTAGTTTTCAACAATCTAGAATTTCAAGAAATACATAAAACAGGCTTCAGCAATGAACAGGCTTTCTATAATGATGATCTTCTTCATGAAGTGATGGCCTTAGTAAAATTGCAAAAATAGGTTCATCACAATGATAATAGAATGATGAGTAAAGAACTTTTTGCGTTACAAACTGACGTATCGATCTATGACTAATGGTTACAAAAAAACATTCTGAAATTGGACTAACAAAAAATCTTACAAAAAGTTAGTGTCGCTATCTTCGTGAAAATGATGCAATTTTATGTGAAAAAAAAGTACAATACATTGATATTGTATGGAAAATTTTATTGACTTACGATAAGAAAGTTCATTGTGAACATCAGCTATAGAAAATGTTGATTTCAGAGATTTCTAATGAAGAATAAAATATAATTAATGATATAGAGTTTATAAGACCTATAAGACACATAATCAATTTCATATACATAGTAACAGGACCTTAAAAAAGAATTAATGCTATTTTTCAATAGTTCCCCTGTTCCCTAGTAAAACTTTTAGAACCACCGTCAAATAACTTAGTGGCTGGTCCAGTAAAATCAATTACAGCGTAGTGTCGACCGTCCCTGGTCCCAGTCGCAGCAATCTTATAATTAGCTCCACGTCTACCCAATCAATCAACTCTTGCATTGATTGATTCACTTTTAAACTCAAATTTGATTCTATTTGTGTTAAAATTTCGTCCATTTCTCGGATCTTTATTCAATTTTTTTGGACAAGATATGTGTTTATTAGGAAACCATTGAAATTGAATTGCATTTAATTTTGGTTCCAAATAAGTTTTTGTCAAATAGAAGCAAAGCTTTTGTAAGTTCACCAGACAAAATGCTCTGGTAAATATTTTACGATAAAGATGCAATAATGCCTTCGTATACCCATTAACATTTCTAAAAAAAAAACAGCAAGCATTGCTTCTATAAAATTGTACTTTGAAGCAGAAATTCAAAACGCATATATTAGCTTTGTAGGCATAAATATAGATTCCTTTTATTTGTCAACAGTATCAGCACAAATGAGCCTAGCAGCGAGCGGGTCGCTGTACCGGGGGATGGACCGAGCGTTCTGCATCAGGATGAAGAGTACGCTGACCAAGAGGGGGTGCCACTTCAAGTCTTCAGGATATAGGGTAAGGAAACCCATTAATTCAGTGTGTAAAGCGAAGATATTGAAGAAAATTATGAAATAATAACAGGCGTTTCGAAATAAAGGTTAGAAAAAAAATATTCTACAATATCTTCACTTTATGCAAGAAATAATGAATCCATGCAATATTAAGTTCATTTTTGTAAGCTAATCCCGTGTCCTCTTTATGAATAAATAACATTAAAAAAAAATCTGTGTAAACCAAGAAGACTATGAAAGTTTGTGGACATTTTTCTTATCTAGTATTTATAGATAGAAATAAATGGAAGCTGAATTTTCATTTTCGATCTAGGTTGGAAGAAGCAAGGAGGGTGAACCATCGAGGTCCGAGGGTGGTAACTGGCGGGTGGGTATCTTGTAGAAAGAGATTTTTGACAAATTATTACGTGGAGTATGATTTGTGTGACAAAATGCTTTTTATGTCAGTGCTAAGTTTACCCTACTTGAAACAAAAAAAATATCGATTTACACACACCCTTCGACATTGTAAATCAGCTAATACCTCCACGTATATTCAAGAAATTGTCTTCTCGGGGTTTCATAGTATCTCAGCGAGTAACAAATGGATTCGAACGACCTCTTTATCCGTCTTAGATCACAAATATTATTGGTTAGAATTATTGTTAGCTTGGGGTGCCTCAAGGCAGCATTATACGGCCCCATAATTTTTGCCTTAACTCGGTGCTAGGTCATAAAACGTGATTATATCAGAAGCGACTTGCGAATACCGCAATAGCTGAGCGAAATTGCCGGTAGATTGTTTTTGGGGTGTAAATTCCTCTTTTATTTTATAAGCAATTTCTTGGTCACTTTCCTTTTATACACTGAGAGTCGTTAATTTCTTTATTGCCTGTCAACTGTCACTTTATTTATATTTCAAAAGGGTTGTTAGGTACGCAAGCAAAAGTAACAGCTATAATTCGCTTTATCTCTATCTTAATGG
Organism: Heliothis peltigera; assembly: GCA_958496145.1. Taxonomy (NCBI): domain Eukaryota; kingdom Metazoa; phylum Arthropoda; class Insecta; order Lepidoptera; family Noctuidae; genus Heliothis; species Heliothis peltigera. The sequence goes on from OY292341.1 coordinate 7,246,409, forward strand.
GTAATATAACTCAGTTTTAGAATGAGTAAAGCAATTAATACTGAACGATTTCCAGTGTTCCGCCGAAGGCAACGGTTTTATTGGGAAAATTGCAAATTAGTCGATCCTCCTTACATTTGATCTTCGTTTTCGATTACCTGGTAATATGTATTATACGTGCCTCAGAAACATTACGGTGTGTAACAAATAGCTTTTCAGTTTCTCGTTATGTTTGAAAGTTTAATGTTTTTACATGAGACACGTTCCGTATTCTCTATTTCACGAAAACGAAGTAAATGTGAAAGTTTTAATGATGTTTTTTATTATGTTTCTGTTGAGTAGGTTTTTTTGTTATCAAGTTTTTTTTTATTATTAACAATGTTCTAATGTTATTAGTGTTTGTTGGAAATGAGAATGTAAGTTTCATTTCAGTTGTTTTTATTCAAATCGTTTCAGATAGGCATGACATCATTGATGAAGAATTGAATTCAAAACAGTTATTTGTTTTTTTTTATGCTTTTCTTACAATGCTTTTCTCTTTTTTTCCAGGTGGTTCTGATGTTATGCCGTCTCCGACCGCAGTATTCGTTTTCCCATAGTCGGAAGTCTCCAACGGTACTTCTGGGTATGGTGGCTCTGGCCATAGCATTACCGCCACCATCTGTTCATGAGATCAGACTGGAGTCTGACATGTTCGTCACGAGGATTAACTTTGACTTCCGAATAGCACATTGCGAGCCCAGGTAAGAAACAGAAATCTATTTCTTCTTCTCATTGAAAAATCCTTATTTTTTTTTTTTTGAGAAAATTAAATAAATTCAGAATCAACTTTTCCACGGTCTAGTTGATAATGTGTTGTATATTTTTATTTCAGTCGGGTATCCGAACTATTGGGCTACACAGCTGAAGAATTAACGGGGAAGAATCTATACGCTCTCTGCCATGGAGAAGATGCCAACAAACTTAGGAAATGTCACGTAGATTGTAAGTAATTTACCATCATATCTTCATCTCATTTCCTTCTCGTGTCGTTATATTCAATTGCTTGATCAGATATAAGATTATTGTTGTAGTCGTTAAGCTTCACAGTATTTTTATGTGTTCTGTTATTGTCATGTGAATCTTCTTTAACATGAGCGATTACATTAGTAATAACATTTGATGTAGTCGTATTTTCTATACCGTTTTCACCATACTCATTATCAGTCCCTAGACCCTTTTTTACGACTTCCTATTATTAATTACACCTTTCAACATTTCTTCCTATCGATATATCAATCTAGTTAGGCAACATTAATTGTCGCCTCTATTTCTAATTAGCCTTGCGAGTATCATCAATTGTCTATAAGCGATGCGATGTCCACCCATGACCCAATATATGTGGTGAAATCCTTCGTAGGTTAATGTCGTAACTGCCTATTTGTATTCAGTTTGTGGTCTATAGAAATCCATGTCAAGTAGACAGGCAACTCAAGGTGCAAACGTTACGAGGAAAATTTATGAGTCCGCTTCTTTGTGGGAACATTTCTTTTAGTGATTTTCGATGTTACACTTTGATATATCTTGCTTTGCAATTTATATTACGGAGTTGGCAAAAATGTTTTGCGTTCTCGACAAGTATTTTCTTTTCCAAGTACATGGCACTACGTTTTTGATGATCATACAGAAAAATCTCCATTACCTATATTGCTGTCAACCCAAGATAATATTGAAAAGCTTCGAGATCAGAATTCCCTCAGCGTCAAAAAGACGCTACTTTATGATTTTTTACTGATATATCATGCCCATCATGCTATACATGGGATCGTGTACGAAATTCCTATTCAAATAATGTAATCTCGTATATGGCAGTATTACTTTCCTGCACATCCGTCAGTGGAATACAATTTAGGCCTAGCGCCACACCGGCCCGTCTCTACTCAAGTTGTGATTTGAATAATAATTTTTATACCACCATTTCGGTTTCCTCTCCCTTTACGCAGACGTGGGAAATGTCATGTCTTAATGTCCTACGAGATGGCTTTTTCTGTTTTATGTTTATTCCTACCTGAATTATTATGTGATTCATAGTTTTTGTTGTTCTCAACTTCCTCGGTTTTATAAGTTTTTCTTGCAGCTTTTAAAGTATCAATTTCCTTATTGAATTTTATTGCTTCATAATGCTCATTAGTATTGTGAGCGTGTCCTGTTTTACTTTATTTCAACGGAGCTGGCTCTGAGACATCCGTAGTATCGACTCCATGTTGAAATGCTTTAACGTTATTTCGAACGCCTATGTAAATTGGTCAATGAGGAAAATTCGTGACGACCTCAATCAGTAGCTTCTTCATCTAAACTCAATGTGATCTGATATGATTGCTGCACTACAAAAATACACGGCTTCAAGAACAAAGATGACATGAATGGAAGGACTCACAATCCTGACGTAATCATTCAACCAATCATCGTACATAACAAGATGGCTGACATTTTGAATGCCAATCACGGTGAAGCGTTAACGTCATGCGGTTCTAGCACCTTACCATTTGATAGCTTTACGAGACCATCAATTTGAATTTAAAATGTACATCTATGTAGATGCCGGTCAAATGTGGACATTCCTGGTCTGGAATAACAATTGTACATATTAGCATAAAAGTCCGGGTGTTTGTTAGAAAGCGGGTAATTTGGTTACGGCTGTAGACGCGGTTTGGTTACGGGATGACTTTATTGACGATCGCAAAGCGTATGATATTCAAATTTTGTGCATACGTCCAATAAAATTAAATGATTATGTTTGGGACTTCCGACAACTATGACGCTTTGGTATTTACTTCGTGTTTGCTGCCTGAAAAACAACTTGATTTATTATTTATTGTCTCCGATTAAAGATAATAGCCCTCAGCCAGCTTGGGTTAAAGACGTTTTCAACAGCTAATAATAAAATAAATCGTTTATGTTTTATTGATATCAACTTATGGTTTTATTCTATCTAATATTTTAAAGAATTGTCAGCTCTTACCTACTGTTTAACACATCCTCAATTTCTTTTTTTCTTACTTTTGACCTTCTAAAGTTATAGCATTCGTCTTTATGAGTAAATGGTTAAATATACAAAATATTAAGTATTCGATGCAACCAGGTATTTGAGCTTTCTTTTACTGCAAAATCTACATCATTATCATTCGCATCGTTCATAGCCATACCGTTTTTTCCAAAGACATCTAGCGTTTTAAGCCGTCCTCTAGTTTTCATCACATGCGTTATTTTCTGAAACCATTAGCCAAGCTTTTTCAAACCAATCCCCAAGGTATTTCATTTCCTTTGCAGCAACTGTACTTAGATGACATAACATAACAATAGGTACCGTAACCGTCCAATTTCAAACCAATCGAACATATCGCTTCTTCGGTTTCACTTATTGGCTTTCCTCCAATATCAAATGCATCATAATTAAAAATCAAGTTGCCAATACAATACATCAACAATGCCAAAAACCGTGTTAGTATTAATGACACACGTACCACAAACACGTGTTCACTCTGTCCTTTGTGTAACAAATCTATTGAATTTAATGACGCTAATACAAATGCGTTTACATTTTTATTTGTTGATTAAGCTATTGTTTAGCGGTCGTCATCAAGGTTAGACGTTTGGGTAACAACAGGATCGTTACGTACATTCCAATGTCTTGATTTGCAATGTGTAGCTTGGTTAGTGTTGTATATAACACACATGAATGGATTTTCCACATGAACGCAGTAACTAGATTCCAGAATTTGTGCAGAATAAAAAAAAGCATGACTCCACGACTAATCTACAAAATATGAGAAACTGATAATTATATAACAGAAAGTCAGCTTCGTAACATTATTTTGATAGATTTGGCTGAAGATTGGTGAGGAGCTTTGATTTAGTAGAGAAAAATACCGTACGGATAGTAGACATGGGTGAAAGCTAGTTCTTAATAAACAACCCTCTTAAAACACTATGAATATTCTCAACAAATACTCATTGAAAGACTAAACATCAGTAAAAAAATCAATCTCTTTGTTGCAGTAATGAATAAGGGCCAAGTCCTGACGCACTACTATAGGATAATGAACAAACTCGGCGGGTACACCTGGATGCAGACCTGTGCCACCGTCGTCTGCTCCTCCAAGAATGCTGAGGAACAGAACATTATATGCGTCAATTACGTCATCAGGTAAGTTAAAAATAAATTAATTGAATTTATCAGAGTAAAAATTAAGAAGATAACGTTAGATTCTAAGTTTTTAAAACACACATAACTAATAATGGAACTTATTCTTTCAGTGGGCGAGAATACCCAAACACAGTAATGGACTGCTGCCAATTAGAAGAAAGTGTACAAGGAGTGAAAAGAGAAGAAACAACAGGAGATCCAGAGAACGGGCCACCAGACACCGACAACTCAGGAGCGCCGCCGCCTCCACCACGTCATCAAGCGGAAAGAACCGAACCACCTACGAACACTGACTCGGCTTCCTCCGCTCCGGTACCAACTTCTGACGTCACACATCTAACTAGGCTCAGTGACGCACAACCTCTACCTCTACACACAAGCACAGAAAGAACTTCACCAATGCCAGCCAGAAGACTGAAGAAACGAAAGCACACAACTGACTGTGAAGATGAAACAGAACGGGAGGAAGAAAGGCGAAAGACTTCATCTAACCCTGGCGCTGCAATATCACCAGCTGAACGTGACATCTCTAAAACGAACCTGTCAATACCTGAAGGTGCTTCCGATGCCACATCAGTGAGAGACCTAGAAAATGCCATGTCGAAACACCTACCGTCAGTGGCGTTAGATGGGAAGGAAATCTCCCACAGACCAACAGACTTCTCCACAGATGCGCTCTTGAAGCAACAGCAGCAGAAATCGACGATACAATGGATAGGTACGCAGAACCATCACCTAAACCCTCTGAACAGACAGATACCTTCGAATCACACTTCAACGCCAGCATCAGCTTTGTTAAGACAACTCTACGCCAACAGAGAAAGTGTGATCCGCAGCAACTTTTTGGGTGACGGCAGAACTGGTGGTTACTACTCCGGTGACGGCCAGTCAGGGCCCTTACCCACGCCACCAGGAAGCGAAGGCTCTGGTTATGGGGAGCAATTAGGACATAAGGGTACTGATATAGGTTCTTTAGCTTACGGTGGATACGCGGACTATCATTCGGCCATGACGCCGCCAGGTTCGGTATCTCCAAGAGACAAGCAGCAATACGCTTTGCCGTACGACAATAGCGCTTATTCCGAAGCTTTAAGGCACTCTTATTTAGGTGAAGCTCCTCTTCCGTTGAAGCCACAAGCGTATTCAGCGGTTCCTGGAGCTTTAGATTACGCTTCATCGTTAGACCAGTCGCAGTTCTTCCATCCACCTTCATCGTTCCACCTGTACCACCCTCAGGCGCACTCTGCGCATGCGTCGCACTCGCACCAGCCCGTAGACAAGTCCGCGCCGCCAAACACGAACTGGTACTCGGCGGGATCATAGCCGAATCTTCGGTAATCTTCGTTTTTGTTCGCTAACTTGTGTTACAGCATTCGTTGTTAAGTTTTTCACATTTTGTTGTGTCGGAGCTCAATTAGAATAAACGGGGAAGCCCCCGGCGCATTATCGGATAACGTATACGGTTAACAAAGACTTCCAATACTAAAATACTCAAACGACAGTTGGCGTTCTCTATTTTTCTGGACGTAGTTTTTGAATACTCTTATGGGATGTGCCAAAAATTGTGCTTCGGGCACTGACCTTGCATTTATATCAATCACATACTTTAAAGAAATCGTTTCGATAACTTCATACCTACTTTATCGACATAAAAGTATCGATAATATTATACCTGCTCGAATTTTGTGCTGAAGTTGATTGAACATCGATAGAATGGCTAAAATATATCGATACAGTACCTACCTAGGACAAAAAAGTTGCGTACTTATAACAAAATTGAATAGATTTTTATTTAATAATCCAGTGAAATCATGAGCTATATCGATAGCTTCTTGCATATCATTTATAGTTAAGCTTTTTGTAAATTATTGTATAATAGTTTATCGACATGACTGTATTTAGGCGATAATATAATCATTTAACATTGTAAATTGTAGTATTTAAGTATTGTATATTATTTTTATTAATCAGTATAAGGTTTCACTGTACATAATTACTTGTCATTACACTTCTAGTTATTAAATCGGATTTAAAGTATCGATAACATTATTTATCGATTGTTACATTTGATATTTTGACAGCTGATATTGACGTCGCCATTTTTAATTTTAATCCTTTGTCATACGTGAATAATTCTTGAAAATTTCAATATTAAAAATATATTATTATCATCCCATTATTGTCATTTAAATGATCATGACAATTAATTTATTGTAGTCAAAATACTCAGAACATTCCAGATTTCTTTTTAATATTATTCAAGCCAAATACAATTTATTATTTTTATATAGAAAATTGTAATTTTTATATTAATTCGATTAGGTGTTATTACAATTAATAATAATTGGTAATATTTATGCTATTTTTAACTGTGCAATACGAGTGGGAAAAGTTGTTTATTTCAATTTTTATAAGGCTTCGTTAATGTATCGTAATATAAGGTAATAATTATTAAAATTGTAATAAAGTTGTAATTATTATAATAAAATTGGGATAGGCTTGTCATGCAATTATTCTGTTATGTTTTTTTTTATATTTCTTCTGGAAATTCAAAACTTCATCATGTATTTTGTTCTTTGAAACATGAATGAAAAAAGAAGTTTATTTGTCCGAATAAATGATTAAGAATTTTCAATCAATTTGTTTTAATTTTTATCAATTAATGGAATACCCAGAAATAATAATCGTATTATTAAAACGTTTGTCATTTATTATTCAGTCAAGAAAAACAATGTTTTATAAACATTCATATAGGATTTCTTTCTGATATACAATTCATCAATAATCGCTTTGTGTACTGCAACTTGTATATATTGCTTTTATGAAAGTAATATTAAGATCAATTCACGTCTACATACATACATTGAGCGCGCCAGATATTGCGGAAAATAAAGTTTAGTCTGCGCAGGCGCACAGACTCACTCCAGCGCAGACTAAGGCAGTCGTTTCTTACAGTTTTAGTAAAATTGCCATGATAACTAGTTCTTGTATCGTAAAAAAGCTTAACATAGTAAGCGCGGGTACTTTCTAGTTCTAATTTGCGGTGACAGTTCATGACATGTACGACACGACACGTGCTGGAGACGCTAGTGATGGTAGATCTGAACCAACCATAATAAAGAGGTATGCTTTAGTTAATCTTCGGAATATAAATGCGTCAGCGTGATATTTTAGAAAAAAGATAAAACGTCACTTCGTTGTGTAGGTACAAACGCCAGGAGGTCAACCTACCCGAATCTGTCAAATTTCACCAATCGAATATTAACTTTCTGGTATTGTGATAAGGTTGAAAATCTATTAAAGAAATTTGACAGATTGGAGTAGGTTTATGAGCTGGCGTCTATACCTGTAGATCCACTTGGGATATTTTTAAATTTGATTTCTTAAAAGCTCAGATATGCGAATATATTTAAGGCACAATTTAATTATATTAAACTATTAGATTCAGATCTTAATTCAAGGAATATAAAAGGCAACATTTTCATAGAAGTCACTGCTCGCTTTTACCCCAAGGAAGGAATTTACAAATATACATTACATAATAATTGTTATTGATATAAAATCTTTGTAAATACTTACAAAATAACTTACATTGTACAGACACCAGCACATCAAGCTACTACAATCTGTCAAATTTCTTTAATTGATTTTCAACTTTATCGCTGAAGCATATGGCTCACAGTTGATTGGGAAAATTCTAAAGTTTAGGTAGCTTGATGTGCTGGCGTCTTTACATAATAACATCATAAAACGTGTCTTTTTAATACTTAAAACACACTTAAATAAAATGCTTTGAATATAATAAGAGATTCACTGAAACATCGGAGATAATTATTATAAAATACATAAAGGCATTAGATTTGTATATAAAGGCAAAATACATAAAAATGGACGGACAGTTACGATCAGTACTTAAAAAAAACGAATGACGAAAACATTTAAAGTGTGGTACTCGGCTAGGGAGTTCTTCAAAAACACACATGAAGTGTTGGATGTATTCTTCTTCTTCCTGCCCTGTTCCCAATTCTATTTTTTTGTATAGACAGCCCCAATACACTGAGTATTGGGGCTGTCTATACTTTTAACGTTGAAAATATTCTCATTGTAATAAAGCTCGTTTTAAAGACATTTATTTCTCAAAAGAAACATACGATGTTCCCTTTTTAAATAAGATTTTGAGTTTAAGTTCGCCGCCGCAAAATGTATCATCTTTGGGTGCCTATATGGTTGTTTCACCGTTAGACTGATACATTATTTTAAATTTAAACAAGTTATATTTTAATCGGGTGCGCGGAGTAGGCAGTACCGACAAAACGAAAGTGACACCATTGTTGTGATTAAATTGTGCACTACAGCCTTACTAATATTATAAATGCGAAAGTAACTCTGTATGTGTGTCACGCTTTAGCGACAAAACTACTGAAACTGTTAAAAATAACTTGATAGACACATAGTCTAGAGTCTAAGAAAGGACATAGGCTTCGTTTTATCCGAGAGCAGGAAGTAGCTCCCTGGGTTGGTATGTGGAACCGCAGGGAAAAGCTAATAATTGGCAAATGCAGCTATAATGTTTTGCGTAGCATTGTACCACACAAATGTCTTCGTCTAAATTAAAGCATAATGATAATACACATTTTTTTTTAAATTTAAATACTTTGTTACATATGTATAACATACGATAATACCTAATTCTAAAGTTTGAAAAAGAAATTAATACTTACAATACAATACAATATTATGTAGCTATGTCATTAAAAAGGCACACTAGTTTCTAAAAATTTTTGTAACAAACATACAAAGCAATACTTTTTATTCATCTATCTACATTGAATTCTTAATTTTGATTTTGTCAGAGTTCATGATTTTTTATTTTATTTTGCTATTTTAATATGAAAATTTTATACATCAACTTTCTCTCACGCTACGATTAAAATTACTTAAAATAATAATAATATGATTTCTGAACACATTTTAACATGTATTTCATAACATACATTAGATAAAATTAAAACTTCATTAATCTAAAATGGTTCAGGGCCTGTATACACCACGGATTTTAACCTTCTGACTGCCACGTCAAAAAAAGAAAGACGTGCCCTCAGCGCCAAGCTAAGCATTCATACATAAATACCTACAATATAGCAGTGAGTTCGGAATTATAGCAATTAAAATTGACAATTATTTTTCAACTTTAAAAGTCTGTCATGTAGTAGCGACGGTGGCGTGCTGGGCACTTTTAGGCTTGTCATCTATACGTGACAGTGGCGGTCAAAAGGTTAAATGCGATGCCAAAAACTTTGTGTTCACTGGCTCTTATTTAAACAATGGCATTTTAATATCAATACTCAACTAATATTTCTATATTCGGCGATTGCATTTCTAATATAAGTTGATACTGTGAGAACACACAGAGCCAGCAGTAGAACTGAAAAGTAAATAAAGAAATAATCAACCAACAGTTATATTTTTTCATCATTATTATAAATTCGGTGAAGAAAACCACATAATTTTAGGGTATAAGCCTACAGTAAAGGATATAGATTGCCATTGGCCAAGAATCAATATTGTTATAAACATTATTCATCAATATAGTTTACTTGATGATGGCATCCAGGCCGATTGTCGGCTACGGCGGCCTTTCTCTTTTATGGAGATCAGCCAGCTGCACAGGACATATTATAGTGCACAAGCATTCGCGCACACACAGGTGCACTCTCTATTCCATCACTCTCATAGTCCGATGGGACGGCAATCCGACACGACTGAAGAGAGATCAGGCGCAGGACCGACATTTACGTGCTCTCCGATGCACGGGTGAATCAATCACCAACTTCCAGACTCCAGGCTGCTTTATGAAAGTTTCTCAAAACCCACAAAGCAATTTCGGCCCGACCCGGGATTCGAACCCGAGACCCCGGGCACAGCAGTCGCGCCTTGCGACCACTAGACCAACGAGACAGACATAGTAGATAGTTTACTTGGAGATACTAAAAAGGGGTCAGTACATCAGTCAAATAAAAGAAAAGGTGAAAGTTGGGACGTATAATGAAGTTCAAGAGTTGGCACATGATAGGCACAAATGGAATGAGCTGCACCGACAAGAGCTAGGCTCTTAAGTTGAATAAGACTAAAATTAAACCATACTCACATTGTATGCCATCCACAAGAAGTCTAGAAGAGCAGCGAAGGTAGCATCCAGCTGTAAATAAGCAAAACAGTACCTCATCAAAATGTAATATTGAAAATATGAAAAGTTCTAACACTAAAAAGCTTCAGATTTTACATAATAAAAGTGATGTTACCGTTCATAAATTATTTTAACACATAAGTCATAAATGTTTAATTATCCTTTAATTGATGAACTAATTTTGATACTTTTTTGCTCTAAGCTGGTTTTACAGCACTGTTTCTTCTTACTAGCTGTTTCTCACAATTACTCCTGCATCCCCGGGGAACTTCTTCCCAGACCCGGATAAAACATAGCCTATTTCCACCAGGGATAGTGTAGCCTGCCAACAGTGCAAGAAGTTTTCAAATTGTTCTAGTAGTTTGCAAGCCTCTTTATATCCTACTTTTAATATTAGTAAACAAGAAGTTTTATTTCGTAACAATTAGATAGATGAGACCGTAGACAGTTACAGGGTTTTTTTTATCTAGATGTTTGAAGTATTTCCTTACAAAGCTAGTACTCACATAAATATAGTATCCTCCAAGAAGCCATAGTCCGAACAGCAGCTGGAAGACAATGATCAGCCCCATGTTCATCAGCCATGGCAGTATGAAGCCTCGCATGTAAATGTTTACACCAACTATCTGTAATTTTATAGTGAAAAATTATATGAATGATTCTAAGAACTAACTATAAAAGTAGAAACATACATAAATAAAAATTTTATCATATCTTAGTTACCTACTTTATAGACTATCCTAATACTATTATAAAGGCGAAAGTTTGTAAGTATGGATGTATGGATGTTTGTTACTCTTTCACGTAAAAACTACTGAATGGATTTGAATGAAACTTTACCACAATATACCTTATACATCAGAATAACATATAGGCTACTTTTTATCCGGGTATGGAAAGTACTTCCCTCAGAAAGCGGGTGAAACCGCTGGCGGAAGCTAGTATATACTATAACTCAAAAATATCAAAATTACTAGTTTCTGGATTTCCTTTCCAATTGAGCAGATGCAGATAACATATTATAATATCAAATACAAGAGCTACAGATACCTTTCCATTCAGACTTAATAACCGATCTGTTGTTATTAACAACATTGTTATATTCCGTTTCCACTATACATTTATTAAGATCTAACTCGTCGTTCATTCTTTTATTGAACTTACCATAAGTATTGAGAAAACAATGAGCAGCGTCAGTATTATGATGAATATTGCACCAAATACTTGCAAAGCTGAAACATAATAATAGCTTATGTCAAAATACAAACATTGTCTTCATATCAAGCCATCATAAATATAGTTGGCGTCAGTTACATTTGTTTTCATAAACAAAATAACATTTTCATTAAATGATAAGTTTTTTCTCTTTTTCAACTTAAGAATAACTTATATATTCTAATTCTCTAACTTAACAGTCAGTGGGTCTTCTTAGGAGCTGATTTAATACATTTATTTATTAGAAATTATAGCATGTACAAGTGTCACATCTTTGCCATTAAATTACTGTTAAAGTTATGCAAGAAAGTTTACTATCTCAATATTGAACATGACAATCATTATTATTGCCATAAACTAAACAAAAAGGTAAGGAAATTCGTTTTTTGAATTTATTGACTGCCAGAAGCATTGAGCCATAGCACAGGTATTGATGTACTTTTACTAAATAAACCACATATAGCAAGCTTTATACTTACATCCTCTAACATCAGCTTCAAACAGAGGGTTCCAGAGTTGCGTGGAGTCCCCCCCATCCATTTGATACGCGACAAACGTTATTAACACCAAACTCATAGCCATGGTATACACTGCAACCGCTCGGCTGCCAGTCTTCGTATCCGCCGACCAGATGCATGGTGACCAACAGGATTCCAAAATAGGAGCCATTTTCACACTCTACTTACTATGTTTACTCACAAAATCCTGTTTTGTTTATATTCAACACGTAAATATACACGTAAATTTCACCGTAGCAGCCACGCCTAAGTTTAACAGTTAAGCGTTGAACTTTGTTTTTTTAACTGAAAACTTTTATGTTAATGGATTAAAAGAGTAACTGAAGTATTTAACTCATGAAATGTTGCGCACAACACAGATTTTGCCACAAATTATATGGAAAATCAACGATTTTAATAATAAGTTACGCCCCAAACAACTCCATTCACCGTTGTCGATTTACGAGAATTCAATTTTTGAATCAAGAAGTGTTTGTTGTGTTCTATCCTGTTCTGAATAACCTTATAAAACGAGAGATAAACTATTCGATGCTCAGTTTATAGCGTTTTCTATATTGGTAATGGAACGAGCTAGCTTTCACTTACGTATTGACATTTATCTACCACAGAGAATACAGACCTGCCATTTCTGCGTTTAGTTTTAACGTTAAATGTTTTGTGTAGTATTCCAAATAAAACTAAAGTACGTTTAAAATATCTAAAATTATGGAAAAACTGTGAGTACAAAGTTTATTTTCAAAAATAGTTGCGTATAATTAGTTCCTGGTACCCAATGGTTTTACAGATGCACTAATTTTAAATTAAAACAAGCGATAATATTTAAAGGAAGCATAACTTAGAATACATGACATGACCTATAACAAAATTAAATTGCTTTATTAAGCTATTATGAAAACTACACCTTCCATCTAACAGTCTCCTTACGGAAAAAAATCTAGGATATTCTATTCTATGTACGGCGCGAGGAGACGACCGTCATTTTCTTAAAATCATATATCACAGTCTACAGGGATTACAAGAGCACTTACCATCTTATTATTGATTAATTTGCATTCAATAGGACACGATCGTGACCAATATCAATAATATAGAAAGTTTTTATTGGAGGTCTGATACCTGGGTGTATCTAATTATGAGTAGTCTAGAGTTGATTGACCGACAACATCGAGGAAAGATTGTCTGTGACAAGTCTGATAAAAATGTTTCAATAAAATTATGCCCGAGGGTTTAAGACAGAATTTCTCAATATTGTTTTATAAACGTAAAGTCTCTCTATCCTACATAAGTTAGACAAATATCGTTTTTGGCCACAATAAATATTGGCCTTAAGAACCTATTCTCAATACAACAACGCTTTCAGGGTGATCCTGGGGCTGCCGCGCTTTTACATTATAATATTGTGTAATTTTTCTATATCGATAATAATTTTATTTATTTTTATTCTGATAAATCTTGGGATTTGGGAACAAACGTTGCATAAAATCCCCTTTAAAATAAATATACCCATCTGTTATTTAACTATAACAAAAGAACAGCATTATTCCCTGACCGTCAGTCATGATGCGTCTATCAAGCTGCAACATTCATTAACCAGCCCTCTATACTGTACCTAATCAAAAACAAAACAAATATTACAAAAACAATGACGACGCAACATCTTGGTGGTTTCCGAGAACCGAAGAGCCGTTACGGTGTTCTCGTTAGGGTGGGGCGTGATTTGTAGCGTGTAGCTGCATAGGTACAGACGCCAGCAGATCAACTTACCCGAATCTGTCAAATACCAATCGAATATTAACCTTCCGGTATTGTGAGAAGGTTGAAAATCTATTTTAAAAAATTGACTGATTGAGGTAGGTTGATGTGCTGGCGTCTGTACTATGTGCGTACAGTCCCATCAAATTACCTACTGTCTCGCAGTTAGTCAAAGCACGCCTTACGCATGCTTAAAGTCACTAAATTCAACAACAGGCAAGCACAGCTACCTACTCATCGGGAAATGAACTACACCGACTTATAGACGCCTGATTGATATGTGACGAATTTAGAGAGTGAGAGAATTGTATTGCTATGAGTTGCGTAGTAGGCGCTAACAATATTTAATAAACATGTAGCGTAGAAATTATGTTTTTTATTCGGGGTGTCAAACAATGTAATAAATAATTAAAACCTTGTTAGAAACGAAAGGATGGCAAATAAAACAGTCTTCAGTCACACTCAAATGAATGAATAGAAATGACCGTCAAATCGACTCTGACAGTGAGACCACGCACTTTATTATAACCGAACGAGATTTCTACTCCATATTTCATTTTATAATGCGCATGAGTGCAGCCGCCAGTAAATTGAGACAACTATCCGTGAAATATCAATACTATTACAATCGAATAAATTATGGAATTAGTTTTTAAATTATTCTCGTTTGAAAGTTATTCACTTAACAATGAATAGAATTGAATTTAAGTTTACATAGGTATCATAAATTGATTTGTATAAATTTAAAGTATTTGTTTTTTTTATGCATTGCTTTATTACCTACTAAAAATTTAAATACGAAAGTGATTCTAATAGTCCGATGGAACGGCCATACGACCCGACCGGAGAGAATCAGACGCAGGACGGACATTACGTCCGCTGATGCACGGGTGTAATTAGGTATTGCCTGCCAGTCTCTTGGTCTTCCGTGCCAAAACTACTGAACTGATCTAAATGTTTGGTACACAGATAGTCTAAAGTCTGAGGAAGGGTACTTTTACCCAGTTGCGAAGTGATTTTTGTTTGGTACACTAAGACAACCGATTTGATGAAATTTTGCAAATAATTATACATACATTGTTATCCAGAGTTAACGCATATAATATATAGTTTAGGATCAAATAAGGTACCTATTTTGGATGACGTCTTACTATTTTGGAGTAAGATTTTTGGTAATATTATTAATTTTTGAGTTGGATAGAATTTGGTGACCGTTGATCCATTTTAGGAACCAAAAATAATATTTGTGAAAGGTTTGTGATTTTTCTGATGTTATTTCATTTATTTTGGATCATAATAATTATATAGTTAAGGGCCCTCATAATAAAGTCAATTGATTTTTTTTTGAGTTGTTTATTTTATTTGGTGCCTAGGCAGAGTCTTAAACATATTTTTGGTGTCCGTCTAAATTATACCCATATTAATTATTATCCATAAAGTTCTCATTGCAACATCGCGAAGAAATGGTACTAACGATACCACGACGGGTAACAAAGAGTATTAAATAAAATAAACAATACCAAGTTCTCAATATTAATCTACGCATGGTTTAATTTGAAAGTGAGTTATCGCAATTAGGATTACAATCCGGTTTTGGTTCAATTAAAAATTGCGTTATTTTCCCTCTTTGTCGTTACGTCATATTTTATAAGTTAATGTAACTGCTTGGGTTTAAATTGTCTTATAGATAACTAGCTGATGCCCGCGACGTCGTCCGCGTGGGCATTAAGCGATTAAACAATCACCCCTCCCCCCATACGCGATAGCCTGATAATATGTAGCTTATATATTATATTGACCCGACCTCTTAGTTATATTCATGCCAAATTTTAAGTAAATCCATGTAGTACTTTTTGAGATTAGCCCGGACATATATACAGACAAACAGACAAAAATTCTTTGGCTTCGATATCGATTGTAGCTCACGCCCCAATTGTTCTTTTTAAAAAATATTCAATGTACAGTTTTGACTTTTCTACGATTTTACTATAATATGTTATAATGTGACTTGTTGATGGCGTAAGAGATGATAAAAAACTTTCATCGTGCATAGATTATATTGGCGGTCGATATTTTGGTCTACAAACCATGATTGAATAGATATGAAGTTGGGCTCAACACCAGTGTTTCACATGGACGGATTGCCTATCGGACCTCTTCAACCCGTGCTGACGATGCAGGTTGTTCGCAAGAGTTACCGCGGCCCTAATCCACAAAGAAGAAACACAGTGGGTTTTAGTCAGTAAGAATCTGAGTACTAGTCTCCAGCTGCAACCTCGCGGGAGTGGTCATTTGATGGTTTCCTACAACAACAAAAAGCCTTCAATCCAGTCACCTAGGTAACACGATCACGAGATCCATTGACAAGCTTGACTGTTAGACTTTATGGTTTCTGACTTCCCATAACGACTATAGAAGCTGATCAAATTACAGTCTAGTTCGAAAGAAGTAAGAACTCGTGATGAGATAGATGATGGACCCATGGATTGATGGACCAAGCGTTGCTTAACCTGTGATTGATAGACCTGGGCAGCTGTTCCTTAGGCAGGAGCTCCTAGCAATGTTTTTTTAGTTGGTATATCTTGACCATTGCCAATTTTGGACGTGCAAAGTTATACGCCGTAAACATTCCTGCATTTCTGGCGCTGGAAGCAGTATATCTTTAAATCCACATCAAATATAAACAAACGATAGTAATTAACACTTCAGTGGGAGTTTGCATCGCTATGTGGAAATTCGGAGCTATTTTAAGAAGTTCCGCTATCAAACACTACATTAACCCATTTGGTTAACTCCCAACCCAATTCTTTATTCTTCTTCAAATATACAAATGTGGGGGAAGGAAATATACAAATGTCAATGAGCACGAGGTCTCTGATTCGATTCCCGCGTCAGGTCAAAATTAATGTTATAAGATATCTTCAAAAACTTTCGCAGTCCGGAGTCTAGAATTTGATATTCACCCGTGCATTGGAGAGCACGTGTTTTTTTTTGTTTGTTTTGATTTCCCGACATTGTATTCTGCCAATTCCAAGCCAAATAGGCATATGATCGGTTTATATATCGGAGTAGTCTTTAGGGCTGATAGGCCTGCCGGGGCTGCGGGTTGATTCTGTCAAACGAAGACCTCCAGAAGGAACACCCACTATGTTAGTATGTATTAGGTAGTAAAAATCCGACATTCCCTACAGCTGCACCCTCAGCGGAATTTGATGATTGCACTAGAAAAAAAAATGGTCGGTTTATACGTTCATCCCAATCCACCCTAATGCTGACCACGATCCACAGATATGAGGGACCGAACATAGAGAGAGATATGTTCATCATTATTATGAAGTTTAGGCAAAGGGGAATTTATTAGGTAGTAGGTACTTAATATCGGATATTATCATGAAAAATATTGACACAAAAATGCTAGGTAGGTATGTATATATGTGTTAATCGACCTATTTCATATTTTTCGTCAACAGCAAAAATAATAAGGTGGCATAAAAACATAATTACTGCAAAAATGAGTCCATATTATTATCGAATACCTGATTAGATATAAGACCTACTCCACGGCACAATTTAATTGTATTTTATCTTGTGTTGACATTGCATCGACTATTGTCGGCTGTTTTCGTGTTTTTATCCGAGACTCGTTAGCGATTGCGAAGCGATAATATCGAGATATCGCGGTAATCGGTCAGATACATCGATGTGAGTATTACGAAGCCGATTTTCTTGGCGAATTTCCTTGATCGATTTTATAAAGAAACGAATAATGCTAAAGGAATTTGTAATTTCATAGCGAGCAACGGAACGATGGATTTTATGAAAGATGATAAAGTACGGCTGGAAAGAATGTTACTTGTGAGATGACGTCTGATACAACACGAAGATATGCTTAGCCCACCCCAAAAAAAATTGGGAGAAGAAATTATTCCTTGAATGTAGTTGAGCTTAAAAGATTCTTAATTTTGATCTCTTTTTAAATGAAAGCTAGGTGGAATACTCCAACGTGAACGTGTAGAAACTATTATATATTAAATTTAGCTTTTTAAATGTCTACTTTTTTGCTATAGTTTTTTTAGAATTTTAATTACATATTAATACTTTTAATATGTAATTACAAATTAGGTTAAAGGTGGGCGTTTTGGGGGCTGTTTTTTTTAATTTTTGACGTTCAATCAGTGTTGTTTTGCAGCACAATTGGAATAAATGATTTTGAGTTTGAGTTTAAACTACGAATCGAAACGATTCCAAACACAACATAATAATTATTATTTTAAAATTTTTGACTGAAAACCCTGCCAATGTTCCCAAATTGTTATAATAATTATAGTCACACTTTCGTAACACCCACTATTCTTATTTGATTCATAAAGAATGTTTTCTAACGTTCCATCCACATAACAATCATTACACTAAATGTCAGTTTGTTATGTTTAAAACGCATTGTAAACCTCAAAAGCATAACAAAACACACAGGCGTTAATTACATCAATAAAACGCTTACACAATACGAATCTGCTATCGTGAGACAAGATTAGGCAAACATACTAAAACTCTTTTGTTTTCTGTTAATGCTGTATGTATTAAATTTTATAATTATTAAATACAGTATCTCGATTGATGTTACAACTTAGGAACCATTTACTTAATTAAAAGATACAGATAAAGGTACAATCTTATATTTTGAAAGCGTCATATCGTTAAATGAGACAGCATCTA
Organism: Heliothis peltigera; assembly: GCA_958496145.1. Classification (NCBI taxonomy): domain Eukaryota; kingdom Metazoa; phylum Arthropoda; class Insecta; order Lepidoptera; family Noctuidae; genus Heliothis; species Heliothis peltigera. The sequence continues at coordinate 7,264,962 of OY292341.1, forward strand.
CAACAGGAGCCATTTCAACTAATTAGAATCTTAATATGAACGACACAAACCACGATGACAAACCAGACATTTTTATCTAGGAACTAAGTGATAATAAAGGATACAATTTCAAGAATTTAAAGAACAGACATTTTAAAAGATGTAATGAACGAAACAATGATTAAAATAAGAGTAAAGTTAAACTCACGTACATAGTGAAGTGAGCGTGTATTGACTCCAATGGCGGTCGGTCACGATCTTTCATTCGGAGACTTCACAACTCAGACCGGTTCGGTCAGTTTTAGATCGGCTGCGCTCGCGCGACGCACGGCGACGGTTCGCCTTACACGCATCATCGAATCATCGTTTTTTAATCACAAAAACATTCTGTATTATAAATAAAACAGTGTACAAGTGTATCTTCTACGGTCTAACACAATCGTGTCTACAATTTTCAGTTCATATTTTTTTGTACTGTGACTTTTTGCATTGCAACTTTGCATCCCGTGTTGTGCTAAGTTTTCGGTACGGTGAAATTGGTATCGGTACTGGTCCCAACATCTCGTGTCGATTAGTACAACGATTTATCTTGATTCAACAAAAACTGGTAAGGCGATTTATGTATGCGCTTTCTTTATTGTTTTCTTTTTAGTCCTGTGGTGTCTTGGATAGCATTATGCATACGTACAATGATATAGGAGTTGGTGAAGCAAAGACCTCTTTTATTGAAATCATTGTGGCTTAATTTCCATATCTGATATGAGCGTGGTTGAATAAGACTTTCTTAAGGTTTCTTGTTTTGCTGTTTTATAATAAAGCAGCTTTAGGATACAGACTTGTTTGAAGGGATATACTTGAAGTATAAAACGAGGTAGATCTTAAAGCATTGTTAGAGCTGCAAACGCTTTAAGATACAAAAAAAAGAACAATGTGAGTTCGTAGATCAAATCATAAGTTGAGCGGACTTTAGAGAGGCAGGATTTAATTCATTTAATAGTACCTACGTAGTACATACTACCTATTATGAGTATGATTTTTTAGATTCGGTTTTCAAATACAAAAGTCTACTAAAACTCTTCTTGAAATCCTTACCTTGAAAAAAGTGGTGGTGAAATTGTTATCAGAAGTAAATGATCTCATAGAATCTGTTTATCATTATCACACATATCTGAATACGTAGCTATGTTTCTAGATAAAACTATTGAAATATCAAGGCATAGGTTTATAGAAGAAACTAGTCTTGATAATGATAATCTTAAAATTATTGATGAAGTAAGGAACTTTATGGATCCTGTAGCTGATTTTAATTCTTGTAGTAAAGACGAAGTAGATTGATTAATCACAATCAATGAAGAATGGATTTGTGAAAACCTCGTGGCTTGATTGAATATGAACAGTGTAGTTAAGACTATAGATACGTAGCTACTTGTTAGATATACAGAAGAATGCTGACATGATCCTCCGTGTACCTCAACTGTATCTAAAGGCCGTTGACCCATAAAGTACACAGATTCATTCATACTAATCTGATCCCAAACATGAGTTTGTGATTAGACGTCTGATTCAATAAACTTTAGTGTTCTTTTTTGCAAAGCCATTAATTTTGCTGCGAACTTTAATGACCATGTAGCTATCAAGATCCTATTTGCTAAGTTATATTAGGTTAGATAAGATTAAGCTATTTTTGTTTTTAAGTGCTTATGTAGTGAGCTCCCGTAAATTGCCAATTTTTATTCGACCGGTAGTATGATTGGGTACATAAATCAATATAGAGATGAATACCCATCAGGTATCTGGACGGTATGAGACTGAGTAAAAGTTTGGTTAGAATCACGCTTACCTTTTTTTTGAGTGCGAAGCCATAAAATGACCCTTAGTGGTGCAGCTGGAGGGAGTGTCATACTTTTACTAAATCAAATCCAATTTTGTTCCTTCTGGAGGTCTTTGTTTGCCAGGGCCCCGCTGTAACTCTAGCGAACTACTACTACGCAGTCCCGGCTTATTCACGACTACCCTAACCATCTTACCAACTATTGACCGATAGTCTAGAAGTAGCTGATAGTCTGTAATGTGCAAAGGCTCTATAAGACCCTAGTTAATCGTTTTTTCAATCAATTTATCATAACATAATTGTACATACATAAATATCTTAGTAGGTAAATTTCCCATCCGAAGCCGGATTGGGCAGCTAGTTTATAATATTAGTTAAGATAAATAGTTACAACTAAAAATAATGTAGACTCATCAACAGCTGTCCCGCAAGGAATAGTCACGTTCGACGAATTAAGTGCATTTTGACATGCAATCGTTGTGACTAACAGTAACATACATCTATGGGCTTGGAGCATGTAACCAACTGGACCCGCCATGGACACAATACTGTATGCGACAAAAATTGGGAAATGCACAACAAATGTCGCCCGTACCGGGAATCGAACCTGCGACCCTCAGCTCAGCGTGGTTACCCTTGCACCCACAGGGTCGTCAAAACCTAAATCAATTCAGTCAATTTACTGACAGACTTTTCTCTAGAATTACTTTCGCAAGTTGTAACATATTATAGTGTTTAGAGTAAGCATATAATCTTTGCTGGTATTGACTCGACTGATGACTGAGGTCACAAACCTTCGGAGGCCTAGATATTATCAAGCGAGTGAGTTATAAACATGACAGGAGATTAAAGGTTTATTTATTCTTGAGATCATCCATGATTCATAATTATTTATAAGGCAAACGAACAAACATATTGTCGTGTGCGCCTACGCAGTTTTAGTATTTGGATTTTGTTTAATGAGCCTCATATTCCATGTTAGTTATAACAGTAGTTTGGTAGTTAGGATGTCATTATTTGCCTAGCCTTTTCCTAAGCTAGGTTTGAGTCGGCTTCCAGTCTAATCGGATGCAGTTGAGTGCCAATGTTCTTTAAGGAAGCGACTGCCTATCTTTCCTCCTCAACCCTACCAGGGTAATACGATACTCCTTGGCAAGACCAGTTGTTCTACTTTCTGACTTCTAACTTACGCCTGCCAAAGATCTTCAAATGACAGCCGGGAGGGACCCACCAATTTAACGTGCCTTCCGAAACATGGAAGAACTCGTCATGACAAGATTGCTAGTGGCTATGCACATCCACGGACTGACAACACGAAGCGGTTGCTTAGTTAGGATGTCCGCAACGAAAATATCGGTGCAAAAACCAGCAAAATCTGTATTTCCATTCCAAACTGTAATTTTAAGGGCTTCACTAAACGTTAAGATTGATTGTGGCCACGCAGCATCTTTGTAAGATGATTGTGGCAGTGCTTGTACATAATATGTGGATGTTAGTGGCGCATGCATTTTTTCTATGACTCCAAAGTCCAATACTTGCACGGCATTTTTTGCCACATTTATCGCAGGTGAATCTTCTCCACGGGTAGGGCATCGGTAATCTTTTGTTATCTCGGGTCCACTACATTCTCAAAACCTTTGCATCAGCCGGGAAATAGAGACCCGTTTTGGGTGAACGTTTAGAAATAACATATTAGATGGCTGACTCCAATTGAATAATTGTATTAATCCATGCCTCTGTATGCATAGTTTATCTTAGGATGAAATGAAGACTAATTCCTAGGTAGTTCGTCCTTTGTCCCAAGAGAAAGACGATATAGGTATTTATACATTTGTGTATTGAAAAAAAGGGAAATATGCACACCTATACTTTTATATATTGAAAAGTAAAACGATTGATCAACTTTTACAAGTGGAAATTCAGGACCATCATCAGACTAATTGTCCAAACTTATAAATACGTAATAAAAATATCAATTAAGATCTATCAAATTAGTTCTACCTCCTTAATTATACTCGTGGGAACTACAAAACTTGTTTGACCACCAATCACACGTATACCTAATCAAAATAGACACCGTAACGACCAATTAAATATATAGACACCAGCACATCAAGTTACCAAACTGTCAATTTATTCCAATCAACTTTGAACCATATGCTTCAGCGATGAAGTTGAGAATCTATTAAGGAAATTTGACAGGTTGCAGTAGCTGAGGATCAAATGTTGACAGATCTAAGCCAAGCATTCGCTGATATCATAATTATGTGAAACGTCATTAGGCAACTAATAAAATATCTCTAAAAAGTTAAGTATACTAAGTTTCATACTTTTTAAGGTAGTATAGAAATCCACTAGAAGCTCACTTGGTGTGGATAATTATTGAAAACCTGGGTAAGAACATCGTATAGATTGAGTCCACTTGCATCAACACAATAATCTGCCTAGCCTTTTCCCATCATAGTATTTGTTTCATAGAAAATACGTCATTTTAATAGCCAAGACCACAGTTATAATCCATCGGTGCTGTGAGATTTTTTGCAAGTCAGCGCGGCCCTGCCACACAAAGGGTTCTAGACGGAACAAAAGCGGTTTTTAGTCAGTAAAAGTCTGACACTCCATCCAGCTGCACCCTCAAAGGGGGCGTTCATCTGCAGTTTTACCACTAAAAAAAAGACCACATATACCTTACTACACTTAGGGCCAGTTACACAATGTCTGAGTAGCCGAGCTTATCTACCGAATAAATTCAAAAATGGAACAGAGTTTGTAAGAAATTATCTACCACTTAAACTAACTGGAACTTATTCGTAGGTGGTGAAACAGGCGCTTATTCTACACTATATTATATTAGAAGCTCATCAAATCATAAATACACAATGAAGTTTTATATTTAACTAATTGACACTTTCGGTAAAAGAAGAAAACCAATAAAGTTAAGTAGGTATCTGTTATTTATACTGTAATAATAGTTTCTTCGAATTTAATGTCGCTTTGTCTGTAATATGTAACTGAGCTTGAAATACATTCATAAATTAACATTTAATTGTATGGTGTTTGATTACAATAGGAAGGAAAGGAAATATCGAGACATTTTAATTTTTATAGTATCCAATGAATCTGGTTGCCTCTTAATGGAAATGTGTATGGGATGGAATATTATATTTCTGGTCTTAACATGGTCTTACTTATAGGATGACTCCGATGCACGGGTTTATCAATAACCAACTTACAAACTTCGAGCTGCTTTGTGAAATTTTCTTAGAATTCACAAAGTGATTTCAGCTTGACCATTTTTTTGTCGCTGGGAAAAAATGCTGTTACGCATCCCCTTCCCGTCGGGGGACGGGAGAGGGGTATTTGGGACTCCCCGGTAAAATTGTTTCCGGTATACCCACTAAAAATACCCAGCGGCACTCCGACTTCGCCTGAGTGGAGGGCCTGAGAGTCTTGACAGTCCCCCGACGGTGAAAGTTTCGGCTTGACCCGGGAATCAAACCCAAGATCCTTTGACCCCTCGTGACAGCATTTGCGACTATTACACCAAAAAGACATCAGTAGGCATCCAAAATTAGTGAGACCAATAATAATCAAGGAAGGAAAAAATGATCTCAAAAAACAAATCAATATCAAAACCGTTGCTTTATTTCTTAGTATTGTCAACTTGCAATCTCAAGCCTTCTCGGAAAGATATCGCCTTAGAACAATAGTGTTAGTTTATATTGAGATTAGAACAGAACATTATTAAGTTGTTTATTAAAATTACTTCTACTACTTCGAAACTCGATGTATGTGGTTTGTAAGCGACAAATACTATACAAATTATTGTCCTCTGCCTGGCAGTTGGGTAAACGATGTGGATGAATCAGACTACATGTCTAGCCTTTTCTCAAGCTATGTTGGGGTCAGCTTCTAGTCTAAACGGATGCAGCTGAGTACCAGTGTTTTACGTGGAACAACTGCCTATCTGACCTCCTCAACCCAGTCCCCTATGCCTACTGATACCCTTTGGTAAGACTGGTTGTCGACTGCCAAAGATGTCCACAAGAAAACCAGGATCCACAAATTTAACGTAGCTTTCAAAACACGGACGAAAGAGAGCTTATGTACAGCCGCCAGCACATCAAGCTACTAAAATCTGTCAAATTTTCTTAATTGATTTTGAACTTTATTGCTGAAGCATTATGGTTCAAAGTTGATTGGGAAAATTTGACAGTTTCGGGTATGTATATGTAACGTGAACTGTATCATTTTTGCAAGACGGTTACATAACAGCATTTTAATGAAGCTGTCTGTCTTGATTGATTTAATTCGAATGGAAGTGATTACTCCCGTATGTCGTATTATCCTCAATAAATTTACGCTTATTTTTGTTGAGCCCTTCCAGGGAACTTCAACATTTTCCTTGTACGTTATTCAATTTATTAATAACTAGTCCAAGTACAAGATTGATGGTTGAAGTTAAAAATTACAATTTAGTGAAAGTTTAATGAAAACGGGACCTGTAAATCACAATTAAATGCCAGTTGTCGAGATAAGTGGTACAGTGACATTACTTAAAAATCGTTCTCGTTTGTAGTGTTGACAAAAAAAACGTAGGTGAATTAAATAATACAAGAAAGAAAGAAAAAAATATTTGTCAGAATGTAGTCATTATTTTCAACGGGTATTTTGTTTGCCATAGTCTCATACATTCTACGGAATCGGTGTAATATCGTAGTTTGTTAAAAAGGCTATGTTATTTTTTTTAGCTTCATTTCGGAGTTTCATTATTTCTGTATCCAATATCCGTTCAAAATACTGATGAAAATCGCGGAATACTGCTCATGTTTTTACAATATTTTGTTATAAGCCATTAATGATCTCCTGAACTCAAACACAGGTCTTGATGTGAATGTAGTTAGTTTTTTTTTGAAAAGGATGAATAACTGAGTTAAATTAATAAAGTTATAAATTAAGCAGTGTGATTGGCTTCAACCATTCTATTTATTTATACAAAAAAAAAACATATTTACTATTAAAAAGATAAAAGCGACAAAACTCAGTTATGCTTTCCTCTCATAAAAATTGAGGTATTCCGAATACCTATAGGTAAAATCTTCCATTCGTCCACAAAAAACATCAAAAATTATACATATAAGTAATACAAACAATTAATAACATTCTCATTATAAATTTGTCATACTTTATAATCATGATTACAAACTAACTGCATATAATTATACTAAACAAATATTTGCTACGTGTGGGTGTCGAACCCGCGGCACGTAAATGATGAGTGATAATCGTGTCGCGCGTGGATAATGGTACAAAAAGTAACTCTATTGACGTTTGTTTTAAAAACAGATGAGGCCTTCTTTTAGTTGTAGTTCTCTCTCTCTCTCTTACCTGCCCCTCTCTCTCTCGTCCTTTTTTATTTTTTATTTGATGAGGTTTGAGCACTACTGTGCCAAGTCAGCCTCGTTAAGCTCTTTCTTTCTGTAGTCCTCTTCTCCTGAGACATCATCATCTCCCGAGCCTTTTCCCAACTATGTTGGGGTCGGCTTCCAGTATAACCGGTTTCGGCTGAATACCAGTGTTTTACAAGGAGCGACTGCCTATCTGACCTCCTCAACCCAGTTATCTGGGCAACCCAATACCCCTTGGTTAGACTGGCGTCAGACTTACTGCCTTCTGACTACCCGTAACGACTGCCAAGGATGTTCAATTATATTAATTAATCACTACTGTGCCAAGTCAGCCTCGTTAGGCTCTCTCTTTCTGTAGACCTCTTCTCCTGAGACATGATTACAAATAAAACTTGGCAATAACCATAGATTAATGGAAAGCACATAAAGGGACCAATATTTTGTGTAACTAACTACCCGATTTGCGAACTTAACCCTATTAAAAAAGTCAAAATCTTTGCCAAGTTCTGCGCCGGCGACTGTAATTTGTACTTTGTAACTCATCATGAAATGCCCTATCTATTCCGTGGGCGTTTTATAGACGTCTATAAGTTTATCAAATGTATAGAGTGCAACATCCGCTTGTTATATCAATATTGTAATTAGTTTTACGTTCGTGTGCCATCTTTCATTTATTTAATTTGCAATACGGAATATAGAATATAAGTCGTAGTGGCCTAGTGGTTCAATCACCAATCTCTCAAGTAGGTACGAGTGTGCGGGTTCAATTCTAGGACAGTCAACTCCCAATGTAACTTTTCTAAGTTATAATGTACTTTCTAATTATATCTTGGACACTAATAACTAATTAAAGGTGAAGGGAAACGAGGACTAATAAAGTCTGAAGTCACCAAATTAACTCTCAGTCCCTCTCTGTATAGGAGGAGGCCTGTGCCCAGCAGAGAAAAAAAGGCTGATGATGAATACAGAGTAACTATGAATATAAGATTACTCGGGATTTTTGTCTAACTATGCCTAGTAGATAATGTATGCCAGCACATGAACTTTATCACTAAAGTATAGGGTTCAATGTTGATTTTGAAAATGTAAAGGTTGGAGTAGCTTGATGTGCTGGCGTATGTACCAATATTTAATTGGACATGACTGTAAAATAGTTTCTTTTATTGCCTTTGTAAGAAAACAAAGTAAGAAGAAATAATAATTGACAAATACCAACCACTAAGGGCCAGTTTCACCGGTTGCTGATAAGTTCCAGATAGTTTATCTGTCAAATAATTTCATACAAACTCTGTTAGATTTTTGAAATTATCTAGTAGATAGTGGCTATCCGTAACCTGTGAAACTGGCCCTAATTATTCAATTTTTAAAACCTACATTGTGGATGCTAATCGCAAAACGATTTTAGGATTAAAAAGATAAACTTTTATATCTTAATGAAGTAATAAAGATTTCTGGTTGCATAGAATATAAGTACCTACGCGGTTGGACGCAAATAAAAAAAAAACCTGTGACGTCACGGCGGCCATGACAGTGGGAGCGGTTGAGGCTGTCACAATAATTACCACAAATAATGTTATAGTGACAGAGATATGGACAAATAGACACGGTGGAATGTAGACCTCTTAAAATTCAGAGAAGGCATGGAATATTTTGACGTAATAAAGATCAGAACGAGAAATACAAAAAATAAAAATTTAAATACCCTAGGATTCGTGTCACTATCAACTTGCAATTTAATTATTTTTGTTTATTAATGAAAACAACAATGTTTGTAGTTAAAAGATATCATTTGTATGCCATGCCATGCAATTAAATTATTTGAGTTTTTTTTAGATTTAGCATCTCGGACGAAAAATTATAGAAATCGGTTAAAGATACCATCCTTTTAACGTATATTTACCCACACCTCAGAGATATACTTACATACATAGAATGGCTCTCGATTATATCTTTCGATCGGACTATCTACACCATTCTTAAGACTACATGCGTTCCAGCAAATATGCAGATTAGCGTATAGTTCACGTATGTAGAGTACGGTCAGCAAAAAACTCTCATTACCAGCACTCGTTGGGCGACGTAACGCGGGCGCGTTTTTGCTAACGGTACTGAGAATAAATTATGAGCTATTACAATCGTTTAAGATAAACATCTTGCATGTTGATAATGAGTTAAAAAATAGAACCTACAACTCTATGTTATGTATGGATATATTAATTCGTACACTAATTAATGTTTAGACATTTGAAACCAATCCAGTTTCATGGCATTGTGCTATGGTCACCATGGACTGCCAAAACGAAAGTCTCGGGTTCGATTCCTGGTAAGGTCAACATTTGTGTAATGAGCATGCTTCTTAGGCTGTGGTTTGAGTGAGAAAATAATTATGTATTTTTTTTGTGGGAAATCATCAAAATATGACCCCTCCCGCTGGGGGTGCAGCTGGAGGGAGTGTCAGACTCTTACTGACTAAAATCCACTATGTTCCTTCGGGAGGTCCCTGTGTGCCAGTTGCGAACAACCCGCAGCCCAGGCAGACCCTGGCCCTTTTAGGCGAATTGCGAATTTAAAGTTCAGATTTTCAAGACGTTTTCCTTCACCTTTATGCAGTCATTGGTGTCCAACATAAACTTGGAAAGAACGCAATAATATAACTAGGAAAAGTTACATTTGCCAGTTTCGGGAAGCTTGATATACCTACTCAAATCACAACAAGCTAACTTCGGCTCACCAAAAAACATGTAACTAGTATTAAGAAAATCTGATATTCACTACATTATAATTCTACATATACATTTATAATTCTAGAAAATTATATGTACAGGTACAGAATAAATTAACAATTAGTCATAATGAAAGATCTATGGAATGTAATGAATGTCTTGTTATCTAACAATTCTGTTACTGATAACACGTTCAATTGTTTAACATCAAATGCAAACATACTGCATTTATACAGAATTGTCTAATCATAATTCTTAGTAATTATAGTTTATATATTTATTTTCAACTTATCTCTGACTTATGTACTAAATAAATATAAATTATATATAGGTAAAATCCAGGTTTGAATAACTTCAATCGAGATTTTTAATTTTAAGTACAGACGGCAGCACATCAACCTACCTCAATCTGGCAAATTTCTTTAATAGATTTTCAACCTAATCACAATACCGGAAGGTAAATATTAGATTGGAAATTTGATAGATTTGGGCAGGTTGAGATGCTGGCATCTGTATAAAAATTATGTTCCTATGTTGAACTTTCCACTATTAAATGTCTAAACAGATATAAGATGAAAATGTAAAATTGAGAAATCATGATCACTTGAAATTTATAGGACACTTTGTTAGGGTAAGACTGGCCCCATTTTTTCGTGAGAAGTCATCAAACGAGCCCCACTCTATGGGTGCAAGTGGAGGGAGTGTCAGACTTTTACTGATATCAACCTACACACATGTTCCTTCTGTCACATTTCTCATATCGCTAATCAAAGATCCTTCATATGAAGATAATAATCTTTTGGCATGGAATAATCTTCCAAGATATCTGAAAGCAACGACAGTACTCCAATAATAGCTAAAGCTAATACAATATTAACTATAATTTACATTATAATATCAAAAGCGTATAATAATTTATATTCTATAGCGGTATGTCCATATTATTATCTACAACACCCACGTTGATGTGAAAATAACGTATTTCGTATTTTGCACTAAAAGCAAACATTTGCTTTGGGATGTCACCATTTGCCTTGTTAAGAATTCGCGGTATTTTGTTCGCAGAATAATAATTTGTGAGGTGAGAAGAGTTATTGGCTAGCATTTTGTTTTTGTTAACACTAATTTGTAATCTGCTAGCTTGCGTATCTACTGTAGTCATATCCTTCCCTACTAGCCTACGGGATCGTTCGAAATATTTACCGCGGGTCCTGACACACAAATACATCTAGAAGGAACAATAGTGGGGTTTATTCAGTAAAATTCTGATACTCCTTCCAGCTGCACCAACAGCGGGATGGGTCATTTTATGATGTCCCATTCAAAAAAAGGTACATTCTCCCCATAGGGGAGTTAATCATTAAAAAATGTATTAAAAATAAGGACTCATTTTCGTATACATGCATAAAAATAATCTCAATAAAGTTATGTCACTTTTTAATTAAGATTTATGATAATTTTACATTCAAATTAATTAAAAGTTTTAATATATATTTAAAAGAAACACAACTCCGCTTCGCCATACGATTAATTTAATTATCATAAATTAAGTTCGGAAAACATTTAATTTTCGATATTAATTGATCAATAAATTGTTTACGTATAATACTGGGTCGATACCTGGGCGCTTTACCTTACTCGGTCAGTTGTCTTAATGTCAGACATAAAGATAAATAGATCATAATGTCTGGGTTATTTTTAGTAACATTCATTTCTATGTAGGTATTGGAGTCACAAATAACTTATTGTATTCATTTTAGTTATATTTAAGGATAATTATTTATAGCTAAAACTGTGAACTATGTGTTGTGCAAAATCTACTTCATACCTAAATAAAATGAAACCCTATATTTGTCTCCATAGTTCTACCATTCTCCAGATCCATCCATCTGGACCCCATCTAAATCGCTTCAGTCGTTCTCGAATAACAAATAATTACGACTCGGACCAAACGTCAGAAGTAAGAAAATCTAATAACCGGTCTTATCAAGGCATATTAGGTTTTTCAGATGACTGGGTTGAGTAGGTCAGATAGGCAGTCACTCAACGTAAAACACTGGTACTCAGCTGCACCCAGTTGGACTGGAAGCCGACCCCGCCATGACTTGGGGAAAGGCTAAGCAGATGATGATGATATCCATAGTGAACGATAAGCAGATCCGTAAACGGATGAAGCCTTAAAGGTATTAAAAGGAGAGTAGACTGAACCGCTCGGCCGATATAAAAGAATGCGGCCATACAAAGAAAAAGTATCGCTTAACATCCAAAGTATTCGCGATGGAATTCCTTTGTGTTTTGTGTATATACTGATAAGAGATAAAATATATGTTTGTTTGTTGTACGTAATGGTAGTGTTATAGCTAGGTTTGTTGTTGTTTTATGTGGCTAGTTGATTTAGTTGGTTTTACCTGCTTTATTGAGCTACGCGTAAAAATATCCTGTGTGCGCTGTCTTGGGGTTTATATACAGATTTCTATAGAAATATTTTCAGACATTTTCCAATGCAAGTGTAAACATAATAGACGGATAGTGTATTGAAGATAATCAAATGTAAGATTTGCACTAAATAATAAGTTCGTAACATCAAAATCCTTCTCCGTGGGAGAGGAGGCCTGTGCCCAGCAGTGGGACGATAAAAAGGCTGTTATAGACATCAAAACATTCTTTAAATTATTTTTTTTCTAGACATTTTAAAGCAAGTCACTGACACTTCCCGTGACTCAAAGGCTGGCTTTTATTTTAGCCAACGGTTAAGCTTTGCCATACTACGTAGCAATGCTGTTAACCTATTGGGTACACTCCCGGTGCGCAGCGATGAGGAGGATTTTTTTTATTCTATTAATTATTTTTTTTTTGTTATTTGAATAATTAGTCAAAACACTGTCAAAATATTATGGACCTCCCTTTTAACTCTCCGTAGGACCTACTTATCACCATTCATAATTATTTTTTGCAAAGCCTCCTCCACTCGATAAAATCAATATCTTATAGTAGATCATAATGAAAACATAATGACAGTAGGTATAGGCTTTAATACATTCATGCAACAAAAGATATTTATCTTTATAAAAAGTAATAAAAGAAATACAATAGAACGTGAATGAATGCTTGTGGTTTAATTACTGGTATATCTGCCATGTCAGCGCTGCGCGTGCGCAATGAATAGTGCTTAATTGTACCTTTAGATGATTTGTATAAATATACGACAGTTGTGTTAATTGATGTTAACGTGGGAGAAAGTAATAGATATTTTTATTTGGAGTCAAAGTAGTTTTAACTTTCTGTCTTACTCAATAAAGTACGTAATAGATAAATTATATTTCGTCTAAAAGTCGTTCGCCTATTTCAACTACCTCCTGCCTATTTCAATATTATTATTTTTTTTGTTTACTTGACGGTTACACACAATATATAATATGCAAACTTAATATCTAAATAACTATTATAATTATATGTACATATACATATTCATTTTTTTATGTAAATATTTGTATCTTATAGGTATAACTAATACTTTAATTTTTATTTTTAAGTTAGTATACAAAAAAATATTATTTATATTTTCATAGATTACTATTTCATGCTTTTATTTCAAGTAATGTTAATATAATAATGTTGATTTAAACTTTCATGGTCACTTATATATTTGAATTATTATAATAATTATACCGAGCACCGAATGCACCGGAGCACTCCGCGATCATGGCGCTTGCAGCATTGCCGATATATCGGAAATTCAATGAAAAGGTACATAGTAACAATCTCGTAATAAGTAATTGAAATATTAATACAAGGCGATCTAGAACTCAAATTTGACACTTCATAACATCACTCTTGGCCTCTAATATAATTTTGGCACATCCACAATATGCCAATATCAGTGACTTATAAAGTGCATTACAATATGTCACACAATATAGAAAATGAGACGTTACATATTCTTGGCAGAGCATCCAACCGCATTCTATCGTGGACTGGATTGGTTATTTTGGGTGGAAAAGCTGTGTGTCTGTAATTTGTGGGGGAGAAGGAATTGCATACTTAGTCCTATGTACTTATTTTGTAAGATAAAAGTCCTATTTTTAACCGATTTCCAAATAAAGGAAGGGATACTCCCTTCTCTATTCGGTCGGTTTCTTTCTTTTAAGTATAGTTAAGACAAAGGGTTGATTTTTTTATTGTAAATACAAATACCTATATAAAAGCATATTTTATATGCATTAATACATTTTTTTGTGTACAGACGCCAGCGCATCAAGATACTAGAATCTGTCAAATGACCTTAATCGATTTTCAGCTTATTTTTCATATAGTAACTGAAATAAAAAAATATATCAACATACATCAATCTGAAAAAAATATTTAATAGATTTTCAAACTTATCACAATACCAAAAGGTTAATATTCGATTGGTAAAATTGGACAGACTCGGGTAGGTTGACCTGCTGGCGTCTGTACGTTTCACTAATTAGCAATGTTAAATACCTACGAATTTAATGTGTTTCGCACAAAAAACTGGCAGACAGACACATAAAAACGTTGACAAATAGCTGCTATTAGTAATATTACCTACCTACACTAGAAGAAAATCACACGTAGCGAAAATTAATGTTTATACAGGACGAATAACGTATAAAAACCATTCTACCCAGGACTATTGGGTTGTCCAGGTAACTGGGTCGAGGTGGTCAGACAGGCGATCGCTCCACGTAAAATACTGGTACTCAGCTGCATCCGGTTAAGACTGGAAGCCGATCCCAACATAGCTTGGGAAAAGCAAGACCTATCCATATATCAGCTATCCGACCTCCTTCGTCCGGAAATTTTGCACTCAACTGTCATGTGGTAGAAAATAAGCTGTCGCTACCAACCACTTGAGCAGTCGACGCCCACTACAGCCCCTAACTGTTCTAGCAGTCCGTGTAAAGCCGGGCAAAGTGTTGTATAAAGGTGACATACACAATGAGAAATGAGCTAGGATGATGAGGAAGCAATAATATCTTATGAATTGAGTTCAGACAAAAGATTAAAAGAAATCTAACTCACCATCTCCATATTTAAATATTTCGTCACTTTAGGTAATAAAATAAAAGTCTCAATTAAATAAAACGATGAAAACGTCCATAAAATTAAAAGTCCAAATTAATAGTTACAACGCATAATATATTTAAGAAAAAAAAAACATGAATTATGTAATGATTATGTAAATTTGTTGACATTTTATTGTATTTTTTTAATATGAAAAGAATACTTAAATTTAATTTGCCTAATTATCAGGTGCTGATTTCTCTGTGGGGCGCCCTTAACAGTTAAGTGAAATGAAAACTGCTTTTAAATAATGTACGAAAATCACACTGTATATGCAGGCATCAATTACGATATCAAATAACTTGCTATTATATTACTTACCACATCTTAAAAGGATTATGTGTTACGTATCCCACTCAATAAATTGAAACTATTCTTCTAGCTTTGATAGAATCCATTGAACATCCTATGGTTATCCTCTACCATATCTCACAAACTTATAAAACTTCACCTTTTTCTTATACAAATATAAAGTGACGACTGACTAAGCAGAAAATGTCATGCTTTCATGCCAAAACTACTTTCATCATCTCCCGAGCCTTTTCCCAACTATGTTGGGGTCGGCTTCCAGTCTAACCGGTTTCAGCTGAGTACCAGTGTTTTACAAGGAGCGACTGCCTATCTGACCTTCTCAACCCAGTTACCTGGACAACCCAATACCCCTTGGTTAGACTGGCGTCAGACTTACTGGTTTCTGACTACCCGTAACGACTGCCAAGGATGTTCAATGACAGCCGGGACCTACAGTTTAACGTGCCATCCGAAACACAGTCATTGATGTCCAAGATATACTTAGAAAGTACATAAAAACTTAAAAAAGTTGCATTGGTACTTGCCCGACCTGGAATCGAACCCACGCCTTCACACACATGCCAAAACTACTTTACCGTCTTAAATAAAATTTGGTAGACATATTGTCTAGAGTCTGAGAAAGGACATAGGCTACTTTTTATCCGGGTACCGGAAGTAGTTTTCTTCGGACTGCCGGGCACAGATAGTATAAACTGAGGTCGAAAATTTTCTGATTCCTAAAATACGGGCCTGGCTACCCAGAGTTTAGAACCACAACCTCATCATCATCACAACCTTTTCATTGCCCCACTGTTCGTCACAGGCCTCCTCGCCCACGGAGAAGGTGGGTTGGACCACAAGCTGTTTCTTCTATCTTCTATATTTATAACTAAGAAGTTATATACATTTAAGGATTACCAACCTATCATCAGTGTAACATTTTACGCTAACTGAAATAGCACGAGGATAAATATTTACGTCTCTATTTATAGGCGAGATGATTTGTAGTAAACCGATGCGTGAAATTCACTACCGTCACACTTTTTTACGCCCGATCATATTAAAGTTTTTGTCAGGTGCGGATTACCTAGTATTTTTCCACGAATAAATAAAACAACACTATAAACAAACAGCAACCAATGACTGTGTTTCCCGGTAACTGTAGGTCCCGGCTGTCATTGAACACCCTTGACAGTCGTTACGGGTAGTCAGAAGCCGGTAAGTCTGACGTCAGTCTAACTAAAGGGTATTGGGTTGCCCGTGTAACTGGGTTGAGGAGGTCAGATAGGCAGTCGTTCCTTGTAAAACACTGGTATTCAGCTGAATCCGGTTAGACTGGAAGCCGACCCTAACATAGTTGGGAAAAGGCTCGGGAGATGACAAAAAAGACAATTTTTTTACTCAATGAAGTTACGTCTATGTTGAAATATGAAGAAATAATGTTACTTGTGAGATGACAGCAGATAGAAGAGTCTGGAAGAAGAAAACATGCTGCGCCGACCTCAAATAAAAATTAGGATAAGGACAGGAGTATCATGATAAATAACTAAACCTATGTATATTATTTACATTGTGTGTAAACTATTTATTTACATTGTGTTTTTTTAATTATTATAAACAAGTAAACTTACAGTCAAGTAAAAAATAAGGGAAGGTCCATAACATTCTTTCGTTTTACAAACTAGCAAAAATGTCACCATGCCAATGAAAATAAATTAAAATAAAACCACAAAATAATACTCATAAATAACGTTAAAGCTAGAGTTATTTATCGATACACAAATTAATGTCACATGTAAATCAATTCACCTTTTCAATAAATTTAAAATGGCCACATTTTTATATCAAAATTAGTTTACTTTATGTTATTTATAGGCATTTTTGTCGAATTAGTCTCGGTATATTTAAATGAGTAGACGTTTGCTATATTTTATTACTTAATTTTAACATAAAATTTGGATCATTTTGGGCTCATTAAGAATCTGATACAGATAAGTGAGTTTTTTTATTGATGATTATGGCTCATTATCAGGCAATCTCTATTTCTTAATAAGACAAGGAATATCACTTTCGGAAATCGTTTTTGGTATGTTTTGATTCTTAATTGCTTAATTCTATTGAGTTCATTAACCTAATGAAATGGTACCTAAACGTTTTAATTTTTACTAAGCGTAGAAAGAAACCTAGCAAGTAAGTCCTCAATCCATCAAAATCAATGATGCAGATAAATAAAAAAAAAGAATTTTATAATAAATGCGGCGGAATCCGACTTGGTAATTTTTACCAAAAATTTTGTAATTTTTTTTTACTCCAGATGTTATAATGTCTATGCATCAAATTATTTTTTTTGTGTCCTACACAAAATATATACTACCCAGTTGTAAGTACATACAAACGTCAGCATATCAAGCTACTTCAATTTATCAAATTACCTTAATAGATATTCAACTTTACCGCTGAAGCATAAAGTTTAAAGTTGATTGGGAAAATCAGACAGTTTCGGGTAGCTTGATGTACTGGCGTCTGTACTATTTTGCAAAAATAGGTAACTTGTCTATTAGATTAAGTCCTAAATCATTGTTATCGGAATTCATACATCAAAGTCTAACCATTGCTCTAAGAACCGGTTCAGATAAAACAACCATGTTTTACATAAAAGCTCAATGTACTGCGGTTTATTTAATTTACTACAATCCATCTTCTGATATTATAAAGTAGCCTTTTTTCGGATAATAATGTAATTTGTTTAAAACCACGAGAGATGATAACCAGCTTACTTATGTAAAGTAAATTAAATCAAATTTATTCAAATTTTCCACAGGACAAATTACATCATCATCTCCCGAGCCTTTTCCCAACTATGTTGGCGTCGGCTTCCAGTGTAACCGGATTCAGCTGAGTAACAGTGTTTTACAAGGAGCGACTGCCTATCTGACCTCCTCGACCCAGTTACCCGGGCAACCCGATACCCCTTGGTTAGATTGGCGTCAAACTTACTGGCTTCTGACTACCCGTAACGACTGCCAAGGATGTTCAATGACAGCCGGGACCTACAGTTTAACGTGCCATCCGAAACATAGTCATTGGTGTCCAAGATATACTTAGAAAGTACATACAAACTTAGAAAAGTTGCATTGGTTCTTGCCTGACCTGGAATCGAACCCACGCCCTCATACTTGAGAGGTTGGCCCTTTTACCACTATGCCACCACGACCACAGGACAAATTACATACATAATAGCCTTAAATCTAAACTTAAATCTTTGTCTTACATGCCTGAACTAGGAACTAGGAATCATTTGTGATATGAAGGTAATCTGATCTGACGGGACCTACTGTTGTTTTTTTTTACTATTTTATGTAGGTATGGGATAGGATAAATACAATTAGGGCCAGTTTCACCGGTTACGGATAGCCACTATCTACTAGATAAATTCAAAAATGGAACAGAATTTGTATGAAATTATCTACCAGAAAAATTATCTGGAACTTATCCGTAACCGGTGAAACTGGTCCTTAATATTATAAAGTTGAAGAGTTTGTTTTCTTGGACGCACTAATGTCATGAACTACGGATCCAATTTGAAAAATTCTTTCAGTGATAGATAGTTTCGTTTAGAAAACAAGCCTTCCTTGATCAATATCAAGGAAGGCTTTTTTTCATGGGAAAAAAAAACCCACTATGTTCCTTCGGGAGGTCCCTGCGTGCCAGGGCCACGGTAACTCTTGCGAACAACCCGCAGCCCAGGCAGACCCTGGCCCCTTTGGGTCTCTCCTATGTCGCTGACATCCCTTCGAGGAGCGCGTGGAACAGAACGCGCCGCGCCGCCGATACGGGCCCGTCGTCCTTACTTTTTATCCATGTGCGTGGAGCAGTTGCCATGGAAAGCGGGCTATACCTCGGAAGCTAGTCCTTTATAAAATGAAACTTGGTACTGCCCATGTCATGTCAACCTTCTTTGTATCACGTCATCAAATCAACGCGTTTGCTCGCTTTATACATATTCTTTGACCAGACTCTTCCAAACCTATTACTGTATGGAGGATTTATTACGTACTAATGTTCCCTGGGATTCCACCCGACGCCCGAAGGAACAAGGAAAAGTAGCCCATGTCCTTTCTTTTTTTTTAGACTATGTTTACTGTGTATACAACATTTTATTTAAATCGGTCCAGCCGTTCACGCGTGATCAAGGGGAAAAGGGATTCATTTTTGTTTTACATACATAGATATAAAAATTATCTGCTATTATTCCTTATTTTGATGACGGAGTATGAAAATGTCCAGTTAAAATATGCTAACATAACCTGACCTTTCCTAAGTAGTTTTAAAGTGTTTATCGATAACATCCTGACACTTTCCTTAACAAATAACGTCTCGCGTAAAAGTATTAAAAAAATTACTTAAAAGCCTTAAATTAATCATTTTGAAACATGACTTCATATTAGTACCTAGTGAGAAATAAACTACAGAATCATCGACATGATTCGGTCGTAGAAATCGATTCATCATTCGATGCTAATGTATTCGATTGAATCGATTTGAAAACCTGTTCGATCCGTGACCGCGCGGTACTTTTCTAATAAAGAAATTAAGTTTATTTTTTTCTTCAAATATTATTATTTTTATTGTGCTATTAGAGGTTTTAATAATGTCATTAGCATATATTAGCGTAATCATTATGGTAATCTTGAATCGATTTGGTTTAATCGATTTTATGGTTGTTTTTTGGGTGCCGTTCTAATTTCGTTTGGAATAGAGTGTTAATAACATAGAATTTGCTGTTGTTGAATTACTTTGTTTGTGTTTTTTTTTATCTCTTCCGATGTTGGTCGATCGCCTATAGTGTATCAAAAATAGGGTACTTTAATACAGTTATAGTATCCTACGTATAACGCGGGATTATAAATTTAAAAAAAGATGGAAGATTTGGCTTTATTAATTAGTCTCTAAGAATTTTATGGTCGAAAATTCTGTTTGTATGTTTTTATGGTCCTTTGAGTCGTAAACTAATTTAGTTGCCAATTTGTAGTCCGTAATTGGATTTAAGAGATCATAAATGTATTATAAAATAAACAAGCTTTTCCGGTAGCAATTAGCTATTGAGTATTTGGCGGCCATATAATATAACTGTATAATTATATTTAAAAATATCACCTGCTTAGGCCTTTTCCTAAGCCATGTTGTGGTCAGCTTCCAGTCTTAACTGGATGTAGCTGAGTACCAGTATTTTACGTGGAGCGACTGCCTGTCTGATCTCCCTAATGCGATACCCCTTGGTAAGACTCAATTACAATTATAATAATTGAACAAAAATCTATTATACTAAAAGTGTAGACTTCTGAAGTTCTTCTACTGTTTTCACGGGAAATGAGTCGACAACTTATGAATATTTCTTCTAGTTTAGTTTTTTTAAATGTACAGTCCCCGGCAATTGGCAACTGGCAAAAAAGTTATTAAAGCAAGTACAAATGCAGTTTTTCTAGGTTATAATTATGTGTTTTATAGTTTTATGTCTTGGACATGAATGACTGAGTAAAGGTGAAGTAAAAGATTCGAGGAAACCCTTAACTTTAAACTTGGTATAACCAACCCGCATTGAGCAAGCGTTGTGATTAACGCTCAATCCTCTGCAGAAGCTCAATCCTTCCATGCACAGCAGTGGGATGAAAAAAGGCTGATGAATACTGAATATTATTGTACGAGACTGTACCTACTAATTTAAAATAGGTACAGACGCCCGCACATCAGGCTACAACAATCTGTCAAATTTCCTTAATGGATTTTCAACCTTATCGCTGGAGCATAAAGTTCAAAGTTGATTGGAAATTTGACAGTTTCGGCTAGCCTGATGTGATGGCGTCTGTACATATTTTTTGTATTGGTTGCCAGCCGCAAAAACCTGTCAAACATCGAAGTTCGTCACGGTAGCCGTCAAAATAAATAATACATAAAAACCTGCTGATTTTTCTCTGGTTGTTTTGAGTGCGAGTGCCTACACCATCAATAAATAAATAAGTAAAAACAAATTGTACTTCATACGTTACACAAATTTAAAGGTCACACCGCAAGTTCGTTTAACTTTTAACACCGTAGTCTGTGGTTTGGCTTATATGCAAACTTGTTTTTGACAGCCCTAGAAATAAGGCAACAATCAATTTTCAAGTCTAACTTCGAAAACATAAGACTCAATTTCTTTTACATCACTTTTAAAATCTAAACGCTACAGTGTACTGTTGTTTCTTTTTTTGAAAACGATAGTGATGGTAGTAGATTTTGAGCTTTATTTCTATAAAAATAAAGGTCATTGAATGGTAAAATCAAATTTGTGATTACACAAACATTAATTATATTATAGGCAGTAGAAATACTTTTAATAAATCATTTTGTTTTGATTGTCGATGATAATGTTACTTACGACAGTATCAGCTACCGGATTTTCTTAATATATTTTTATCTGGGCAAGGGATATACCGATAATAATATCTTTTTTTTTGTAAAAGAAACGTTGCTCTACTTGTTATCAATGGCGATTAGCAATTTATTTAAAGTCTTATAAATAAGCAAATAATTTTATTTTTTAATGTTGGGTGCATTAGTCGCCAACTTATAGACTCGGGACTGCTTTTGTGAAAGTAATGTCGTCTCAAATCAGGAATCGAATCCGAGACCCCGTGCTCAGCATTCGCGCCATTACTGCACGGTCCTAGTAGTTGCATGGGCCATGCAACCGTGGTGACAATAATCTAGTAGGATTCTAGTGATACAGCCCGATGGCAAATGGACTTCGAAGACCGAGTATTAGGTAATAATGGTCCTAGGTTTCACCTTTAGGATGGAACGGAGCCCTTAATATTAGCGAAAAAGAAAAAGACGGTAATAGGGGCAAAAAGGCATTTCGTCGTCGTCGTTTTAGCCGAAAGACGTCCACTGCTGGACAAAAGCCTCCCCCAAGGCTCGCCACCTTTCACGATCTTCAGCAACCCGCATTTGCATTTGAGTTCAATTAATTTTGATAGACTAAACTATAAATTTTGTCCGTTTCAATTCATAGCTGTCTGACGTCGATAGAAATTATATTTTGCGGTTTTCTTAGTTTTTTTTTTAGGCTCCACTTAAGTACTCTAAGCACAATAACAGCAATCAAGTAATTGGTACTTCTTAAACCAACGAGTAGACAGTAGACATTGAGTATTACTATTATTACCAGAAACTAGAAAGGTCAATGACATTTAAAGACCTGGTGTTAATTAAGTGAGAACGATAAATATCTGATTGGTCATCTAATTACAAGATCACCGTATAATGTGTAATTTAAATCGATATAACTATTTATCGATTCGATTCGTTTCCGCTCAATAATCGATATTGAAATTTTAAATTAATAACTTATCATCTCCATCATCTCCCGAGCCTTTTCCCAACAATGTTGGGGTCGGCTTCCAGTCTAACCGGATTCAGCTGAGTACCAGTGTTTTACAAGGAGCGACTGCCTATCTGACCTCCTCAACCCAGTTACCCGGGCGACCCAATACCTCTTGGTCAGACTTACTGGCTTCGGACTATCCTTAACGACTGCCAAGGATGTTCAATGACAGCCGGGACTTACAGTTTAACGTGCCATCCGAAACACATACATTGGTGTCCAAGATATACTTAGAAAGTACATACAAACTTAGAAAAGTTGCATTGGTACTTGCCCGACCTGGAATCGAACACATGCCCTCATAATTGAGAGATTGGCTCTTTAACCACTAGGCCACCATGACACTTTAAAATTAATCACTATCACTAAAAAAATAACATAAAAATTATAATCAATTAGATAGACCCCCCATAATTTAAGCTGATTTACATGTGATCAAGACATTATTTTACATAATATCGATATTTATATGTTAAATTGATGATAATCGTGTTTTAGATTGAATTATTCGTTGGTTTCTCATACTTAATCGATTTTTGATAATTTTTCACACTAATAAATCTAGGTGCTATAAATTTGTTTTTTTTTGTTTTGTATTAAAGGAAATTTGCATAGCGGTTGAACATAGTGTTATTTACTTTATATTTTTATAGCACCTGTTTTTTCTTTTTTGACACATCCGTTCAAGAATATTAGCTTGAATAGATAACGGATATTAATAATATGGAAAGGAAGAGCTGAATTAATTATTTTATTCTTTTTATTTAAAAAAATCTACTGTTAAAATAAATACTACATTTGATTCTTTTATTAGACCCATTCAAAACCTCAAAAAAAAAAACTATTAATTTTACAGACGCCAGCACATCAAGCTAACCGAAACTGTCAAATTTTCCCAACGAACATTGAACGATGTGCTGAAGAGATACAGTTGAAAATCTATTAAAGAAATTTGACAGATTGTAGTAGCTTGATGTGCTGGCATGTACATTGTTAGTTCTAATCTTGTTGCTAAAAAAATATTTACACATTACCTTCTCTTAATAGCACGATTTGTAAGAAAAAATCGTAGGTGTAACAGATTACTAAATAGTTCTGTAAAGCAAATTGACCTTTAACACTCCCACTTTAAGGCTCATTTTTCTTTACCCTAATCATGACACACACTTATATCTTAATCTTAGTTATTGTTGTCTAATTTTAACCACTCCAGCACTCCACTTCATGTCCAACTACTCGCTAAGTACCGTATTTAAATGCACAGATTTAGATGTCAATAATCTTAAAACTTTATGAGCGTGCCAACGTCAATGTTTTATGCTCAATAAGCAAGTTTTAATAGTATAGTGTAGTTAATATATATAATTACTGACTCATTTATTTTGTTACATGTGTGAAATATAGGGTTAGATAGATCGATACTAAATAAATAAATAATAATAATAAAAGATATTATGTGTATTTTGTATACTTAAATGTCGCCTAGTATTTCATGGTCTGAAAATTCATCTTGGGTAAGCTTAGTAATTAATATTTCTGCACTTAGAAAGGAACTAAAAAACATAAATTTCGATTTTGTTCCTAAAACTGATAACTATAAAACGGCTAAACCTATTTTGATGACACATCTGAAAGAAGAAAGAAACGACATACAGACAGACACACAAAATTGTCAAACTCTTTTCGATACCTTAGATATCTAAGGACCTGTTTCACCATCTACGAATACATTCCAAATAGTTTATTTAGTAGATGTTTTCATACAAATTCTATTCCATTTCTGAATACCCGATAGATACGGCTATTCGGACATTGTGAAACTGGCCCTAAATCGGTTTTGCATAACAAAGTTCATATTGTTAGGTGAAGGCCACATAAAAATAGGTAGGTACTTTTCTCGCCGGATGACAAATGACTCACAGATACACAGAAGTTATCTTAAAATACACATTTCGGTATTAATGTGAGCACGAAATATCACTTTTGTTGTTCAAACGTTAACGAGCCAATTAAATTTTAAGTTTCACAAACACCTACTAAATTAAATAAATATCTATATATTATATATAATGAAACAGTAAAAATCCGTGTTTGTACGCGCTAATCTTCGGAACCACTGGACAGATTTGAATGTTTTTTTTTCTGGGCAACATAAAGGCTATAAATTATCTTGGAAACTTGAACACCTGGTGAAGAACCGCAACAGACCAGCTAAACTATAAGATATACAAAAATCCTGCCATAGCAAAAACTTTTATATATGATGAGCATTTTCTGCTGCGAGAATAAGACGTTTCAAATCTTCGATTTTGACGACCCCGTAGTCGCTGGCATATGCGAAAGGATCCGCATACGAAGTTGGGGGTAGAAGCTAGTTAATAAATAAAACATGATTTATGTCGACGTTAATCGTAATTTGTCTAAAGATACGTAAATCATCGGTAAAATTATTTAAAACATTAATGTTTAATGTCAACGTAACTGATAAAAAAAGCTCCCTTTTTTAGAAGTAATCGTAGGTCCGTAATCGATCTGGTCATGTTTCTATTAATCTTGATAATGTGTTTTGCATGTTTGTGTATAATCGATCCTTCGATTAACATAATATAAGAAACTATTGGAAACAACTTTATCTTCAAATTGTCATTATAATTGACTGCCTCGTTGGTCTAGTGGTGAGGTGCTGGCGTACCAGCAGTTTCGTCCGCGTACCCGGAGAACATTCCCGCATAGCAGCTTTCAAACAATGTTTTTTTTTAATCGGTCAAGCATGTAGTTTCAGAGCCTATTCAATCCAAAAAACAAACAATCAAACCTTTTCTGTATAATATTAGTATAGAAAACTGTATACCAACCTCATTCATATCTGATCCGCCGTTATACAGACAATAAAAACTATATCTGGTTCACATAAACGTACAATAAATTATTGTCAATGGAAAATTAAAAAACAAATGATCGTGTTTGTTGAACTGGTTTTCAATATCTTATTTCATTCTGATCACCTTTCAACAAAATCTGGAGCAAAAAATCGAATCAGACGTTGTAAGTAATTAATTCAGATTGGAGAAATATTTTCTTCAGAAGAGAGGCTTCTAATAAGGGAAAAGACATCAAAGAAAAGTGGAAGTGGCGCTTGCACTGATGGCACAAACACCAACACATCAAGCTACTACAATCTGTCAAATAACCTGAATAGATTTTCCACTTTATATCTCAAGCATATGGTTCAAAGTTGTTAGGGAAAATTTGACAGTTTCGGGTAGCTTGATGTGCTGGTGTCTGTACTTATCCAGTTTATAAATAAATACTAGACTACACCGTGGGCTTGCCCGCTTCAAAAGGAGTTTCTAAATAGCCCTGTATGTATGGTTTTTACCGGCGATGTCACTAGCGTTCTGTGGAAATTCTTTCACGCACCCCGTTGAAAAGAAAGCATAATATGTAATATAGTCTTCCTCAATAATTGGGCTATCCAACATAGAAAGATTTCATCAAATCGGTCCACTAGTTCCTAAGATAAGCGCGCTCAAACAAAAACATCTCTTCAGCTTTATAAATATTACCTATAGAATATCTATTAGAAAATCGTTTAAAACCGAACAAATACCAGATTTACTGTACTCCAAGCAAATATTTCACAATTTTACAACAGCCGCGAGTGACAACCAGTGGGCGGCTTGTAGGACGCCGTGGTCAAAATATCATTAATCTTCACAACAATCGTAAAACAATAAAACGGTATTTTGCATTATATTATTGGTGCGATAACGGTTGATTTTCGCATGAGATTATAATAGGAAGTCTTTATGTAAGTATAATTATATCATAAATTTGACTGCCTCGTTGGTCTAGTAGTCGCAGCGACTGCTGTGCACGGGGTCTCGGGTTCAATTCTCGGGTCAGGCCGAAATCGCTTTGTGGGTTTTGAGAAACTTTCATAAGGCAGCCTAGAGCCTGGAAGTTGGTGATTGATTCACTCGTGCATCGGAGAGCACATAGATGTCAGTCCTGCGCCTGATCTCTTTCCGGTCGTGTCGGATTGCCGTCCCATCGGACTATGAGAGTGAGGGAATAGAGAGTGTTCCTGTATCTTCGCGAAAACTTGTGCACTATAATATGTCCGGCGCAGCTGGCTGATCTCCATATAAGAGTATGGCCGCCGTAGTCGACAATCGGCCTGGATGCCATCATTTATAGATAATAATATATTATTTGTAAAGTATATTATGTAGTTTATCAGTTGCGTTAGCACCCATAGCACAAGCTGACCAATAGCTTACCATGGGGCTAACTGACCGTGTATGAAAAAGGTGACCTGATATTATGGATTAGCGTATTTGAGTTATTCGTTATCCTCAAAAATTGTGTCTATTTTTAAATTCCTTCAATATTTAGTGATAATAATCTTCTTCAACAATCACTAATCTCCCAAAATTTCTTATTACAAGATACTAGACAGCTTCTTACTACACCATGTGCTAAAACAAGACATCAACAGGTTGCCACTCAGTCTACAAGCTCTGTTGTAACTCATTTACTTCGCTTACGTGCGCGTGCGACGAAAATAGACGACAATTATACGTTAGCTTTATTGATGAGTTCTAAAGACTATTTGTTGCTGGATACTAGTCTATTATTATGGCTAGATTTTTGATTGATTGGACGCTATTATTTTGTTAAGCACAGTTCTGGAAGCAATTTTTTCTAATAAAGTTTTGTGATAAATTTAAGTTTGATATAGACTTGATTAATGCTATAATTACGATGATATTTTTTTTTATAGCACAAACAGATATATATACAGATTTTTATAGCAGGTCAACTTAACCGAATTTGTCAAATTTACCATTGGAATATTAACATTCCGGTATTGTGATAAGGTTTATAATCTATTAAAGAAATTTGACATATTGAGGAAGGTTGATGTGCTGACTGTACATTTTTCTGACTTCATCTCGGACACAATAAAGCCTTTATTAATTATTATAATTTATAAATCTATAGACGATAAAGAATAAGTCTACCTTCAACAAGCAATTTAGAGGCAAAATTTACAAAATTGAAATTGTATACTTCCAATAATATAAAGTGAACTTTTTTCCCACCTATTTCAGTAAATTAAACAATTTACAAGATTTTCTCTTCAATGTGGGTCGCCGTATTCTCAATCGTTACTTAAATTTATTTCATAAAACCTGGAGCGTAAGGTGTAAATTCGATTAGCAGAAAGTGCAGACTAAAAATTTCTTTTTATAATCGTGTTTTAAAAGAAAAGCAATGCATCCTCGCCCACGACTTACGAGGCCAATATTAGACATGAGCATGCTTTACTACGTACAGAAATAAAGCTGAACAAAATACGATTTTGGTAGGTAGGTACAGACGCGTCAACCTACCCGAATCTGTAAAATTTTACCAATCGAATATTAACCTTGCATTATTGTGATAAGGTAGAAAATCTATTAAAGAATTTGACAGATTGAGGTAGGTTGATATGCTGGCGTCCGTACTACCGATGCCGTGTATGGCACCATTTTTGATATAAACGTCACGTTTTTGTCCAGTGTATCCATGAAATCGCACACTGTGTATCAACTTAAGCTTTGATACATTAAAACCTCATTTGTTTTGTCACATTCGTGGGACATTAGAAAAGGGCTGATGATGATAAATATATTTTAGTTGTTTATAATACTTAAGCAATATATTTTATTCGGTAATCTATGTAAATGTTGGAATGGAAATAGTGAAAAAAATGCTGAGATTTGATACGTATGATGTTTTAGATAGATGTCTTTATTATGTAGGTACATCAATTAAAATTTCAAAGAAAAACTATATATTAAAAGAAAAGGTAACGGTGACACAATATGGGCGATCTTATTGCTAAAATCTCTTACAGTTTTAGGCGATCAATAACGTTTTTTTATGTATATAGACTAACAAACTCTCATTTATTGCCTACTATTATTTATACATCACTTACGATAAAAATATTTTTTACCGAAAGACCAGTATCAATTTGGATCCTCTTCGATCCGTGAGGGTGCAGCTGGAGGGAGCGTCAGACTCTTACTGACTAAAACCCTCTATGTTCCTTTTGGAGATATGTATATGTTATATGTTTCTTCTTATATTTATTGTCGTTTTGATAATATATATGTCTAATATGTTAGACTTTATTCAGATCAAAAACATTAATCGACTACATTATTGATCTCATTGTATATGAAATAAAGCTAAATATAAACTTTAATATATTCGTTATGGTTCATCATTGGCATTAAGTTCTAATTTACGAGTGCTTTTATATTTTCTATAAAAACCATTATTTGCATAATCCTTCTATGAAATATATGACAAGTTCATTGTTCGAAGTTTTTAGCCTGATTTGCCAAAGAATTCGGCAATCTTAATGGTGTTATTTATATTATTATGCTCCTTATATGGAAGGATTTATTTAAAATTATTTCCTTTTATATATAAAATCCAATTAAACAACGATAAAATGCTTGTAACCATTTTTTTAAAGCTATTTCTGTCTTTGTTTGTCTTTTAGTATCCAAAATGATTCTGCCTGGGCTGCGGGTTCTTCGTAAGAGTTACCATGGTCCTGGCGCACAGGGACCTCCAGAAAGAACAAAGTGGGTTTTAGTCACTAAGAGTCTGACACTCCCTCCAGCTGCATTCTCAGCTTGAGCGGTCATTTGATGATTTCCCACGTAATAAAAGCATTCAAAAAAGGACCAGTATCCTTATTTTTTCAAATGGAAATCATCAAATGACCCCTCCCGCTGAGGGTGCAGCTAGAAGAAGTGTCCGAGTCTTACTGACCAAAACCCACTATGTTCCTTCTGGAGGTCCCTGTGTACCAGGACCACCATATCTCTTACGAACCACCCGCAGAAAATGATACTGGTCCTTCGGTACAATTTCTTTTTCCTTTATTCCGGTACTTGCTTCATCGAAGTTTAGAGACATATTGCCCCATATGCTGCAGACAAATTAACGTCAAAATAATCCAATCAGCAGTCCTATTATCGACATATTTCTTCGAATCAGTTAATTCTATAAACGCCCAGTCGGCTTTACCTGCTGCACAATAAATTTTGGTCCTTAATTCACCAAGTCGCGATACCATGGCGAATTGCCAAGTCTTGGTTTCCGCGAATGGCTACTTTATTGGTTAGCTCATCAGTTGCAGCTCTTCCAAGTAATCGGTTAAATATTATAATTTTTCTTGGTAACTATCTCTTTATATTGAGCAGTTTAGCATTGGTTAATAAATTAGTTTTAAAGTTTGCTCTGGATGTTTGTGTTAATTGTTCCATGCTTTCCATCTTTCGTCTCTAATATTGTCTCTAATATTATATCTATATGTATATACACCGTGACTTTTTAGTCGTCTTACACATGCGATTATTACTTTTATACAATTAATAATAATTTTAAAAATTAATAGAATGAAACAACCTATTAAAAATGTTAACGTATCAAACGGTAGAGTATACCTACCCAGTGCACGAGTCGAGCAGATCATTCTTTCTCCATTTATCAGAAGACAAGGTTTCTAACTACGTCTTGCGTCATAATAATGATTACTTGTGTTTTGTTCAAATCTCATAAATTCATATTTTTTTATTATTAACATTTACTAGTCATTGGATACATGAACTGGGCTGCTGCTGTGTTGTTAGAAGACTAAAAAGTCACGCTGTATATTTGTAGGACTTCTTATCTCATACCTATGCTAGTGTCTTAGAGGAGTAATTAATCAGGTTTGAGGTGAGTTAGAGGTAAGTACATATTAATATACTAACTTCTTCCTACGTTACCACCAGTGCCCCAAGAGTACTATTTCGAGCACCCGGATAAAAGTAGCCTTTTAGACTTCAATGATAAGTGGACTGCCTAACACTGAAAGAACTTTTTACATCGATCTAGTAGCTCCTGAGATTCGAATTGTTTAATTTTGTTTAAGAGACTACTTCCTGGGATTTTTTGAGTTTGATATATATTATTGTTTGATATATATTGTTTAAATCACAAGGATCTAAAATTTTGCACCCGAATTTAATAAGCAATTGAATAATAGTGTGTAGTTTTATTTTCAACATCAATTTTAGAATTTGTTAAATGGTTACACACATTTTTTGACACTTAAAAATTCAAATAAATGATCTAGACTAGATAGTCTAAAAAAAAGTTCAGAAATAATATTTCATCTTCATCCCAAGCAGCAATCCGCAATAAAACTTCAAAATAAAATGTAATAAACTCTTGCGCAAGTGACGATATGTGTTAACTACTCTCGAACGGATTGCCTAAATATTTTTATAAATAAAACAGATTATGAATCGTCTTGATTTTCCACGCGTTTCAATTGAAACGACATTGAATGTAAATAAATGTTAAGATTTTATTTCTTAGATATATTTCTGACAGATTGCAGAATAAATCAGGTTATAACTGTCGTATCGTTTATTTAATGTGTGGGAAGCTCGTGGCTATAACAGCCGCACGAGTCGGTCGATGATAAGGTTAAGCAGCGCTTGGTACGGTCGGTCTATGGATGGGTGGGGGGTGCTCACATAAATATGCGCTCTGAAGTTAGCCAGTTGACGCCCCTCGCATGAGCCGTAGCGTATTCTGTTCGTTTTGGCTACCTTACTAAAAGAAGTAAGGGCCAGTTTCACAGGTAGCTGATAAGTTTCAGATAGTTTATCTGGCAGATAATTTTATACAAATTCTGTTCCATTTTTTAATTTATCTGGTAGATAGTTTCTATCCGTAACCTGTGAAACTGGCCCCAAAATTTCTTAATAAGAGTTAGTACAGACGCCAGCAGATCAAGCTACTACATTCTGTCCAATTTCTTTAATGGATTTTCAACTGTATCCCTGAAGCATATGGTTCAAAGTTGATTAGGAAAATTTGTCAGTATCGGGTGGATTGATGTGCTGGCGTCTGTACCTATATTTTTAAGCTATGATAACATTAATTTAACTAGAACTGAGTTCTGTAACTGGAAACCTGTTGATTGTTACTTGATGGATCCTGTTACAACGTTCTGATAGTCCTATAACGCATACAACAGCGATTTCTTAGGAATACACGCATTAATTAATGTACGTAACGAAATACTGAAGTGTTTGTAAACTTACGGGTAGTTTATTGTGAGAAAAATATCGGTTATCGGAATAAGGTGAATAGACTGCCAAGGATTTTGCATGCTGCTTACTATAATATAATACTAAAATTAATTTCGGGCCCTTTTCACAACCTACGAATAAGTTACAATTAGTTTATTTGGTAGATCATTTAAAAAAAATCTGTTCCATTTTTGAATTTATTCGGTAGATAGTGGCTATTTGGACACTGTGAAACTGGCCCTTAACATTATAAAGCTACA
Organism: Heliothis peltigera; assembly: GCA_958496145.1. NCBI lineage: Eukaryota > Metazoa > Arthropoda > Insecta > Lepidoptera > Noctuidae > Heliothis > Heliothis peltigera. The sequence continues at coordinate 7,297,123 of OY292341.1, forward strand.
AGTTAATTTATTTAAAAAAATCTTACAGTGTTAGATGGCCCATTTATAGAGATGGATTTAAGCTACTTTTGATTCAGGCACGCGAACTAGCTTCCTCGGGACGTAGGTGAAACCGCGGGGAACGGCTAGTACTTAATAACACGTAGTTAATCTTAATACACTATATGTACATGTGCTTACAGTAGTTACATTAATAACAATTCAGTGATTCAGTGGTCAAACAAAGCCGAAAAAAAGTTAAACATCGACCTATATCCATTTGTCTTATTTTCCAACGCGATTCTAATGAAATTAGATCACTGACACTTCTACTGCTATTATCTTAGTTCCCTTTGAAAACTGAGATCGATAATTGATATTTTTACCAAGCGACCAGTGTAAGATGAGCCGTGACAAATGTTGAACTATCAGAGGAAAGAAAGGATAAAATTGGTGTTTCAATTAATAATTACAACTAGCTTTAGGCCATTGGCGGTGTCGTGGGCATTACTTGGCTTGGGTAAAAAATTGCTTATAATTATTTTCCTCAATAAATGGGCTATCTAACAGAATGAAGGATTTTTTCTAAACGGTCTATTAACTCCTGAAATTAAAGCGTACGAACCTAAATGATAAGATACGTCGCAGAGAAAATTGCTCAAAAATCTGGCTGATTTCTATAGTGGTGTAAGTAAACCACCTTTACATTTTTTTCTTTTCTAACAAACAATTTACTTTATAATACTTCCTATAGTTATTCAAATTATCTCTCATAATTTCCCGAGCCTTTTCCCAACTATGTTGGGGTCGGCTTCCAGTCTAACCGGAGTCGGTTGAGTACCAGTGTTTTACAAGGAGCCCGGGCAACCTAATACCCCTTGGTTAGACTGCCGTCAGACTTACCGGCTTTTGACTAGCCGTAACGACTGCCAAGAATGTTCAATGGCAGCTGGGACCTACGGTTTAACGTGCCCTCCGAAACACAGTCATTGGTTATTCAAATTATGTCTATAATACAATATTTTCATAGCCACCATAAAAGGTCAAAATATACTGGCCAGTTAACATTTCGGGTTCACATTTATAAATACAACACGTCAAAGAGAATTCTTTTAGCGGTTCCGTATTTAAATTTATTATAGCAGAAAACGGAAATAGGTTGGTATCATTTAGAGTTATAGCTAGGTGATTGTTAATGTATGTCAAAGACATTGCTTTGCTTTTGCTCCTATAAAAGTATATTTGTTTTGTAGTGTTACGTTGGTTTACGTTTTGTAATCGTCAAAACTATCTTAATTACTACAATGATGCCTACATAGCTGTATCATAGAATCTGATAAGTAATAATAGCGTCCAGATATGGTCCAGATCTATTGCCACGGCGGCCATTGTAAGGAGATTGAGTGAACAAGCATTTGCGCAGACATAGGTGCATTCTCTATTCCCTCAATCTCATAGAACGATGGGACGGCAATCTGAGATGACCGGAGAGAGATCAGGCGCAGGACCGACCTTTATGAGCTCTCCAATGCACGGGTGTATCAATTACCCACTTCCAGACTCCAAAAACCCACAAAGCGACTTCAGCCCAACCATTGAATCCAACGAGGCTGTATTCACTCTATATACAATACAACTGACAACTACAAACAGTAATAAAAACTATACGGAACCCAAACTATCGTACAGTACTGGCCAAGTAAATCATTCATCAGTATAATATCTGATACTTCGATCCCCAACAAACTGGTGAACGCATAACTTTGATGTTGTTCTGTTATTTCAGTTTTTAGAACGAACCTTCTCTATTTTATAACTGAAAATAGAATTGGAATTATTGACTGTTCATCTACTACGTTTATTTTATACTAGCTTGCGCCTGCGGTTTCACCCGCGTCCTGTTGGGCTATACAACTAACTTATTACAAGGACTCTGATAAAAAAGTAGCCTATTAGGTTTCCTCGATAAATTGGCTAGCTAGCATTGTTTTTTTTTCACTGTCTGTATTTCATATTAGCGCGTTCAAGCTAACAAATGGACAAACTCTTCAGCTTCATAATATTACTATACATAGATAAAATGTTTGCTATGTAGTTTCTACCCGTTAATTTATTGGAGGGAAATTTGCAATTGGGATATTTAAATAGAAAATGCAAATTAAAATTGCCTTGTCTATGTCATTGCCACTGATTTTTCAGATTGAGATTCGGTTTTTATTCTGAGTTTTCCCGCAATTTTTCTCCTGTGTCCTGAATGACCTACTTACTTTAAACCGTCCAAAAACTCAATTTTATCAAAATAGCTTCAGTTTTTTAATTCGAAAGCGTGACCAACAAACTCGCCTTCATATTCGATATTAATAAAAGTCGATAATATAATAGTATTCTATACAAATTAGCTGTTTAGATAATACGGTGCGCTAGCCGCAACGCAAGGCCACTGGTTCAACGAACAGTGTTGGCTTACGTCAACCGATGTAATGCAGGTGTACCTACCTACGTACTGGCCATGTGGGGTTGCCAGATTCTTTAAAATTAACAGCTGGTTTTTTAAGTGTATAACATTTTATTTTTTTTGCTAAAATGTTATTGTTCTACATGATGTAAGTACCATGTGTCTAAAATTCCGTATTTATAAATTTCGCCGATTAATATCCACCAAACAAGGTCAGCGTCTGGACAGACGACCTTATAAAGGTCGCCGGAAGACGCTGGATGCAGGTCGCTTCCAACCGGTGTATGTGGAGATCTAAAGGGGAGGCCTATGTTCAGCAGTGGACGTCTTATGGCTGAGATAATGATGATGATGATGAACCAAGGTCACCCTGGTCGCGTCTCCCGTCATCCGATCGCGTTCCACGTACAATGTCGCGAAGAATGCGCTCCCGAACAAGGTCGTCCGAACTCGTTTAACTCCGCCCAAACCTGGTCGGCCGACCAACGTAGACAGTTTTCACACCAACTGGACCAAGGTGACCACTGTCAGAGATTGAATTGGATCGTCGAGAGCGCTTACGATTGTATAATTACGTGAATAACGAATCGGATCCACCCGCAGCCGGTAGAAACTATGTACTTTACACATGAAGATAAAAGATTTTCAAAAACATTCCTAGCTAAGGACTATGCAATATTCCAAGAAACCAACTAACAAACTCTTTAAGTTCGTCGTACTTTCGTAAAACGTTGTCTATAACCTTCCTCGATCAATGAGCTATCTGACCCTGCTATCTAATATTTTTTCAAGCTGGACCATTAGTTGCTGAGGTTAGCACGATCAAGCAAACAAAACAAAAACTCTTCAACTTTATAATATAAAGTATACAATAATTATAAACTACCAAAGCAGACTTCTTCTAAAAGCAAAATAAAATAAAATCCGATATTTATATTCCCAAATAAATTCTCTCAATATTTCCTTAATTTACATCATTATTAACTCTCAAGCTAATTAATTGGCCAATAAAGTACCAAGTCTTGTGATCTTACTAAATTGAAAAATGAATATCGTTTTAATATCAAGAGTAATATAAACTGACGAGAATTGCATCGAAGGACGTCAGTGTAAAAGTGCAACAATGTTAATAATGATTAATAAATGTTGGTGTTATTTATTGATTGCTTTGTGCGGTGTTTTATTGAATATGTTGTTTTGCTTCCTTGTTGTGGAGAAGTCATATCAATAGACGTGTTGGACAAAGAATCGTTTCTTCTTCAATGTATAATAAACAATCATCATCATTGTCATCAGCGTCCTTCTGCTTCTATGTGGGGTTAAAGCAGAAGTTTTCTTCTTCCACACTCTTCTATCAGTAGGCTTAGCATGGCGATATTATATCTATTCTATTAAGAAAAGACAAAGCTTTTTCAGTCAATGTCAATTCGCATATAATCTCTTCTAGCCTTATGTCGATCGAAGAAAAGAAAAATTACTTAATAAAATGTCAAAAGAAATCTTACGTCAAACTGACACTTTTCTGTCATTATGTCCATTCTTCGGTAAACAAAATTTGTTTCTACGGTTGCCATGCTGAGCCTGCTGCCGTCATTTCACAAGTAAAATTCTTTCTAGCAATATCGTCTCTCACAGTAGGAGAGACAAATTGTCTGATAAGAGATTGGGCGCCTTTTTTGAGCTTGCCTCTTAAAATGAACCCTCCCACTGTGACTGCAGCTGTAGGGAATGATTTTGGTCCTACTGTCTTTGTGTGCCAGGGCCGCGGTAATTCTTGAACAATCCACAGCTCTGACAGGCTTGTACTTACGAAGGGCTTAGGTTTCATGTTCGATATCAATATATATATTTTTATAATATATATTTTTAGATGTATGCGTGATTAAAAATTCGGAATGTATAATGCTTTTGCGATACTTCGCATTTAAGGTCAAGTGCCAGCACATCAAGCTACCCGAAACTATAAAATTTTACCGATCAACTTTGAACCATATTCTTCAGCCTTAAGGTTGAAAATCTATTTAGGAAATTTGATAGATTGTTGTAGCTTAATATGCTGGCGTCTGTGCAATTCCGCATCAAGGGAATTTTGCCTTTAAAAATCAAAATCCAAACTTGTATACATATACCAATTGAGATAACTACACAACCATGGTTTACACCAGCGACCTCTATCAGTTAAATAATGCATTATGTAACCGCCCGCCCAGTTAACTGCAAAACATGAAAGCTAACCGCTTGCCGCCCGCCCTGTGGGATAGTTCTTTAGAATTCCGTCAGATGTCGGATGCTGTAAGTTTTTACCTAAAGAACTTCAAATGATTCCAAGAATAATAAGATGAATATGAAATAGGATGTTTGCAGGTTTATTGATTTATTTTGATGCTATGTAGTTCAAACTCTAAATTGAATGAAAAAAAAAAAACATATAAATTCACTCAATCTACGAGTAAAAATTTCTTTAATAAATTATTTGTTAAGTTCGTTATTTGGTTAAAATTTAGAATGCTGTGAATTATAATGTTTTTCAAGTTAAATAAAATATTAATGATATTAAAAAGACCTACGTAGATAACTTATTTGTTGCACATCCTAAAAAAGAAAGATCATTGCACTACCAACTAGGACATACGAAGAAATAATTACAAACAACATTGTAAGCGCAATATAGATGCGAGTTTATCACCAGCCAAAGTCCAGGAGCTTATTCCATGTTATTGTTGCAGCGAGCGTGACGCGTGCGCATAATGCGCGGGATCACGTGACCGCGATGGCGTCCGACGCGCGCGCCTCAGAGCCCACAGATGGCGCCAGGAGACGAAGAGAATATTCCAGGTATGAGTATATAACTGTGTAGCTTGATTTGAAGATTAAGAATACTCTTATAAAGTAGGCTGCGCATGAGTCGTTAGCTGATTGTACAAAAGGTTACTGCAGCTAATTTGTATGGTATCACCAGGAATATTTTCAAACATCTCCCACAGCAACCAACCAAGAAAATTGTAAACATTGCTACGAGGTCGCTGTGTCGCCAAATCGCCAACGTCCAACTATTTATAGTCCACGCGTCTTCCGTCTGTCTGTCCGACACCTGCTCTTACCCAGACGCTTACTAATGTTTGCACTACATCGTTAGTATGTGGATCTTTTAACGCGCAACTGTCAATTATACCAAGCGTTATTCGCTTCAAAGCAACACGTCTTTGAACACGAGTCATCTGCTTCAATATAACTGTTGAACCGTGGCGGAGTGGGTCGCGGGGAATCCTCCCGGAATTCAGCGGCGAGTCGCGGGGAAGCTCGCGCACTCTAAATCGGTCGCACTTGCCGCCAAGCTTTTCGGCGAGTCGCGCGCGCGGTCGTTCTCGCATCTAAATATATCAGCGTCGTGTGCGCAGGTCCCCGTACGTGACGCTGGGCGCGGTGCGGTACGCTGTCCGCCGTGCTCCGCCACCGCGGGCCTGCCCCTGCCGCTGCTGCTCCGAGGAGGCGGTGGCGGCGTGCCTCGGCCGCGCCAAGCCCGATCGACGCACGCTGGATCGTATCCAACGCCGGCTGGGCCGCGGCGCGCGCGACGAGCGGCCCTCGCGCCAGCAGCGCCTGCAGGGGCTGCAGGCCCTCACCGAGCGCCTCCTGCCGCGCGCGCACCCCGCGCCGCCCCCACCTCCGCCGCCGCCGCCGCCGCACTCGGCGCCTGTGCTGCCGCCAGTGCCGCCGCCCAGATCCCGCCACCGACACAGCCCGCCCCGCGGCGTGTCTGTGGACCGTTGTGATGACTTTGACACCGACAACATCACCCTTGTTCGCGTAGAACCCCGTTCTATCGTTGGATCCTATGCCCAAAAAACTATTCCGTACCGCAGCGCGTCGTTCTCTCAAGGTGATTTCGCACAAGATAAATATTATCGCGGGCCAAATAGGCATCAGTCAATTTTTGATTTTGGGAAACGTCCCGCAAAGTCAGTGTCAGAGTCCGCGAGTGCAAAACGTCGCGATGCCGAAACCGTAAGTCTTGCAACCGATGAGAATACGACGGAGGGTGGGTCAGTCGCGTCAGTCGACTCCGCGGTGGGATCAGACGAGGGGTTGCTTGCGCATGCGTCCCCGGCGCCGCGGTCGCCGCCGCCTGAGACTCCTCACAAACAGCTGGGTGCACGCTCGTTAACGCACCCGCTGCCGCGACGTATCCCTCCAGTGCGGAAGGAGGGCGCAGCCGAGGCTGGTGGTAGTCTGCCAGCCTTGATGGCACCGCGCGTTTTACACGAACTTCGCGAGGAAAGTGACGGCTCGCAAGCCGACAGTGCACAAGCACACAGTGAAGGTACTTCGCCATTAGAACCCCAGCCTTTTGCTTTTCCTCCTCTGCCTGAACCGCCTTCGAACGCGTGTGCTAATGTAGACTGTGATTGTACGAATTTTCCTAATACGATAGAGGAAGAGTGTCCTGAAGAAAACCTAATTCCTGTGCCTGTGTATGAGTGTATAGTGAAACAGTGGTCAAAGGAGTTACCGCCTGAGGAGCCTCAGCGGTCAGATGCTGCGTCTGACGGATCTTTGGATCGTGACAAGGAAGATGAAACTATAACAAGTGAACAAGTTGCCCACTTACTGGCTGCAGTGCAGAATCCATGCACGCCCGCCCCGATAGGTGCTAGAGAAAGACGTAGGCCCCTTGACAAGACCAAAAGAAGGAAAGGAATATACATCACAACGCCGAGCGATGATGGTGGCGAGGAAGAAGGTCCACCTTCAGTAAACGGCTGTAAACGTGAAAGCAGTGAGGCATCACTACAAGATATGCGTTTGTCAGCCGAAACACGTACCTCATCGTTACTCGGTGACAAATCAGACGACTCCTGTACTAACGGACCGCCGAGTCCGTCTGAAGGGGTAGCACCAATGTGGCCAAGGTCTGAAGAGTTAAAAGCGAGGCGAGCAAGGTTTTATCAACAAAGTTCGGACGAGAGAGATGATGATTCGTTTCGAGCGAGACGTAAATATGGCGACTCGCCTTCTGAAGCCGACAGCGACACCTGCTCCAGAGACAGAACCGCTTCGCCTTCTCCATTTAGTCCATCAGACACTTCAGACGTAGAAGCGCGACGACAACACTTTAATAGAGGGCCGTACGGTAAAAATCTAGAGGCGCCGTGCAGTCGGTCAGTAGAAGTGGGCAGAAGAAGTTTGTCTGATGCAACAGTGCCTTGTCGTAAGACCAGTGTTGGAGCTATGACGTCACCGCGGGCCACTGGTCGTGGTCCAACACACGTCAGAGCTACATCTTCACCTTCGAAGTTGGTAGGAGTGAAGCCTGGAGCAGACTTGCTGGCCGAGCTGCTCCGAGGCAGCTCGGAGGCTCTCTCGAACTCAGCCGCCTTCGACAACGTGGTCCTGACTCTGCATCAGCACAATGTGAGTACTTTCAAACCATCCTTTGTAGTTGCTATTGACCCCGATTACATCCGCAAAAAGAGCAACAAAGTGAAACACTGCAAATTCTGTTATGATGTTTATCTCAGCAGAAAATAGCTTAAGAACAAACGATCTTGTGTTATTGCCAAAGTATATTTGAGTTTATACACTGAGATTTTTGTCAGTTGTGCGAACGAATAGTGGAGGAATACACAAGTTCGGTCGCAGTTTTCGTTAATCCGCGATCATATTCATGGTCGTGTTGTATTTAAATATATTATTCGTGTTCCCCGGCGTTCCTCGGGCCAATGTCGCGTGAATCATGCAACAGCTGTTCCAGGGGCATTAAAAATCGTAAGGGCAATCGTGTTTATTTTAAATCACTGTCACCAAACTCGAGATTAATCGTAAAGGACGGATGCACAAATGTGTGCTCAGAATATTGGCCAGTTCCAATTTGAGACGACGACATATCTTACGTGTTTTTATCCTTAATTGTTTTGATGGTCTTGTTAAAGATCACAGGATACCTGATAATGTTTTTGTCAAAACAACTTTCTGGAACTTTCCGTACTTTTAAGACATCCAAAATTTTGATTTAAGGCAACAGGTAGCAATCATAGTACAGACGCTAGCACATCAAGCTACTACAATATGTCAAATTTCCTCAATAGATTATCAACATTATCGCTGAAGCATTTTCAGGTAGCTTGATGTGGTAGCGTCTGTGTGACTTTACATGGTATTTAGCTTCTTAAATACAAACCCATCAATACCTAACCATGAAATCCAAGTACTAACGCAGGCATTAAAGATCAATATACTACGTAAGAGCATTTCATCATCTCCCTCGTGATTTTCAACTGTTTATATCAGCCGTCAAACAGTACGCTTGAAAAGATGGGCAATTTGGAATGGAATTTCAAATGCACCCAATATATTTGGTGTTTAGAGTGAATCATTAGGAAACTGGTTTAGGCTCCAAGATTTGGCGATGCAAGGCGTCGAGCCATCGCTTGGTCATTACCGTGGATATTGGCTCACAGGAATTGCGGTTGTGAAAATGTTTGGCTGGATGAATTGTATGCCTCATACAACTATACTTGGATGATGTGTTTGTTTAGACTCATATCTTAGAACTGGAATTCTGCTTTTCCATTTTTTCTGTTATTGCCGCTATTTAGAACTGCTAGTCTTCCTGAATTCTACAGCGTTTTTAGATTTCTTATTTCTTCTTTGTTTGAATATTAGTTTGGATTATAGTAACCTTTAATCGATATGATCGATCTTTGCGATCCATCGCTTCAGACTGATTTGAAACAACGGATTCATAGTGTAATTCAAGATAGTTAACGTCGTTTTTGAAAAAAAAAGAGTATTTTTTTTTTGTTAAACGATTGATTGTTACCATATCGTAATGAATCGTGCTGTATATGGGGATCTGTAGGCTGCTTTGAAATACTACATTAGTATTTTTTTTATTAAACGAGCACACTTTTATAAAAGTAAAGCTTATTGGGCAAAATCCAACCCAGTATATGTAGGTTCCAGTATAGTATAGGTTCCAAACATACATAGTTGCCCAATGACCTTTTCAATCAAGAATCGTTTTGCAAGTAATTCGAAATTCACATTATCTTCATACCAAGTCACCTTTGTTGAACGTACAAAACACAGAATATGAGTAAAAAGAAACATGTAAGTACTAGAAAGTTCAAAGCTAACAGCTATCCATTTCACACTATATTTTTGCCCTGCTTCTTGAATATGTGCGCAATATGCATTTGTAGTCTTTTTGTTGTACCACCTTTTGTTATTGACTTCGTTAGTGGAAATGTCACTATATTCCTTTTATGTTCTGATAACAATTTTGAATAAAAATAATATTGGATTATCAATTTGGCACCATTTATATCGATTTAAACTTGACTTTGGCTAGAACACAGCTTGGGAAAAGTCTAGGCAGATGATAAAAAACATCTGATTACTGTCTCACCTGATGGTAAGCGATTATTAGTTCGAATGTGGACCACGCTTGCCTAAAAGTGACATTTTAAAAGTATCATCATCACAGTCTTTTTATCGTCCCACTGCTGGGCACAGGCCTCCTCTTCCACGGAGAAGGATTGAGCGTTAATCACCACGCTTGCTCAATGCGGGTTGGTGATTTCAGACTTTATAGTCCAGGTTTCCTCGAGATGTTTTTCTTCACCTTTAATCAATAAGTATAGCTAGTATAAAATGTACACTGTAGGGTAATCAAACTAAGAATGTCTTCATAAAGTTTATGAAAATACCTATCATGCAGGAACAGCTAACTACGTTAAACCGAGGAAATTAAATCTTCGAACACGGGCGAACGACGGACGACTTCGGAGAGATAAAATTAATTTCCAAGCGTTCGATATTAAGTTTTTAAACTTCATAGCACACACTATATTTAGGTAGAAATCGGTTTATAGTTTATTTTTTGAGAAATTACATTTCGTCGTGGTGGTGGGGTACTGGTTAAAGCATCAGCATCTCAAGTATGTGAGTGCGGGTTCGATTCTATGTCAAGCAAGTACTAACGCAAATATTCCAAGTTGTATGTACTTTATAAGTAGGTCTTGGATAATAATGACTGACTAACGTTAAAACCTGGATTATAAGGTCTGAGATCAACCAACCAACATTGAGCAAGCATGGTTATGAACGCTATATCCTTCTCAGTATGAGAGGAGATTACAGACTGAAATGTCTGCTTTCTGATGATGATGAGAGATGCGAGGGAGTGTCAAATATTTATATGACAACATGAAGAAAATCATGATTTTAAAATATTAATCAAATATTTTTTTTTTTATTTTAATCAACTTTTGTAAATAAATTGTAAATACCGTCACTTAATCAGATGACCATGATACATGTATATTATGTTGATTTTTCACACGTCAAAATAATTTTAATTTATCGTTTACCACGCAAAAATTATAGGTTGATACGCGAGAGTCCAAAGATCTTTAAATTAGTGCCTAATTTTAATAGCCTTCACGATTTTGCTAATTCTATGTGACATTTGCAAGGCTCTAAAATGGACTTCCGTTGAATACAATTGCAAGTGATGTCATGATGTTGAATTTGAATCTGATAAAATGATAATAGCCATATTAGGACCGAGAATTTTAGTCAATATATACTAAGCATACAAATTATCCTAGACTTATGTATATGATGAAATAGCTAAGTTAAACGGGAAATGAAATTGGATTCAATAGTGGGATGAGACTTAGGAATATGACACAACATGCATAATATCTACATAATATCTGAGGGCACGGCAGTGCCCCAGCCAAGTATGTTTGTCTGAAACTACGGGACTTACATTTTATACATCTTTCTCGTGAAAAGTCAATTATTACAAGTATTACATATTAAGCTAGTTTTGGAATAAAAATGACTGACGTAACTGGCCAAGTTAAATCTACTTTAAGATTACACATTTTTAAATCACAGCATTAAGTATAGGTAGCCAATAAAGAAAAGAAATAGAGTGTAATACTTGTTTATAATGTTATTTTGTTCCTATACATACATATTTCGATTTTGCATAGATATGGCATTTATAAGTCCATTCTTTTTGCGGTGAAGCCTATAGCCAAGCATCATTTTTGTATTGAACTTGGCTCTCCTTTTTTACATTTATGATTTTGGTGGGTTAAGATTACAGAAGTATATTGCTTACAAAAACTTTTGAACTATACATAGACTTATCCTTAGTACAGTGTTAATTCCTTCCGAACGCGGGTGAAATTACTTAACAACTAGTTGGTAATAAAATAATCGCAATTGTAAATTATCCGGCCACAAACAACTTTTCTCAAGTATTTTGAGCCAATAATTATTACAATAAAATTTAATTGTAAATGATTGGTATTTTGTAAGGAATTATAATAATAAGCCCGGCGCCAATTTAACGACTTTATTTTCGTGAGAAAGTAGGTAAGGTAGATTTAACTTTCGTTTTAATTAATTTTGACTCAATTGGTAAGCCAGTTAAAGGTATCAACGATTTAATTTAATATCGAACTAACTGTGTTTGTTACCATCATTTCAAAATCAGAAGTAGGTTAGTTTATGGGTTTAGTTTAGTTTACGGGTCTACAAAGAATCGATGACTCTAAAACCAAAAAAATGGAGGTTCAGACGCGAGCACATCAAGTTACAACAGTCTGTCAGATTTCGACTCTGTCTAATGTCAAATTTCGAGATGTTCAACCATTAATCTGAGTGTTCAACTTTGTCGCTGAAGCAAATGGTTCAGTTGCTATTTTATATAAGCTTACCTAATTTGTTGGTTATTTATTTAAGATTAGTTTATAATGGGACTGGCGTGAACTGTGTTCAAAAATCCTTTAAAATAAAGAATAAAATAGAAGCATATGGTTCAAAGTTACGTATAGTTCTCAGAAGACTAAATAGATAAAGAGTATATAGACATTCCCGCTGTGGGTGCAGCTGACGGGAGTGTTAGACTCTTACTGACTAAAACCCACTTGATTCCTTCTGGAGATATAAGCATGCCAGGGCCACGGCAACTCTTGCGAACAACCCGCCATGAGCCACGAAAATGCAAAGCTCATTTTCCAAATCAAAGATGACAAGGTTGCTTCAATTTATGTGCCATTTCATACAGAACAAATTTAAAGAAAAAAAAAATCTTTTATGTCATTTTTCTTCTAATGACTTCCGCACTTTTTCAGTCTTTCATATTCTACTTGCACAAAGTACATCTCAGTGACGTCAGAGAGCCTTAATGTACTGTAAATGTACGTACTGTAGAAACGAAAATTTATGTTGATGACGTCACTATCTAGGTATTCCGTGAACATGTTCTTTTGTTGGGTGTTCGAAAATAGGTTTATTAGTTGTGTTACTATGTTTTGATTAATTATAATGTGTGTTGAATTTATTTTAAGTGGAGTTGCTTTCTAGAATAGAGTATTTAATACTGGATTAAGAAAAAAAAACTTAAGAGCGCTTACAGTTGTTGTCAAATAATTTTATTGCCCTGAAAAAAATACTCAAAGGCGCTTATAGTGGTTGTCAATAATAATAATTTTATAGCCCTAAAGTCACCCAATAGATAGGTGCAATAGTGTTTTGTTTTATCCATTGACTGTTTCGCATTCACTAATAATGAAATCTGGTATTGCAATGTAGACATAGGCAGATGCTGCATTGACAATAATATTGAACTTTTATTTACTGTTATGATTTAAGATATATATTTAGAAGTAATGTAAAACAAGTTGCAAATGCCCGAAGTAATAGAAGTATTATTAGTAATAGAAGTAATAGAAGAATTATTGGGAAAGCATAATCCCATGACCTACATACGTTTAATCAACAATAGAATCCACAAGATGATAATGGCATCTGAATTTCGGCCACGGCGGCTGTTCCCGATCCTAAAGATGATCAGCAAGCTACGCAAGAAATTATTATAAGCGCAATCACTTGCGCAGACAAAAGTGCAATCTCTATTCCCTCACTCTCATAGTCTGACAGGGCGTTTTTCCGATACGAACGGAGAGAAATCCAACTCAGGACCGCTATTTACGTGCACTCTTATGCTCTGGTGTTCCCAGACACCGGGTTCGTACGAGTTTCTCAAAAACACTCAAAAACTATATCGGCCCGATCTGGCAATCGAACATGAGACCCCGCGCGCACCAGCCGTGTTTCCGACCACTAGACCAACAGAGTAGTCATCTACAAGATAATAAACATAGCATACACTCAATTACATTAGCAATTTTTACAAAATCTAATTTTCACAATGGATCGTGTAGCTTCGCTCGTACTGAAGATGAGTCATTAGGTCAAGAAACTATATAGTGCTTCTTTATATAGATCCTAACGGACTGTAGATCTGTGCGTTGTTATAAAGTATCGATCGACTGTTTAATTATGATGTGTTGTAACCAATCTTTGAGATTTCGCTGATTAGCGAAACTGTTTTGTTGAAGCCGTTTTTAAACCTTGAAGTTTAGCTGTCTGTATGTTTTGTAAGGCTAAAGTTAAGAGTGAAACTTCATTGGATGAAATTTGAACAGTTAAAAAGGAAACAGAACAAAAATATGATAATTAAGTGAATTGAATAAAAATATCTATACCTCTTAATATGATACAGCTGAGCTATTGTTTGGTAATCACCCTACTAATTTGAAAGGTTATTGTAGTGTTAAATAGCCCATTATAGAAGCCGGTTAAGAGTAAGACGATAACGATACGAAGAAGAGTCTGTACGCAGCTATGAAAATATAAGCCAAAATACACTGAATGAGTTATAAAAACTTGTGAAAACTACTCCGATTTCTGATGAATATTTAATTTACTTCGGCCAGCAGTTTCACCCACGTCCCCTGTGAACTACTCCGTGCACACGGATAAAAAGCAGCCTATAGCAACTCTCGATAAAAGAACTATCTAACACTGAAAGAACTTGAAAAATAGATTCCCGAGATTAGAAAACTAAAAGTTTCTCACAAACAAACGGTTCAGTTTTAAACAATTATAGTAGTTATAGATTAAATTTAAGTACATGAAAGACTAACAGCTAAAATAACAAAGAGTAACACAAGACTAAACACCAGAAAGCCAATGACAAGTCTTCGTTGATAGCGACAGTCTCACTTAGCTCTATTCAGTAAAGCGAACAAACACAGAATGTGTAAAAAAACAAAAATAAACGAAAATTGACTAACATTTAAAGAAACTAAATTTATTTCTGGAAAACATATTATTTTTGGGTAAGGACAGCAAAGCAATGATGACGCTGAACATTCTATTTAAAGGTTTTTGTGTCACAAAAAGTTTTCGTGAATTCTGTGTCGATGTGATAGTAAAAATAATAAGTGTGAATACTCCCTTTTAAAGTGATCGAAGGTACTTAAAAATGTTAGGTATGTAAATTACTTTTAACTAGATACAGACGTCACCACACATTACATCAACTTTGAATCATACATTTGAGCGATAAAGTTGAAAATCTATGAAGGAAATTTGACAGATTGTAGTAGCTTGATGTGTTCGCGTCTGTAAAGGTCATAGGTGAAGTTGACCTACTAATAATCCAAGGCATCTTACGTTAGGGTGGAAAAGTAAAATGCAATTAATTAAAACAACTTATAACTTAAAAGCGGCTAAGTCGATTTTAATGAAACATTTCTCAATAACACCGCAGTAAACCCAGCTTTAATTATTACGTTTAAGATCTGCGGTGCCACAGGCAGACAAACATACATATATCAGCTCTCTTTTGCGCCGGGAGTCAAAAATACAATCAATAAAATGCATTAAATCTTTGAATCATAACATACGTTCCAATTTAATGTCTATCAATGTTTTGAAAGCATTTCTTTCCATTGAATGTGTGTAGCCTTCGGGAAAACCCAAATCTTAAACACTTCGTTCATAAATCGTTGTTCATGAGCGCCATAGACTTTTGGATGTGTGTAACGACTGGTTTCTCCTTTTGCCAATTTTAAATTCGAAATACTGAGTGCAATGTTGGAGTAGTGCTAATAAAATATTGTGTGAACGGTTTGTTTTCGAAAACACGATGATGAGATTAGAATTAAAAGTTGGGGAATTTGGTTTTGGGTGACCACGATATACTCAGATCTACTAATCCGGGATTTACTAATTTAACGCGCCTTCAGAAACACGGAGAAACTCGTCATGACAAGATGGTCACTCATTCACGACCGCTCCAAGCATTGCTTGTAGCTTATGAGCGATCGATCCATGCAGCTGTTACTTAGCCACGAGCTCATCAAATAAAACAAAAGACGTATGACCATTATTATGCGCTACATTGAGGACTTATAGTTCAGCTATAGCCACGCGCTTTTAGCTTTGCACTATGCGTGTTTTACATACCAAATTGCATACTTGCATCCATTATAGCAGTGTGGTATGCACCTTATTTTAACACTGAAAGGAGTATGGCGAGATTGCATGTAAAATGGGACCCACTATTAGAAGCATCGTGCAGTATGGAAACGTGTAATTAGTTGTAGAACTATATGAAACTAGTAAAAAAGCAAATGGGCAGTAAGTCGTAGAAGTTGGGAGAAATAAGATATTCAACTTAAAATATTGTAACCTGAAACGAATCTGAGAGGGCGTATTTAACAATATCACCCTTGTGTACAATCAGAATGTTCACTAAAAGTACAATAATGGTTCAGCATCTCTCTAGATAAATATAGGTACCTTCTTCATCCTCATCTGACCTCCTCAACCCTGTTACCCAATCAACTCGATACCCCTTGGTATGAATGGTTGTCAGACTTTTCTGGCTTCTGACTCGTAACGACCCGTAGCGACGGCCAAAGATGTACCTGCTTAAAACAGCCGGGATCCACCAATATAATGTGACTTCCGAAACACGGAGGAACATGTCATCAATCCACGGATCGCTGAGGCAAGCGTTACTTAACCTTCTGATTGATTGACCCATGCATTGATCGATTGTTACTTAAGCCACAAGCTCCTCTATTTTAAATAAATAAATAGGTACCTACTTATCCATTCAAAATAAAAAAGCAGGTACGGGAGCTAGGAACTACATATTCCAGCACCAACTTATTCAAGACGATATAACATGTAATACTGTAAGCATAGACCATATTGATATAGCTTGGATTTAAACAATAGCTTTGTTGAATAAAAAACTATATTTTAATGTATAAAATGTTTAATGTTGTTTTTGATAAAAATAGGATTTATATATTTATTTATCTTCCTTATAACTAACATTACAGGACTTAACTTATCAATCCAATATAGTGAGCCACTTTACTAATTAAAAAAGATAAGATATACTAAATTAAAATTAACACAATAAAATACAATATTTTTACTAGTATAACCTATTGTATCTTATAACATAATAATTATATTCTTTGCGAGTTCATTAATTAGAATGAAAAAATATCTATACTGTTCTGGATTTCGTTAAAAGTGCGGATCGCTCCTGTGAGAGGAGTTTTAGCCAGTAGATTGGTCCTGACAGTAGTGGAGGGCGCCGGCGTCTCCACTCGTAGCGTATAAATACAGCAGGATGATAATTATACTACATACTGAATCTTATTAACCAACTTCTTCAAAAGGAGGTTCTCAATTCAGATTCTCATCATATATTCGCCGAAATCTTCGTCTTAATAATATTTTTTTTATATGATAGGGTTTGCTTTCGAGGTAGTCTAGATCTATCGATAAGCAGATGCTCTGTGCTGCTCATGATTTTGAAAATAGACCTACCACACCCAGCACACACATTACGATGGTCTACTTGTTGTTGGTTGCTATGTTCAGGATCTTGATTTGGGTTATGATTTATCAACTCCCAACAGGAATGACAGATAGAGTCATCCCCAGTCATCTAAAATAATTATGAACATGCATTAAAAATTATCAAATCATTATCAGCGTTTTTATCGTCTCACTGCCCACTGCTGGGCATAGGCTTCCTCTCACAAGGAGAGGGATTGAGTTTACACCAAGTTAATATCATAATCATGTCAGTTTTTCATAATCAAGAATGAGATAACTTTGTTCATCTTGTGGATGACGTTTATTTATATTTTGAAGCACCATATGATAGAGGCCGAGTCTTACAAGAGGAAACAAAACCAAGCCGCGGAATAGTTCTGAAGTAAATGAGCTTAAGTACCAATCGTATGTATTGGTACTACAATACTTACATCACGCTGTTATTATTGATCAATGCAACACGTGGATAAATCCATCTCTGAACTCTCTCTACTACCTGAACATTTTCGTCGGATAATCGATGTCTCCGTAAACGGTCAATGTGCTAACGCATTTTATCGGGTAACTAAGTCCAAACCACGTGCAAGTCATAATCCAAAGGTAACAACGTTTTCCTAAGTCGGTATGTAGAATAATCAGTCTAAAAGTAAAGCCAAATCGTCAATAACCCGCAAAATCACACACAAAATAATGGATTATAATGGATATTCTAGGATAGCCGTTGAAAAAAAACAATTGAATAACACTTGCCTGTTGCCAGACAGTCGGTAGTGATGTCAGCGTTAAAAATCAATTTCCATCTCCCAGACTCGTTTCTTAAAACCCACAAAGCGATTTTAGTCCGACCCGGGAATCAAATCATAGAACCGGGTACAGCAGTCGCACTAGATTAATGAGGCAGTCGATACAAACAAAGTGACCTTATTGTTGTCAATAATGGAGTCGATCAGACAGTCGAGATGTTTCAAAATCATATAGATTGGTTCAACCAAAAAGCCATTAATATGGTTAAGTTATCCTGCCAATATCGAAGTATTCATAGTGTTCAAAGTATGGAACACAGGAAAATAGATTCCATTATCAATTGACATTAAAACATTTTGAAGACACAAAAACTACTGCTGTCTAGTAATAGTATCTAATAACCTACCTACATACATCTATTAGATACCTCATTGATAATGAGTTTGATATTGATATGTAGAATTATTTGCAACAATTCACTGCACTCTTTGGCATTAAAAAAGTCTTCAAAACTAAATGCTATCGAACCCATTAAGACATCGATATTTCTAGCAAAAAATCTATAAAATTATTTTAAATCTAACCTTATATCATGTCTTGAATCCAGTGTATAACTTTTACTCAGAGCAACACCCGTGACGAAGGAAATAAGACTTATGGGTGCGCACCCTTATGATATATGTAGATTCTCATTGTAAAGAAAATTAAAATTCTTGTCACACACCTAGTATTTTAACTCCCATTTCTCTTGGTGATTTTCATAAAATGGCAACAAAGAATACAATTAGTTTTGACTCTGTCATTCAGTTCATATTGACATTACCTACAACATTTCATTCTACGCTAACACAAATAATCGTTTTGGTTATAACATTGTGCGTTTTTATAATATAAAATGAAAATGCATTTTTAATATTAACTTTTGTATGTTTTTTTTTTAATTTTACAATTTATATAAAAAAAAATACAGTTTTACCTCTGCAAATGTAAGATTATTAGTCATTTAAAGAGTAGGTTGGAATGTTATATGCACAGGTTATATGAACGAGGTGCGTTCAATAACTGGAAAATGGCTTATTTTTAAGTAAATAAAAATATTTTCTAACTTTTAATACCGCCCTTGTAAAATCTTAATATTTTGTTATATATTCCTCTTATTAAGTCTTAAATATAGTAAACATGAACTCCATCGTGAACGTCACTTCTTTAATGTGGTTCCAACAGCGCCCATCTCCTTTGAACATTGAATTCTAAGCATTGTTTACGCCATTCCAATAATAAGTACTTATATGATTCATTACTGACATTTAGCTCTGTATATGTAAACAAAATCGACTGTTGAAATCTTCAATACCTATTCAAAGATTCTTAGACATTGATTCTGGGCAAATGTGTGGGTATTTGTTGGTACGTGGGAAGAAATTTGTGGCCATGTATTGTACAGTTTCCAAAGTCAATATTAGGAGATAAGTCGAATATTTCAGGTGTCTAAATTCATTGGCTTAAATGCCTATAGCAGGTTGCTTTTCTGTGAATATATTATTTGTAACATTTAATCTATTTGATTTTATTTTTGTTGTAAATTGTCGTCACAGTAAACTGCATTAGTAGCTGCGCAAACACCATTTTTAGGTATCAGTGGGTGGGAATGGTGGGGGAGAGAATGGGATGCATCCGTGTACCTACTTGTTTTCGGAATTTTAGTACGGACGTACTTTTTGCCTTGCTGAAACAATAGGTACTTATCTATTACCCAATAATTACTGCCTCGTTGGTCTAGAAGTTGCATGTGCACGGGGTCTGGTTAGGACCGAAATAGCTTTGTGGGTTTTACGAGACATTCTTAAAGCAGCTTGTAGTCTGGAAGTTGGTGATTGATACACCCGTGGAGAGCACATAAATGTCAGTCCAGCGCCTGATCTGTCTCTGGTCGCAGCACATTGCCGTCTCATCGGACTATGAGAGTAAGGGTACAGAGAGTGCACTTGTGTTTGAGAGAGTGAGAATGACCGCCGTGGCTGGCAATCGGTCTGGACGCCTTTAATATTCAATTACTTATTAAAGATTGCCCTGAATCTCTATAGGTTATAAATTTTCTCAGCTTTCATTTTTTAATTAATTATGTCCAAGTGCAAGCACATTTTTCATAGGAACGAAGCTGTCGAGACTATTTTTCAAATAACGTCTTAAGTGCTCCGAAGTTCTATTTCAAGTGCTTTCAAAGTCGAAAAGACGTCGGAGAATTGCACTAGAGTACCTAGTCGAAGCGACATGTTGTTAGTTTAGTTGAGGTGTTAAGGTAATTTAAACTTTATGGTAGTACGTTTAAAGTGCATATACGCGTGCAGTAGCAAAGTGAACCTCTCGTTGATTGAAACTAGCTGAAACATATTCAGATACTTACTTTATTAGTTATATTTAATAAATTAATTTGTGTGTAGGTTGGTAGGTCCATTACTGTTTTAAATCATCTATCGTACTTATTATAAAGTGGAAGAGTTTGTTTGTTTAGTTGACCGTGCTAATAATATCAGCAAATAATTCAGTGTTAGTTCAGTTTAATTCAGTAATGATGTTCATATAATCCTCCATAACATCCCGCAATGCGGGTTGGTGATTTCAGTCTTTATAGTCCAGGTTTCCTCAAGATGTTTTCCTTCACCTTTAATCAGTCATTGGTGTCATGCAAGCTAATATGGGCTTAATTAAATTATTTTTCTAAAAGGTTAAACTGGTTTCTTGGCATCCAAAAACAAAATAAAATTGCATTTTTACAGCTGTCGTTTAAAAATACTATACTTATGATCTAAGTTGGCTCCTTGCAAGGACTAAGGACGCTCACGAACTCTTCAGCAAGAAGATTCTATCGCCAACTTCCATTTGAGTTTCGAAGAAGCTTCCGAATTTCTTTGAGGAACTTATAGTGTAGTGTGTACTTTGACCCGGAATAAATGTTTCATTTACGACTTTAGATAAACTTAAATTAGATTATGCGTTACCTACCTACGCGATGCTACTATTAGACCGACGGGCTATTCTGTAGGTACCTACCTAGCTGTAGAATATTGCTTCATAGTATAAACTTGGGATAACTGGAATCGGGCAATTTTACTTCAGGTTTCGTCGCAATTCTGGCGGAGCTGTGGATTGTTCGCAAGAGTTACCGTGGTCCTGGCACATAGGGACCTCTAGAAGGAACATAGTTTGTTTTAGTCAGTAAGAGTCTGTACACTACACTTCCTCCAGCTGTACCCTCAGCGGGAGGGTTAGTCAGAAATGTTTCGTCGTAATCATCAACAAAAACCATCCTCTTTAATTTTAAAGTCTACAGTTATTGCAGAATAGCGCCCTAATTGCTAAAGGTGACATATGACAACTTGAGTCGCGGTTTTTGACAGTAGAATAATTACGTTGCTTGGTTGAAATTCAGTAAGATTAACGTCACGTATGCAAAAATTTACATTCAAAAACATACCGGCCGAATTGAGAACCTCCTCCTTTTTTTTGAAGTCGGTTAAAATGGTTTCCGTTCATAAAAGATCTCATCACTTTTGATATTGGTCGAATTGTTGACATCGCTACAGACGATGTTGTTTGCCATAAAAAAAAAAAAACAAAAAAGAGTGACAAGCGCAAGCGTCAAAGTATATCAAGCTACCCGAAAGTGTCAAATTATCCTAATCAGTTTTGAACCATATGCTTCAGCGATAAAGTTGAAAATATATTAAGGAAATTTAACAGATTGTGCTGGCATATGTACCTATCCTAATTGAGCCACAATCCTTACTTAACCTTTAGCCTGACGCATCCGATTTCAACCAATAGCAGATCGCGTCTTTACATATACATAGGTATTTTGCTATCAATAAATTCCTACAAAATGTAACTTTCCTAAATTAATACAGTGAGGTAACCCGAAAATACACGAGTATTTATAATGTAGCTGTAGTCAACGATAAACATAACAAAACACAATGTAATGTCTGTCATATTGAGCTGGTAACACCGTTGGGATATTCCGAATTGGGTCGAGGTCACCATTGTAGGGTTAGGGCTATAAAAAGTAGTTCGTCTTCATTATTTTTGTCTTGTATCGTTCATTGTGAAAGACGATATTTCTTGAAAGGCGAAACTTCTTTGTAATGTTATAAAGGTTTATGGGAGTTTGTTATTCTTTTCTAAGATAGAAATATCTGACATCTACAAACCGCCGTAGAATGAGTATAGACAGACTTTGGACCAGCAGCAACTATTTTATACTAAAAATGCTCTTGTTAATGTTAATTTTATCATTTGCTAGTGACCCGCCCTTGTAGGAGTATCACTACATAGTATAAAACAAAGTCGCTTTCTCTGTCCCTATGTCCCTTTGTATGCTTAAATCTTTGAAACTACGCAACGGATTTTGATGCGTTTTTTTTTAATAGATAGAGTGATTCAAGAGAAAGGTTTATATGTATAATTTTAGTATCAGCATTGCAGCCGTGCGAAGCCGGGGTGGGTCGCTAGTAAATTATATTTAACTTTGCTCATAAGTTAATCTATTGGTGAAAACCACATTAAAACTCGTTCAGTAGTTTTTGAGGATAGCCCAAATTGACCAATATTGAAGAACTCATCGATCCTACCTACTGCAGATTAGCCCATCAATTTGAATAACCTTTGTCTAAAATGTTGACGCCATGTTTGTTTTAAATACACATGTTATTGTAAAAGACTTTGACATGGCCGGCATTGGCAATGATCGTATACCTTGGCAAACTCCGTTTTCCTACAAACTGTAGTTGCTAAGGAAATAATGCCGCCCCCTCGCGCATATTTCCGATACTCAAACATTTATCGCTGTTAGCCCACGTACACGTGTAACATGGTAGGTCGATGATATATTATACTGTTCAAATTGTTGGGAACTGGTACAGGTTTGATTATAATGAGACAGATGAGATGCACCACGTGCTGGTTTTTTGGTGTATGATTTTTATTTCGTTTGTCTTTTTCGGTATTGGAAATTGTTTAAAATTATTTTTGGCTTTATCATCATCATCATCTTCGTTTGCTTCTATTGTGTTTTGACGAAAATGTTTGTCAAACTCAAATGCCTTAATGTAGAGGATTTTTTCAACAACGTTGGAGTCGGCTTCTAGTCTCACCAGGTGCAGCAGAGTACCAGTGTTTGGCGCTGGAGCCTCATTCCAAGAACTAAAAAAAAAAAAAAAATTATCCGATTGTGGGAATTACTTCTCTCGGGACGCAAGTTCAAGTGAAAAAAAGCTGGTCTGAAATAACATGACAACTGAAAGACATTGTAGATGAGTAGATTGCAAGTTAAATACTTGTGCGCTGTCAAACTATAGTTTAGTAAATCACAACACAAGTTACGCAATCTAAACTCCACTAAGGCCTGTTACATACAAACAATTATTGAAAATATTTGTAGTGATATTGTCTGTCTGAGGTGCAACTTCCAGGCAATATAGAAGTAACTAAAGGTGAAGGAAAACATCTTGACGACTTTAAAGTCTGAAAACGCTAATCTGCCTCGAACAAGTTTGTTGATTTAACGCTCAATCCTTCTCTGTATGAGAAAGGCTTGTGTGCTGTCCTGCATATTATATTCCACATTGTTATGTTAAGATAGTAAATATATATTGGATGTCTTCATTTTAGTGTACACACCTTCTACGTCTCTTTTTATTCCAACATCCATAACGGGTCTGCTGGAAGATTTCTTAAGAATAAGCAGTGCATTATTACCTGATTGTTCTATTTTTCTTCCTTTCTCATCTACGGTTAAATAAATAAATAAGTTATAGACGAGAGCCGCACAAATATATGAGCGATATCTTTGTTCTCGACAGCATAATCCCATCTGTAACGATCCTAAGGCAGTGATTCATCGTTGAACCAGGTCAGTGGCGGAGTAGCACCGCGTGTCTCAGTTACTGGGTTATGTAGGTAAACTCCGAAACATTCCTGGAAATTGGTGCGAATTGCGAATATGATTCTATCATAGGATGATTTGTTTGCTCTGGATGTTAGGGCTATAGGTCAGTTATTCCAGGTTTAGGTAGTTTGAAATTTTGGATACGTATATTTTGTTACTATTAAAAATTTAAACAAACGTTTAAAAGGGGCTTAAAAAAGTGCGAGTACAAAAAAAAAAGCTCGCGATTTCCCGAGACTTTTTTTTTGTGACTGTGGATGCAGCTAGGGAGAGTGTCAGACTCTTACTGACTAAAACCTACTATGTTTCTTCTGGGATTCCTTATGTGCGAGCGCCGCGGTAACTCTTGCGATCAACCCGCAGCCCCGGCAGATTCGTACCAGCTTCAGTGCGGTTTGGAAACAGAAAAAGAAATACCACTACCAATGCTATGATGATGATGTTAAAAACAGCGCAACAAATTCTGTCTGCTGGTTTATTCAGTTTTAATATGCACGAAAAAACTAGATAGTGTGAAAGTGCTTTAAGAGAAAAATAACATTGAACACTCGGTCTGTCTATAGATTTATATATATACCTAGAGATATTTCAACGAATAGTTGCATACAGCATCCCGGGAACTCTATCGATCTTGTTTTCTTACTAAAGCTATAAAATATTACTTAGGAGTGGTATCTAGTTATCGGAAGAAATGTGCTAGGCTTTCCTTTGTACGGAGTTAGTTCATTTTTACACACTCAGGAAAATATTTCCATTTAACACTGCTGTTAGGTAATTCAGCTTACCTTACCTGTAGATACCTAGCTGAAGATATAAAATTTATCAATTTTGCATAATAAAAAAGTCGTGGTGGCCTAGTGGTTAAAGCACCAGCCTTTCGTGTATGAGGGTGCGGGTTCGATTCCAGGTCAGGCAAGTACCAATGTAACTTTTCTAAATTATACGTACTTTCTAAGTTTATCTTGGACACCAATGACTGATTTAAGGTGAAGGAAAACATCTCGAGAAAATCTGGACTATGTAGTCTGAAATCCCGAACCCGCATTGAGCAAGCGTGGTGATTAACGCTCAATCCTTCTCCGTGGGAGAGGTGGCCTGTGCCCAGCAGTGGGACGATAAAAAGGCTGTGATGATGATGATGATGATGTATAGTATAATATATAATAAGTCTTAATACATATGTATATCTATGGGCCAATGCAGCATGAAAATAAAGGTATTTTGTTTTTTTTATCAATATTTAATCCAATACAGCAGAGAGTGTAAATTCTTAACCAAGCAGAGAATAGAAATGGTAAGAGTTCCGAATATTTGGAAGTTTTTTAAAATTCAATTTCGGGCTTATTTTTTTACGGAAACAGCCTATTTTCATCTAGTATCTAATAATAATTGCTATGACAAAACTAATTTAATGCAATTGTTTTATTTCGTAAACAACCGTAACCCTTTAAGTCAGCGTGACCATAATTACTTACATAGATGTCCCATTGCATCACCAACTGACCACTGTAAAATGTACCTTAAATTCAAGAACATAAAGCCGAAATTCTATCCTGACTAAATCTCCGAATAATTAAACCCTATACAATCATCATGATGAATGCATGTGTGCATGTTTACACACATATACAGGAAGGCTAGGACACCTAGCAACGGTATTGATTCGTTCCTACTTGCTTGAGTAGTACTAAGAATTTCAGCGATTTAGAAGGTGAAATATTGTTGTATTATCTGAGAAAATAGATCAAGAAAATAAAGGAATTCACATTTTTGGAATTATATTATGAAAATATAACACGAATACAGCTTCGTCATACGCTGTAAATTTTTTCTAGGTCAGATATGCAAAAGGTACAGAAGCCAGCACATCAAGCTACCCGAAACAGTAATTTTTTTTCAATCAACTGTGCACCATAATATGTTTCAGGGATAAAGTTGAAAATATTTTAAGGAAATTTTACAGACTAGCTTGATGTGCTGTCGTCTGTACATCCGTGATACTCGGTGGTAGATCCGTGACACTTGATTATAAGATTCTTGACACTCGCAAATAGATGGGAAAACTAGACAGATGATGATGATTCTTTTACCATGCAATGTATCGCCGTAAGCCGGCTTAATTAACGTTATCATATTAACGTTACAATAATGGTCATGGGAGTTTTGTGTCATTATTGCATTATGTATTTAATTATGCATTTTAAAACGACTGAGTTGTATGAAACGAATCGAGAACAACTTTGTTCAGAAACTAGTACCATTTATTAATAAAAAGTATGATGTAATTTTCCCTATAAGGTAAACGGGCAACACCATCGATGTTCCCCACGATTTATGGGGCAATTTGTCTTTTCTTTACTGGCGAATTTCGATCTGTTTGTCAGAAACCAGTCATGTGTCAGATAAATAGATAATTGCTATAGCATGGTTATTAGTTATACTTACTTTATCCCAAGTTTTATTTTTACACTGGTATAATTAAATAGATTTTCTCTTGTTTTCTGTTTATTGTGACAAAGCCGTAAGATAAAGATGGGACATTTATCACGCAAACTTCAAAAACGAACTAGTGCGACGTGATGGCGTCCCTAAACGTTATCGGTTTTTATTCGCCGGTCAGAACGGAAGAGGGGTTGGCATACATCCAAGTGCGGAATCTTAGTACGTTTTACCTCATCACTGAACTAGTGCTGCTCGCGGTTTTGTTGGTAAATACCGGATTTTGTGTTGTCGATCGGTTTATTAAAAAAAAAACTTTTTGTTTTTAGAAATTTGAAATTAGAATTATGATTCTTAAAGAAGAAAATTTGAATATTTCTTTTTTATATTTGGAATCAAAATACGTTTAAGAAATAGTTAAATTGAAAAAAATCTATTTATAAAAAGTAACAGGTACAAAATAAAACATCAACCCTAAAATACTCGTACATTTGAAAGCCAAATACCACTGAAAACAATATGTCTTCACTGTTTAGAAGATTTTATATTTAGAAAACAATTAATCTTTGCGGGCGTCTAAAACATAATGTATGAGTATGTTCGTAAATATTCTCGAGAAATAATGATTCAATCTTAGTTGGTCTTAACACTAAATACACTGAGATAATGTAGTTTAGTATACGTTGAACTTTTTTGTTCTATGTTTTCAATAAAAAGCTTTATTCGAGGTTGGTGCAACATGGTTACCTTCTTCCATACTCTTTCGTCAGACGTCTTTGTACAGACGCCAGCACATCAAGCTACTACAATCTGTCAACTTTATCGCTCAAGCATATGGTTAAAAGTGGATTGGGAAAATTTGAAAGTTTCGGATAGATTGATGTGCTGACGTTTATGATGAATGACACAGACGCCAGCACATCAAGCTACTCGAAACTGTAAAAAAACTCTGGACGTTTAACGATTAGCTAGTCAAACTATAGCTTTCGTATCATCAATTTCTCGGAAAAAATACGTAACAACCCTTTCCTATCCTGTTACAACGAAAAAAATGCTGAAACTCAGTTACAGCCGGTCTATAAATTCTGCAAGTGCAATAAGAACTAGGAACGATGTAGGGGGGATATTTATTGGAACAGTATTTTAGAGTATTGAGGTACTTTGTTACAATACGAGTAGGTAGTATAGTTTTTTTCTTACCAACTGTTCTTTGTAGGAGTGCCTACTACTTCAGTAAAATAGTCTTGATATAAATTACATAACCAGGTATTTTTTAATATAATGTATAGTGTACTAAAGTGTGGTGGCCTAGTGGCTAAAGAGCCGACCTCTCAAGTATGAGTGCGTGGGTTCTTTTCCAGGTCAGGCAAGTACCAATGCAACTTTTTAAAGTTTGTATGTACTTTCCAAGTACATCTTGGACAGCAATGACTGTGTTTCGGATGGCACGTTAAACTGTAGGACGTTTTATGCAAATCCATGCAGTAGTACAAACAGACAGAAATTCTAAAAACTATATTTTTGGCTTCAATATTGATTGGAGATCACGCCCCAATTATTCTTTAAAAAAAATATTCAATGTACAGTTTTGACTTTTCTACGATTTTATTATATGTATAGATGTGTCTTTCTCTGCATCCTATTTGCCTCTAAATTCGTTTATTCAATAAAAGTTCTCATTTAACTCTACTTACTAGTCTCGTAAACCGAATACCCTAATAACCCCTTCACCTTAGCTGAAACAGCACAATCACCTACCCTTATATAACCATGTCTACCCTAAAACAATACCAATAACACAAAAACCTAGAACAATAGCCGAAGGCCCAGTGACGTCAGGCCGACGGCAGACCGACGTCAGCTACAAGTAGCCGACTCAAATGTATTGACAATACGACATGGAACTGTGAATGTCAGACGGTTATGACTAACAGTCTGTTTATAGAAAACTAGCAGTTACTTGCGGTTACTCTTGCGTTCCTGGTGAACTTCTTCCCGTATCGGTATAAAACATAAGCCTATATTCACCGGGGATAGTGTAGCTTCCCAACAGTGAAAGAATTTTCCAAATCGGTGGTATAGTTTTGGAGCTTTTTTAATTCAAACAAACAATCAGGTCTTTCCTCTTATAGTATTAGTATAGATGTCTAGATAGGTTAGTTAACGTTGAGTATGTGCCTTTTATTTGACTGTGTTCTGCACACTCATACTTGAGAGGCCGGTATATAACAACTGGGCACTAACAAGAAAATAGAAAAAAGGAATTTGGAGGGAAATTAGTGATTGGGAGGAACCTAAGATTGCTGTGAATATAGGTTTGTTAAACTTATGACCATATAACGCTCAATCCTTCTCCGTGAGAGAAGAGGCCTGTGCCCAGCAGTGGTACGATGAAAAGGCTGATAATGATGATAATGAAACTTATGACCAATCCATATAGTCCGTAAATCGACGTTCTCCAATTTTATTCTTATTGAATGGGGTACTTTACACTCGCGCATTTTTATAAACAAATCATAATTATCGTAGAGGTACTCAGCCAGCATTCTCCCAGTACGTAGGCTTGAGAGCTTGGAAAGTAAAAAAATAATAATATGAAGATGTTTCTTCATAAAAACACAGAATAAAATAAAAATTTTGATTTAACTCTAGAAGTCGGTGACAAAATAAACGCAGCAGCTAACTAGAGACACCGACTTCGTTCTCTCTTCGTGTCAAAAGTTTTATTTTATCAATTTAAGTGTTTTTAAAGTCGCTTTCAAATACTCCTCGTTAGTTCCTTTTATTGTGAAAAAACTCGAGCATCTTGACATTTGAACAACATTTTCTGAACAAGACTGAATGAAATGAGAAAACAATAAGATTTTGCAAGGAAAGTCTGTCGGGACCTTTTCTTAGCGGAGGCATTGTAATGTCATGAACAGGTTTAAACTGCAAAGCGTGTCACCTACACTCTTGTACTAGGGTATATTTTTTTATAAGCTTTTTTTGCTCTTTTTAGTATTGTGTATATTGTGCCTTTTTTCGTGGGAAATCATCAAATGACCCTCCCGCAGAAGATGCTGGAGGGAGTGACAGACTCTTACTGACTAAAACCCACTATGTGTCTCTAGAGATCCCTGTTTGCTAGGCCCACGGTAACTCTTGCAAACAACCCGCAGCCCGGGCAGGTGTATTAAGAGCTTGCGTTTATGTCCAAATTTAAAAAAAAAGTGACCGAATCGAGAGAAGCTCCTGCTTTTATGGTATCGGATAAAAAGACGATAACATATTGAGTACCTCGTTCTCTTTCAGAATTTTTCAAATTATAGAGACTAGTGAATAGAAGCTGAATGCCAAAAAAAGTATTGATACAAGACCTATGTATTGTATTTTATTCAATATCGATTACGAACAAGTGGTACGTAATTAAATGTTTTTCATAAATACGATTGCATCAACAATAGATAATTCTAAACATGATTAGTAAGCGTTAATTTTGAATAATAATAGCATAATTATTTAATACAGCGGACTGATACCGTTCGCTATTGTTTCGTATATAGGGTGTCTAAAATGTTGCTAATCGTTGATATACCAAAATATAATTATACATATTTTTTGTATTATTTTCGTAATGGAAAATAAAGAGTTAGTTTTGACTAATTAAATATTTCATTATAGGGAGATTTCCCTTTTTGCATAGTCTAATTAGCGTAGCTAGACTTTAATATTAATAGCTGTTAACATTCTTTTGAGACTTAGGGCTAGTTTCACAGATTGCTGATAAGTTCCAGATAGTTTATATAGCAGATAATTTCATACAAATTCTGTTCCATTTTTTAATCTATCTGGTAGATAGTGGTTATTCGTAACCTGTGAAACCGGCCCTAATAAGAATAAAACTGTTTCGAATTACGTGTGTATTAAACCAACAACTGCATGACCAATAACAAGAACATTTATAATGCGGTAGTGAAGCGTATCTTTTCAACTTAGACCTCATTGGAGTCTACTTCAATATCGAAATAGAAAACCGAAAGAACTTAAACTTTCATTAACGTGCAAACAAAAGAAAACAAATATCTGGTTTTTACTGGAATGTCTCGAACTTTGGTCCGAATAACATTCTTGCTCGAACATCTTAGCGCCATCTTAGCGGCCCAATCAGCGGGTGGCTCAAGGCGCGGGCCTCGTGACTGGACTGTGTTCATTCTACAACTACTAGCAATGTGTCATTACCACAGACATTCAATGTCTTTGGTATTTTCATTATTATATATCTGTTGTTCATGTTATTGGAGAAAATTTGAGCTAAAAAGAAGGTTTCTGTTTCTATTTAGACTTCTTTCTCTAGTAAAGGAGAAGGCTCATGGCTTAGTAACATCCGTACCGGCTCAATTATAAAGCTAAGCAGTATTTTGCGCGGTCAATGAGTGACCATATTGTCATAACGAGGTCCTCCGGGTTTCGAACGGCACGTTAAATTGGTAACTCCCGGCTGTCATTTGCACATCTTTGGCAGTCGTTACGGGTAGCCAGAAACATTGACAATAGACTAACCAAGGTGTACCGGGTTGACCAAGTACCTAACTGGGTTGAGGAGGCCATAAAGGCAGGCGCTCCACGTAGATCACTGGTACTCAGCTGCATCCAGTCGAGACAAGAAGCTGATACCAACACAGCTTAGGAAGAAGCTAGGCACTAGGTAGACGGTGAACGTTCTAGTAGACAACATTGTTCAGGTTTTTTTTATATGACTTCTTGCAGTTCAGCTTAAGAGGCCGTGTACTGCTTAACCGGGCTTTTCTGTGGAATGTTAAAGATTTTTAGGCCTCCAGCCAAGGGCTTATATAGAACTTAAACCTAAAACGACAGCTCTGAGGGCACCCCCCGTGGGGTTAGGACCTCGGCTCAGGGCGTCGTTGGGGGGAGGACAGTAAAGGGACGGGCTGGATCTGATTGTAATTATTATTACGGACTTTTTTCATTTATCTGGTTTTAATCTATCTGTATTTTTATACAAATAACTATGGCGTATTTAACAAGGCTAAAGCTATGGGCACACTCCAGTAATAAAGCAGTGAACACAACGGCGCCATTAAATAATATTACAGTACATTATTAGGTTGCTATAAATATTTTAGGGCGGTGTATACCAGACTTAACGATGCGGTCTCCTAAATGAGATCACCGCGGTATTGTAAATCATTATATCATGGTGAGGACGTGATTTGGTCATCTGTTATATTTTTAATTTATTTTTGGCGAATGTACTCATCTTTTCTCGTAGGTCAGACAGGCAATAGCTTCATGTAAAGCACTGGTACTCAGCTGCATCTGTTTAAGATTGGAAGCCGACCCCAACATATGTAGCTTGGGAAAAGTTTAAGCATATGATGATGATGCTTAGCTGTAACCAAGCATCAGTCAAAATGCTTGACTTTAACGCCCATTTTTTTTGACGAGAGCTTTACATACAGACACTAGCACATCAAGTTACCCGAAACCGTAGAATTTTCCCAATCAACATTGAACTCAAAATCAGTTGTGTGTGCTTCAGTGATAGAGTTGAAATTTTATTTAGGAAATTTGACACATTGTAGTAGCTTGATGTGCAGCCGTTTGCACATATTAATGCAATAATGTCGATTTCCTCATTATTGAGGATCATGTTCCCCTAAGCCTGGAGTAGTCTTGCTCTTAATAATGCTGCGCCTTTTGATCCTGTCCTTAGCATCATGTAACGCATCATGGAGGTTGTATGAATTCATAACATTATAAAGAGGACGGTCATAAATCGGTTAGTTGCTTCCAAACAAAAAAACAACAAAGATTTTCACAAAACAAAATATTAAAATTATGACTCACTTTGAAAGGTTGACATATTGAAAAAGATTTTTCAGCACATATTAAACCATTTACGAGTTACGTAACGCTCTCAAGCCGAATACCTTGGCAATGGCATTCGACTGAAATAGATAATGCATACTAAGATGCCATCTTGAATAATTTAGGCGGGAAATATTCGAATAGTCATAATTTATTCAAATCGAACGCTGTTATGTGTAGACGTTCTGAATTCAAACTGTCTGCTATGAAATGTGACGTCACTTTGTTTTCGGAGCTGGCTGTAATTAAAAATAACATTTTATTTTTAAATGCAAATTCTCATTTTAAATGCGAATGAATTGTTTTAAATTTGGAATACCTTTAATAGTGTTTTCGTTCGTTCCTTTTATACTTATACTGCATATAGAAGGGTTTAATTGAAGCTTTTAATTATTTTCATAAGAAGAAGCTAGACAATTCAAACTTACAATTATTATTACAGGCTAATAATATACTGAATTGCTATAATTCCTACTTAAATCTATGTTAAATACAATCAAACCTTTTAAATAACACTCCAAACTTTCCGGGGCACGTGAACTCCTCTCAATTCCCAACTGTATTTCACTCAGACTGTTTTAAAAATAGAACAGAGAAATAAATACGTAGACACACTATCTATTTCTGTTGCCGTGTATATTTTTGACGCAATTCTTTAAGACAACATACGCTCGTCAGCTGATTTTGACAATTCGCTGAAATACTAACAAGTCTATGGTAGATTAAAGTTGGAATTCCAATTATTTGAAGGCCTTTGAATTGATGATGATGGTAGGATATTAGGATGATAGAAAACAGTCGTGATGGCCTAGCGGTAAGCGGTTAAACCACCAGCCTCTCAAGTATGAGTGTACGGGTTCATGATTGAGAAACGAACATCCAAACCATCTGTCATCGAAATTGATACCCCATTCAATATCATCAATTTCGACCTTTGGGCTGCGGGTTCTTCGTAAGAGTTACCGTGGCCTTGGCACACAGGGACTCCCGAAAGAACATACTGGATTTTAGTCAGTAAGAGTCTGACACTCCCTCCAATTTGAAATTGAATTTTGGACCATATGCTTCAGTGATAAAATTGAAAATCTATTCGTGTGTCTGTATATACTATAAAAAAAACTTGTAATATTTCTTTTTTGTAATTTTCAGCATAGAACATAGATTCGGTAGCTGTTATTAAAAAGAACAACACGTTGCGTACAAAAAGGAGTATTTTAAGTATTTTCCTTACCATATAAATACATATTAATGACTGTACTTTTTCATTCAATATGTTACCCTTTTATGTTACATCGTAATATAAATGAAGTTAAATATATTTTACTTACAAAATACCATAAAAGTCCGCTAATAAAAATCACACAGAGCACACATTTTAAGAATTTATCGTAACCTTATTTCCATACAAAGAAATATATGTAGGTAATATATTCCTACAGGTCCTCAAAAAACCTTGCAAAGACAATGCAATTTAAAACCGTGACCCATAAAAAAAAACAAAAATTATTGAGTTTGACCTCTTATTGACATTTGAACAAATATCACATTTCACCACATTTAAAAATACGATTTCCAATCAAATAATCGATTTCAAGTTGAGCTGATCGATAAATGCAAAGGTAATGCGAGAATGAATTTGTATTTGTGTGCAGTCAAAGCTATGTATGTTGAGGCTAGCTTCCAGTCTTAACCGGATGCAGCTAAGTATCACTGTTTTATGTGAAACGGCTGCCTGCCTGATCTCCTCAACTCAGTTAACTGGGCAACCTGACACCTATTTGTAAGACTGTTTATCAGAATTTCTGGCTTCTGACTACCCGTAACGAATGCCAAAGATGTTTAAATTACAACCGGCACCCACCAATTAAGCGTGTCTTCCGAAACCAGGAGGAATTCGTCATGACAAGATGGTCACCCTTCCATAGACCG
This sequence comes from Heliothis peltigera, assembly GCA_958496145.1. Taxonomy (NCBI): domain Eukaryota; kingdom Metazoa; phylum Arthropoda; class Insecta; order Lepidoptera; family Noctuidae; genus Heliothis; species Heliothis peltigera. Next base: position 7,331,220 of record OY292341.1, read on the forward strand.
CGCCAAGCGTTGCTTAACCTAATGATCGACCGTGCGGGTATTACTTAGCTACGAGCTGATTATTCCCTTATTACCTTCAAATCCATTATACCACTGAGCTCCTGAAGTCTTCGGTATCAATTCAATGTTTATACAGCTCGTTTGACTGACTGCCAACAATTTTGGGTCACGAACGCATACAGTTAAAGTATAACTAAAAGTTTAACGATACCCAACAACTCGTTTGAAGGTGATAATAAATTAATAGAAAAATACTTTTTTTAAAAAGCTTTTATATTTTTCTTAAGTCACTCTCGATAAGTCCTTTCATTTGATACCCATATTGTTGAAATTCATTAAAAATAACTGCTCCGCCATCTCTTGGGGCCCGCCATATTGGATTTAGAATGACGTCATATAACATATTGTGCATTGTCATCCAAACTGAACGTGTATACAAATTTTCAGCTCAATCGGTCGAAGATATCTACTTCAGAATTAAGTACAAAGAATCCACCGTAACATACATACATTGCAAGTTAAATGAAAGCTTTTAAAAAAAAATAGCCATAGGTTTGTTTAGTTAGTGGGATGATGAGAAGAATTAATGTCGTATCGATAAAGTACAAACTGAAAGTAAGTACATTAAGCTTATACTGAGACTAGCTGTCCCCAGCGGTTTCACCCGCACCTTTGGTTACTGCTCCGCTCCCGTGTGTCTTAGCTTGATGGTATATAGCCTATAGCCTTCCTCGATAAATGGGCTATCAAAGACTGAAATAATTTTTCAAATCGAACCAGCAGTTCAACAAACAAACAATCAATCAAACAAACAAACTCTTCAGCTTTATAATATTAGTATAGATTTAGCCACAAACTAAGCACAGCTTGTATCTTATAGCTCTTGATAACATACATGGATAACAATGTTTATAGCAGTCTGCTAATTATACAGAACTTGTGTAACATCTGAAAAAAAAAAACAAATGAAAATATATTGTTATTATGTCCGAAGAATGAAGGGACACCGCTAATTTGTTGACAAGCATTGCAAGATAATGTTTTTTATTTTTTCCGTCAGTTATTTTTTACTCAAGCATTTGTTTTTTTATTTTATAAAATACTTTTGACATGTTCAAACTCTTATTTATTAGCTTTTATAACAAGAAATTGATATTTGTAAAGGTCAATAAAACATGTATGAAATGGTTGCATTTAGTTCCCATAATAACGAGGGTTCGCACAAGCATTCGCGCAGATACAGGTGCACTCTCTATTCCCTCACTCTCATAGTCCGATGGGACGGCAATCCGACACGACCGGAGGGAGACCTACATACATATTATACGAGTAGAAAGGAACATCCAGACTAAGTCAAACTCACATGTTCATGCACACAAATGTTTGATATACATATATGTAGGTAGTTATGCGGGAATCGAATCCATGACCTTTAGCGTGGCAGGCAGGTACACTAACTACTACGCCATCAGGTCGTCAAATAGTAAGTAGTAACAAAATCAATCAGACATAAAAACACGTGATTCTATTCATGAATTTTCCCCGACACCCACACAGAGGTTGTATTCACCCACACATTTGCATCAACTTGTTTACATGTAGACACGTAGGTGTTCATCAATATCCCGTTGAATGTCCGTTGTCTGATTGCTCTTAATGCTTAGAGTGTATACTGGATCTATTTTCATTTCAGTGAGTCTTATAATACGATAAATGACAACTAGTTAAATTCAATACTTTTATTGAACTGTCAAAAACGATTACTTTGTATGCAATTTGTATGAAAACATAAACTATGACGTCACATTTTTTCGCTTAAGACGATAAATTAAACTGACATTATTTTAAGATGCTCTACAGAATGAATATTATAAAGTATTTTATTTTGACCTAGTCATCTATACTACTATGATCTTTTGACATCAAAGTGAAATTTTTATTTTTTATATTGAGGAAGTTATATTTGTTTTCAAATTTTAATACATGACTTTGTTAAATTAACAATCCATTATTTTGTCTTGTAAGCATAGTGGATTTAAGAGTAATAAGTGTTATTTTTGGCTTAAATTGTTATTTTTTTTAATATTTCTAAAATTAATATTTCTAGGCTCAAGGATGGGTAACTTAGAACGATTTTTGAAATATAAGTGCACCATTACATACAATATGCAAAAGTATTCACACATTTTATCCTCCTGCCCTTATCCCAAATTTTATTTGGGATCGGCGCAGCATGTTTTTGTCTTCCACGCCCTTCTATCTGCCGTCACCTCACAAGTTACATTCTTTCTAACCATATTAACTTTCAAAAAGTATTCTAAAATTTGAATTTACTGTTACCGGTAGCGTGAATGAGTGTTCACTATCCTTTAGCATGTTTATGTCCTGACTGTTATTTCAAATCATAACTTTCACACTGCATTTTAGTGTCAAAACTCTGTTTTATAACCGATTCCCACCAAATAACAGACCCGTGAAGAAGTTCCGTCAAATATTTTTGCTCCTCTGAAGTGAACAATTTGATGCATTGCGCGCGCAGTCGCGGTAGGTCAGAGCGATAAATAAATCGACATATGAAAAAAAATCTAATAAATCAATTGCATTTAGTTAATAGTCAGCGGAATTTTTTCATTCAAAGATAGTCTCTTAGATGACTGATATATTTTAGTTTTACTACAAGAAATTGTTTTATTTTAAACTCGTAAAAAAAATGAAGAATTCGTAAACGTTTACGTACTTGCTTTGCGCAATATTTTTTGTTATTTTTATCCATCGTGGCGCCTAAATCAAATTTAAAAAAGATTAATAGGTATTTCTCTTTGAAATCAGAAGTTTTAATAGTCCGTAAATATTACACTTCCTCGGTACATTTGAGATCTAGAGTAGTGTGTTTTTTTTTAGTTTCTAACAGTAATTTATATTAAAAACTTCACTTCAGAAATGTGCAATAGAAAATTTATTTGCAGGTTTTTTTAAACTCCTTTGATATTATTTTTTGAGGCGTAATGCAAACACAGTAGCACTATTTAATTCCTTCAATTGACGCATGATGATCGCATGGTGCGACTGACTGCTGAGCACGGGGTCTTGGATTCGATTCCGTTCGAGTCGGAACGAAATTGCTTTGTGGATTTTGAAAAACTTTCACAAAAGCATCTATTGATACACTCGGGTATCGGAGAGCACTTAAATGTCGGTCCTGCCGTCCTGCGCCTTATCCCTCTCTGTCGTGTCGGGTAGCCGACTCATCGGGCTAGGAGGGTGAAGAAATAGAGAATGCAACTGTGTCTGTGAAAATGTTTGTGCACTATAATGTGTCTTGCGCAGCCGGTTGATTTCCTAAAAGTAAGCAGCCGCCTTGGCCGAAAATCGGTGTAGACGCCAATAGTATTATTCTATTATTGCATTTTTTTTTGTATAATTTCATGAAATACGGGGATGGTTTTTAGTGAGAATAAAAAAAAATGGCCTAAATAGACATAAAACAAAACAGAAATGAAAAAGAAAACGTCTTTTATGCGATTCGTAGTTTGTTGAGTTAGCTAGCTACTGACATATTGTTTTGAGAGATGATTATGAAATAATCCCTTGATGTTTTTGACCTAACTTATCTTGGACATGTGGTGAATTTTTTCCACTTTAAACAAGGTATGCCTTTTCTTCAATTTCCGCCTAATAATTGGATACCACTTAACCCTTTTACTGCTCCGCTAAATTCCGGAGTTATGATGGAGCGCGTCGGGTTTATTTTCAGTGTATTATTAATTACGTTGATGATTTGTATCTGTCAAAACTTTTCGACGTTGACGTCTCTTTAGGGGGATAAAGGAAAGAGTTGGTTGTGGACGATATAAATTATTGTGTGAGAGACGAATGAGCAGTTTATTACCCGCGAAGATATCGTATTTATGTGATGTCGTTAATTTTATAAAGAGATTAATAATTTCGAAAGAAAATTTTAAAACGTTTTTGAGGTTTTATTGTCATAGTGTTAATATAATTATTTATGTTAGTTTGAAATCATCACATCACCACACATCACACAAAAATATAAAGGTGAAAGTTTGTGTGTGTGTATGAGTATGTGTATGTTTGTTAACTCTTCACGCCCAAATAGCTGAACAGATATTGATAAAACTTGGTAGTAATATAGCTTATACATCAGAATAACATATACGCTACTTTTTATCTGGGTGCGGAAAGTGTTTCCTTCAGAAAACAGGTCAAACCGCGGGCGAAAGCTAGTAATTAATAAAGCTATCGATTAATTTCGTTAATTACTTTATTAATATTAAAAAGGAAATAAAAACCCGTGTATTCCCAAGGATCAAATTAATTGAAAGTTGTGTAATCTACGAAAAGTATTAACTTTTAATAAATTGTTTCATTTTGTATTCAACATGGCGGCTTCCACAGGGGAGGGTAACGTGTTCAAAATACGAATAACTGCGTAAGGTTAAGAGAAGCATTTAGTAATAAACTGAGGAAACGCGAAAGTAGGAAATAAATGGCAGCAAAACAAGCTATTGTTCTTTTTTAATATATTTTTTAGAGAGAAAAATAAATTAACAAACAATACAACGTTTTGCATAGAACGCATGCACGGGAAGGTTACCTAATATTAATGATTAAATGAATACATTATAATTATTAATATTTACATATATCGCAGTATATACCTGAAAATGAAATGTCCTTGTTTTGTAAGTTTGTGAATTTCACATGAGTGTAGCTTCAACCAAACGAACAAACAGGTTTATCTGTTTGATCTATATTCCATTTCAGTAGGTATTTAAATAAAAATAAACAATCTTGATAATATCAAGTGTCAAAAAAGTATCAAAATTCATATTGCATCTTAAAATATGAAAATAATAAAAAAAAAAACAAAAGAATGGTTAAGTATGTAGATATATTAAGAATTAATTTATTCGTTCCCTATCTATTTTAGTAAAAAGGTCCTATCATGATTACTTAATATCAGTTAAATGCCAGCTCAAATGGAGTATACACATATCTTAAAACAAATTCAAATTCAGAACAATGTTAACAAATGCCAACTACTACGCCAATAGTAGGTATAGTTCACAATATTCTAAAGACATTAGTATCAAATAGAATGTAAATAGAACAAGCGTTTTATAATGAATATTCCGTAGACATCGATAGATTAATAATACGATATGACAGGTGGTTGAACGAAGTGGGTCGAAGTTATAAATAAACCGAATAATAGCTGGGCCTTTTGTACCACGTCGGCAGCGGTAGGGTTAATGGTTGAGATTTTTGTTTACAGTGTTGATAAACGATTAGAATCCAGTTGTTAGAATCATAAATATGCAAAAAGTATTGATAAAATAAATGTTTAATTATAATAATTATCCTATTCTTGGCTGTCATTGAACATCCTTGGCAGTCGTTACGGGTAGTCAGAAGCCAGTAAGTCTGACGCCAGTCTAACCAAGGGGTATTGGATTGCCCAGGTAACTGGGTTGAGGAGGTCAGATAGGCAGTCGCTCCTTGTAAAACACTGGTACTCAGCCGAAACCGATTAGACTGGAAGCCGACCCCAACATAATTGAGAAAAGGCTCGGGAGATGATATCCTATTCTTTGCAAGAGTTATATCACCTAGCACACAAAAACCCGAATTAGGCTGATAAATCAGCACTTTTCGAACGTCAAAACAAAAGACAGCGCCCAAAACGAACTGCTAGGGTTGCGGGTTGTTCGCAAGAGTTACCGCGGCCCTGGCACACATATACCTCCAGAAGAAAACTAGTATGTTTTAGTCAGTAAAACTCTGAAACTCCCTTCCATGATATCCCACAAAAAGAAACAGTATCGCCCTTGGTAAGTTTGATTGTCAGATATTCTTACTTCTGACTACCTGTAACGTCTGCCAAATACTTTCAGGACCCGCCATTTAAACGTGCCTTCCGAAACACGGAGGAACTCGTAATGACAAGTTGAACACCATCCACGGTCCGATCGCGCCAAGCACTGCTTAACCTTATGATAGACTAGCTGTCCCCAGCGGTTTCAACCGCATCTTTGGTTACTGCTCCGCACCCGTGTGTCTTAGCATGATGGTATATAGCCTAAAGCCTTCCTCGATAAATGGGCTATCTAACACTGAAAGAATTTTTCAAATCGAACCCGTAGTTTCGAAGATTTGATAGATTTAGTCGCGAGACTATTACTTAGCTACGTGTATGGTACCAGAAATTAATCATTTATGAGACGCTTTGCATTTATATGGGGATCGTTTGGTTGTCCGCGGTTCAAGGCCGTTTTTAATTTTAGGAGAGTGTATGAGTGAGTTCAATTTTTTAATTTCAGCTGTGATATTTCGAAGGTATGATTTATGGCTTTTCAGTCCACTAAATAAATATTGTGAGCTATAAGTACAGACGCCAGCATATCAAGCTACCACATTATGTCACATGTCCTCAATAGATTTTGAAATTTATTGCTGAAGAATATGATTCAAAGTTGATTGGGAAAATTTGAAAGTTTCGGCTAGATTGATGTGCTGGCGTCTGCACTTAGTAAGACCAAAGCCACACCTATCCTTAGTTGATAATATGATTGATTTGATATAAACATTTGAATGAAAAAGTTCATCTCTAGTAAAATATTAAAGAGAAATGTAGGTACTAAATATTTTCGCAAAGAAGCTTTTTATATTACCGTGAAAAAATGGATGTCTCATTAATATCGATCTTAGAAATTTGAGTAACAGGCTCGCTGAAAAGGTAGGCCGAGTGTCAGCAATTTTCAAATCTTTATCAATCATGGTAGCGAAAAATGCTGAATTTACTGAATTCATTTTTATCATAAAATCATTAGTATCTATTCTAAAGTAAGTAAATATTATTATTTTATGGAAAAGGAAAATAAAATAAAACGTACTTATTGCATTTATTGAAAATCTGGATAACAAACAGGTGGAGACAATACTAGACAGAAATTAATGTAACGATTATATACTGCCCAAATGAAACGGAATCTACTCAAATGAGCGGAACAAGCACGCTTTGAACAAAAGGGACATCCTGATACCTATATAGATACACATAATATTACTATAAAACGCCCACATTAATAGAAAACAAACTCTACGACAGTTACAATAAGGTTGAACGACACCGAATTTGTAAATTTGTTGGTAAAATGGAACGTTCCTGTTGCCCGAAGCCAGTTGATTTTCAGCCAGTGCCGCGCGCGGCGCCACTGTCGTCGGTGGGCGTCGTTACGCGCTCCCAAACGCAACCCCGCGCGTTTTTCTCACGCCAACCGAAAAAAAATATATTAAAAATAATACAACACCCAGTTCAAATATCGAATACTAAATAAAAATACTTCAGTGATCCGAACGATCGGTGATTATCATTTGTGTTACGTTCTTAATCGATTACGTTTACAAAATAACGATACAAAAATAGTGTTTATAAGCGTTTTACGGTGCAGATCGGCATGGCGGTCGTACTAAATATTGCGTGTATTTTCACCGAATAGACAATTATTTCGCTACATCGGACAAGTGCGTTACGCGGCCTGTTATGTTTTTCCAAGGAATTTTCCCATAATTGGATGTCAGGATGGATAAATAAACCTAATTCGATTCAGAATACGTTTCGTCCAACGCATTCGATGTAAACATTATTGAATTTACGTATGTATGAGATATGATGGTTGTATTTTTAAATGTTGTTTGCTATTTTAGTACGATTACGAGGAAAATTAAAATGTTGTGTTGTACGCGATAATATTGTTGTAAATCATGTTATCGTATGTTACTGATAATTTTATAGAAAATTGTTTTGCGACTTACTTCAGTAACATTTTTGTGGTTTCACTCAATATTTGGCCCTGAAAATCTAAATTTAGACTTTATTGACCCAGATTTTAAAATATAATTTCCATTGCAACGTGTTAAATGAATTGATAAGAGAGTTCTTACATCTGTTGCTTTCACTCTGAATACGCTCGTCTTTTTGCAAATCCAGTCTAATTAATTTCAATCGAATATGTTTTTAAAAGCAATTAATAAAGGTGACCTTAGTCTATACAAGCTCAAATGAAATAATATCAGCCGCAATAATACTTTCAGTAACATATTTTGACAAATATGTATGTTAAATTTTACCGATCGAATATTAACCTTCCGGTATTTTGATAAGGTTGAAAATTAATTAAATAAATTTGACAGATTGTGGTAACTTAATGTGCTGGCTGTCTGTACATTTCTAGAACAATATGCGTGGCATTAAACAAAAAAAAAAGAAAATACGTAGGCAGCCTTTTAACGTTACACAACCTCCTTCGAATATCAAAACGTTAAAGGTCAAAGTTTATCCTGGAATTTCATAACAAACAAATCATAGCCAACGTGCAAAAAGGATGATTTCGCAACCTCAAAGCCACATTTTTCCTTTGTTGGCAAGGAATTTGGCAAAGGAGTCTGAGTTTTAAGGTCTTATAAAGTAAAGAGTATCTTTAGGGAAATTTGTTTTGATAATGAAAGAGATTTGAAGTATTCTTTGCCCCTTTATTTAAAGCTTCAGTTTAGCAATGATAAAACATATTCATAATATTCATTTTTTTCTTCCTTTTTATTCATTTTATGGGACCAAATGAAAATATACTGCATCGAACAAAAAAGAATTCCACTAATCGGACTAGAAACCTCGGATTAATCGGTGTACATAAATAAAAAAACATAAAGGGCGAATTGAGAACCTCCTCCTTTTTTTGGAAGTCGGTTAAAAATCCTCAAAATTTTGTGTAAATTAACGTTAGCAACTATGGCTTATGACTGATTGTTGTCATGATTATTTGCAGTGACTGCGCACAAAAACGACGCGTTCTCGTACTTTGTGTACCTACTGTTTACACATTGAGCTTATTTTATCTAAGACTAGCGACCCGCCCCGGCTTCGCATGGGTGCAATGCTGATACTAAATACACTACAGAAAAACTCAAATATAACAGTGCTTCTCCACTATTTAATGGATGTTATTATACATATAAACCTTCCTCTTTAATCACTCTATCTATTAAAAAAACCGCATCAAAATCCGTTGCGTAGTTTCAAATATTTAAGCATACAAAGGGACATAGGGACAGAGAAAGCGACTTTGTTTTATACTATGTACTGTTATTAAAATATCTCATCTTTAATTAAAGTAGGCCTTCGCAGTTGTGGTCGCCTAGTTGTTAAGGCACCATGAGTGTGTCGGTTTGATTCCATGTTAGGCAAGTACCAATGCAACTTTTCTGAGTTATATGTATTTTCTAATTATGTTTTGGACACCATCACGTCTCGAGATGATAATAATCATAATAAGGCTCTTGGTAAGGTCAAATAATAGTAGCTAGAATCAGCAAGCTAACACTTGCGTACATAATAAACCATTACTCAAAGCAATTGTATGAATTTATATGAACACTGCTTGTTATAATCGTTCCACCTATTTCCCAATGACACGTATGTACAATTATCCACGAAAAAAATATCTTCAGAATAACATTCCACCAGTTTTCGCATTTTTAAATATTTCTGTACCATAGAATCACCACGCTCGCTCAAGGCGGGTTGATGATTTCAGACATTCCAGTCCAGGTTTCCTCAAGATGTTTTCCTTCATCTTTAATCAGTCATTGGTGTCCAAAATATACTTGAAAAGTATACATAACTCAGAAAAGTTGTATTAGTGCTGGCTTTTCCTAGAATCGTAGGTATCCACATACTCATACTTGAGAGGCTGGTGCTTTAACGACTAAGCCACAACGACCATTCCCATATTAAATTTAAATTAAATATCTTCTACACGAAATCGTATCTCCCAAAAAGGTTCCTCATTGGATTATCTGGATTTCGTATCTCGAGACAAGAGTCCACATAAATAATTCAACACCTTCATATTGAGGGTCTCTTTTAAATATTGAGGAATCCTTTAGGTACTTGTTTTGAGCCCATGTTGATAGCAGGAAGCCCTGAGCATGTGCTCAACTAATCTGATAATCCCCTAAGCGCGTTTATACGACTTTATATCTACAGTATTAAAGGCTGTTAGGCCATTAGCCCTAATTCCTTCAACATAGGAACTTAGTTCGAAGAGGGTAGTGCAATAGTCTGGACTTTAAAGCTTCAGTTATTTACGATCTTCAGTTTTTCTGAGTATGTCCGTGGCATCGAACGTGGCACGTGTATTGGAATTGTTATGTCATTTTTGTACAAGGGAAAAGCAAGCAAGGGTATGAAAAATAAAATACTGCTAACTCAAGTAGTGTAGAAGAAATAGCTAGATTAAATCCTGATTTAGAAAACATGAGGCTAACTTTTTTCCACAACTGTCGTGGTCAAGACAGTATTGCACTATATTTTGTAATTTTTTAATGTAATAAGTCAGGCTTTTGCACAATCTTAGATCCCAAGCTTATTTCGTAGCTCAATTTATCACCAATCTTATTTCCCTCAAGGTAAGCAGTAATGCAGCCATTACTTTCGCATTGGCGTCCCCATCCACCTGCCTCCAATCTAATCCAGTCCGTGATATATAGTTTAGTAATTCACCAAGACCACTTGATGAACGTGTTTCAGCTCAATAACACGGCACACCGTATAATTTTACGATATACTGACTATTATTTTAAGAAAGTCCTTGTACCATCATTGTTTTGCTATACTAAAGTATATTTTCTGGTGGATTTTATAGTTTTAGTTTCCTCAATCATGACATTACTATTTACATTTTGCATTCCTTAATTTTAATTATCTGTAGCTGAGTTAGTCACACCCAAGGTGTTTGTTGGTTTGATGTGATTTTTATTGAGAATAAAGATCACAATAATTTCAGTTTATTTTCGGAGATTATGATTCACGCTTGTCATCATTCTTTCATAGCTTCGTATAATAATGTCAGTCTACTTATTTATGAGTACTTCATTTAAATAAATTGCTGCTACTAGTTACCAATTTACTATTGACAATATTTCAAGCAAGGTTTCAGTGTGTTCGATGCCAGCTGTCAGTTTGAAAATGCAATTCTAAGATACCATTGTTCAACACTCTACCTAGGCAACAGATGGAAAACATTGCCAAATGGATTTAGACAGCAGATGTGAAAGTTTATACAATTCCGTTAGGAACTTGGCTGAGAACATTAATGGTAATTCAGAAGCTTAGGAACGTGTAAGATATGAAATAGAACAATTCAAAAAATATGTAGACAAAGAAGTAATGATAACAGAAAATGGAGTTAAAGCTAACATTTTTAATGAAGTAGATGCCAATTAAGATTTCAACGTTCCCTCAGTTATCCTCCTAACAAGCGTTTATCTAGTCGGACTTTTTAATCCTACGTTTCATAATAGACTAGCGGCTTCCAGCGGATTTTCCCGATCGGAATCAATAGATGGAAGACGGATTGCGGTGCTTAAAATGACAAAACGATATTGCGTACCATTGTGTACGGTTGATCCAATTATCTTGCGAAGTTCTTTTGTTTTTTATGGCTGCTGTTGTTTTTGAAATGTCGTGTTAAAAACTAGCTATATTTTACGGCTAGTGTACAATATTTGGAACATGTTTTTTGTTTGAAATCCCAAACTTAAAATAATTTCTGCATTATATTAAGTATGCTTTTGAACATTAAGGTACTATCGACAGTTTTTGAAAACGAATTTCTAAACGTCAACTTTCGAAATTTAATATAATTTTGATATTAGAAAATGGCAATTTGATATTCATGAAAATATCAAACGTGAAAATAAATCAGGAACGTGTAATGATAAAAAATCTACTTCTAAACTAACCTTATCTTCATTATAGCGGAAAGTGCTAGAAAATTGCACTTCCAACTTTAATTAACTTGTAGCGACGTAAAAAGTGATTCGTTTTACAAATTGATGAGAAAAACCAGGGTTGATGGAAACAACTAGTCTTTAGCCAAATTGCAGGTTAGAGAACTGTTTAAATCAACTATAACCGTAATATAATTAGACTTTAACGGTCGGTTAGCAAAACCGTGTTGTTGAAGTACCTAGTTTATTGTGTTATGCTTTCCTAAGTACTACATTCATTTGGGATAAATACAAAATAGTGGAGATTCGTGATATCGTCCACCTGTTTTTAAAAGGAACTGATGAAAACCAAAGCTTCTATTCAAAGTCTTAATATTTCCTGTTTTTATCTAGACCCTTACTACTTGTATTGGAACGTCATAATTGTGTATCGTTTACGTATAGATTTTTTATTTTAAGTTTGTTTTTAATGGACTATAATTTATAGCAATAAAAAATTAAGTATTTTTTGCGATATTCTCTAAAAATGCCACCATCTTTAACATCAAGTAGTAGTATAGTATGACTCACATTGTTCCTAATATAAATACCTACCTCAAAACACATTATTTCTAGACATTATCCGAACTGGTTTATTTCATTCTATAAGCATTGTAAACAAAAGGAATATACAGACACATTTGCGAATCAATCGGACTTAGTTTACATTTCAATATCTGTGTTTACGAGTCCTAATTGATATAGGAGTATATCATTGAACTAGATGTGGTCTTTGCAATTTGCATATCTGAGTTAATATCTCTCTACACGATCCGAACCGACCGCTGACAGAAGTGGCTTTGGTCGCATCTCCCGTCGGCCGACAGTGTTGTACACGGTTGGGGTCTGTCGCGATGGATGCGCTCCCAAACAAGGTCGTCTAAAGTCTTTTGATTCAGGCCACGTCTGGTCGGTTGACCAACGTCTACACGGAAGATTTTCACACAAACTGGACTGAAGTGATGTCTGTCGACGGTTGGTTTGGATTGTGTAGAAGGCCTATTACACGTTGCTATCCAGCTTCTAAATTCAATTCTCCTTGAAAATTATTTAAAATTTTATAGTAGAAGAAATAAGAATAAAATAATGCTTTTACGAGTAAATGCATTTGAATTACTTCGATTCATTTGTTTTGCATTAAGAGCGCTATACTTTTAAGTAGCTCTTCCAGTAGTTCTCATAATCTTCTTTTGTCTCTTCTAGTATTCGGGAATAGAGGCATAACTGCGCTAGTACATTCATTAACACAAACAATATCAGATGTTTCTACCATGCAAGAGACAATATACAATACCAGACTACCAGAACTTTGGTGGTCTTATGTGGAACTAAAAAAGCTACTAATAAAATAAAGTTTCCGAGATAACGTTTATGAAATATAATGGTGACACAGAGTGGGTGAGATTTTATTGCGAGTCGACGCCGCTACAGCGCACCCAGCATTTGAAATTCCAATTGTTGAAATCAGAATTGTACTTAACGAATCGGTGTTTATGATTCGAGACCAAAGCGTTTCTATTCGCTCTAAATATCAGGAATACTTCGCAAAGTAAACATGACAAAACTAAATGTTTTCGAATACCGAATGCTTACAAAATATAAACATAAAAAATATAAATATAAAAAACAAAGGTATAAAAGTTTTATACGATATATAGGTAATTTGTTTATTTAATTGTCGTTATGTATGTTTTTGATTTTGATTGCTATATGTCCGTCTGTGGCACCGTAGCTCTTAAACGGATGAACCGATTAGGATGCTGTTTCTTTTACTTGAAAGATAGGTTTTCAGGAGTGGTCCTTACATACGTTTGTCAAAATCACTTCACTTAGTTTAAAATTACAAACGGGTTTTGTCAACATCGGCCAGGATTTCATTAACTTTCTAAATGTGATATTTTTGCAATGGGTTTTTAATTAAAGTGCAAAGCTGAAAACGGCCTAGAAGACAGACATGCGTTCCTGGAGAGTTTGATGTGCCAATTTTCTTCCCAGCAAAAATATATAAGAAGTGGTGTATAAAAAGGGTGTGCGTTTTGGGGGCTGTCTTTTGTTTTGACAATCGAAAAGTGTGGATTTATCTGTCAGAGTTTGAGTTTGACGATGATCCTTTCTTTAAGATTACTTATAAATTTGGCGTACAAGGATAACAAATTATTCCTACTCATTCGTAAGATACTATTTTGTTTGCTAAAACGTGTGCTAACTAGCGAGAGGCGCAATAAAGCCGGTTATACAAGTGCCACAATGGAAGGACGTAACAGAGCCCTTACGTGGCCTGGTGTCGCGTTACCAAGCGTAAGGCAGGGACATACAAGCGAATATTCGGTGTACTGTGATTTATGAAGTAACTTTTATCTGCTAACTCTAATCAGCTTTTTCTCGATAACCTGAAAAACTTCTTGGGTTTTCATATTTATCTATACCTCCTAATATTATAAAGAGGAAAGATTTCATTGTTTGTTTGGATTGAATAGACATAGTAGTAGTAGTTTCTACTTGAATGATTTGAAAAATTATTTTACTGTTGTGAAGCTACACTACATATATGTATGTACTCGGTAGACATAGGCTATGTTTTATTCGGGTACGGGAAGAAGTGCCCCGGTGATGCCAGGGAAACCGCTAGAAACTGATAGTTTTAAATAATAAGTGAATGTGAAATAAATGAATGTGTTTTTCCGTTTACAGTTGTGAAATTTTCGTCTCACTTTGTTCCGAGGATGTCTTAATTTAACTATGAAATCAATTGCCTTGTCAATTTGCACCATAAAAAATACTTAAAATATTTTCTAGCTCCAAAAAATGAATAAAAGAAAAACAATTTAAAACCAAAAATCTTAAAAAAAAAACGAAACATTCCCAAAGAGTAACCAAAGACATGAAACAAAGTACTGTGCTAAATTAAAACGATATTTCTATCAAAATGCGTCGAGATTGCCTCAAGTTGAGGCTGAGTGACCCTAGTCCTGGGTCCCTCTCGTTTCACGCCTCGGACTCGGAAGAAGAGAGTTCTGACCGAGGCAGTCGGAGTTCTAGGAGTGGAGTTGATGAGGCGCACGCTTTGCCTGCTACCGTCACCGCTGCTCAGGTAAAAAAAAAACAAATAGATGTTCCTTTTTTAAAAACTTTTATTTAACTTGCCGTGTATGTATGTTACGGTGGATTCTTTGAACTCAATTTTGAAGTAGATATCTTCAACCGATTGAGCTGAAATTTTGTATACACGTTCATTTTGGATGACAATGCACGATATGTTATATGACGTTATTCTAAATCCAATATGGCGGACCGTCCAAGATGGCGGAGTCGTTATTTTTAATGAATTTCAACAATATGGGTATCAAATCAAAGGGCTTATTGAGAGTGACTTAAAAAATAATTTGACGTTATTCTAAATCCAATATGGCGGACTATAAAAGCTTTTTAAAAAAAGATTTTTCTTTTAATTTATTTAAATTTGTTTAAAGGGTTGTTATTCTGGTTATAGCTTAACTAGGAAGGGTTGATTCAATGTTTTAGTTTCATTTATTTTCCATAAGAGAAGAATCTACGGTTTCAACTATGGACGCAATTTTATGACATTCTTTATAGCATTACCTTAATTAATATAGGTACCTAGATTTTTTTAAGTGACTGATGAGTTTACTGGGTTTTCGATGTAGGTTCCATTTGGTTTGATGAAAATAAAATACCTATACTCGTAGTAAAAATACCCGCTTTGGTGATAGGTTTAAACTATAACCTTGAGTAAGTTCATGGCCTAAACCTGGTTTCACATAGGCCCTTTTTTAGGACCACTTCCACGTCCAAGGTGGATTTTATCACCAAAAAAAAAAAACAATATTTTTGGCCAATTAACGCGCTAAATAACTGTTACTATATTTGCCTTTTCATTGAGTAAACATTATTTTCTTTTAGCCCTAATAAATGACGAAGCAATTAAGCTTCCACGAGGCAAACTTCGGTATAAAAAACATTTACCTCTCTTGGTCAGTTGGGTACAATATTAACCCTTTGGCCGAAACCCTATGTACGGCACAAAACCTTTATGATTACGTAATGACTATATTACCTTCCGTGTTTCTGTGAAATAATGTAACTGCCCAACTACATTATGAGCTGATTCAATACTATGTACTTCAGCTAGTTATATTCGCTACTTGAGAGCATTACTTCAAAGTAAGAATCACAATAAAAGAGGCACAAAGTGGTTGATGTCGTGACTGAATTTTGTTGATACAAATACACGTGCTGAAGCGAAAAAAATATTGAATGAATCGGTTTATTTACCTTCGTTAGTTTACTTATATTTGATGAGGTTATTGATAACTTAGGGCCAGTTTCACGGGTTACGGATAGAGTCTCTGGTAGCCTATCAGGAAGCTATTTGCCAGATAAACTAAAGCTTTCGGTTTCACAGGTGTCGGATAGCGATATCAGGTAGATAAAGTGTTGGTTAACTTATCAGCTGGATCAAGTGGTTGTTATGGAAGCTATCAGATAAATAATTATAGTACCTAGATTTTAAGTCGAAGAAGTTTTTTCTTGTATTTATGCCAATAGGAAACTGTCTTAATTTTTATCAGAGGGTTAATTAAAACTTTTATTTTTGCTACGATAATATGTTTCTTTCACTTAGGTATACCGATATTGTTACTTTTCTTTCTGCCTTGTTCCTAATTTATCTGGGCACTGATTTTCAAAATTAATTTCATCATTATTCCCCCCAAAACAGTCAAAAAGCATGACTCAATAATGATCTATCATGACTACCGAACATTCATAACGCAGTCTGAAGGAGGCCAAATATTCCCTTATATAATAAAAAAAAAAACGTTTCAATCATATTTCCCCGTTTTATGGAGGACATAAATTCCTACCGTGTGTACCATCTTTATTCATCGATCACGCGTTAGCATTCGTATCCAAATGGTTATTGATCGGTGACCGAGTTTGACCGACTTTGCCTGTTTAGGGTACTTTGTGGGTACTTTTTACTGATGTTAGAAAGTAAGTTTAGGATTATTCAATTCGAGCAGAAAAGACCGAAATTGAATCACGTTATAAAAATCACTACTTTATTTATAATATAATACAATAAAATGTATATCGGGACATCTTTTCCACACATGGTCGGTTAGCCCCATGGTCAGCTATTGATTAGCTTGTGTTAAGGATGCCAACACAACTGATAAACTAAATATACTCTACACATACATATATAGGTACCTATTTATAAATACATATTATTACACCCAGACCACAGCCAACAATCATGCTTATCACACAAATGTCGACCATGCCGGGAATCGAACTCGGGACCTCGGCAGTCCATCGTGGTAACCATTGCGCCATCGGGGTCGTGTTTTGAAACTGATTTCTTTATTACTAAAACAAAAAAAATCATTTTTTGAACCTGGAAGTATCCATATTTATTACCTTCACACCGTATTACTTAATAAAATAGGAAATAAATTTATTACGGAAAATATATTCAGCAACAATATTAAATACCTTCACGTCTATACAGAAGACTGTTATTAAAAATATGAACAGCATACTTAATTACATGAACCACACCCACAGCCCTTAATTACAAGAAAACACACTCTCCCATCTTCCTTATCTTTATCTTTAAAAAAACATTTCTGCAAAGTTAACTAGTTACCAGGATTTTTTATTCGATGAAATCAATTTGCATCTAGAAACGCGACGCAGAAATCTTAGAATCAAATTACTTTACTGAGCGCAATGGAAAAACTGTTCTTGCATTTTTAAGTTTGATGAAGAACTCGTCTTGTACTATTTTTTGAACTCGTTCGAATAAGAAAATGAGGTTTTATTACGTCTCAATTTATGAAAGTAAGCATGTTATTACTTTGAATATACCTAGACTTAATATTATGAAGCAGAATGTATTGTTTGCCTAAATGGGCTGATCTCAAGAACAAATGAACCATTGAAAATATTACATACGAAAATTATTTCGGTATTAGACTATTTTTTTTTACCCAGATGTGCGGAATAGCTCCCACTTCTCCCATCCCACCTGGATGGAATTATATAGTTTTGTTTTTTAATTTATTGAAAATGAAAATTATATCATAGGTATCTTCCTTCTAAAATCGTCAAACTTTTACGTTTGAGGGCGATTAATGGTAACTAGAGCAGAGGCTCTTGTTACCATTTTCTTCAATTGC
Organism: Heliothis peltigera; assembly: GCA_958496145.1. Classification (NCBI taxonomy): domain Eukaryota; kingdom Metazoa; phylum Arthropoda; class Insecta; order Lepidoptera; family Noctuidae; genus Heliothis; species Heliothis peltigera. The sequence continues at coordinate 7,349,273 of OY292341.1, forward strand.
ATAACATTCGAAATCATCATCATTCTTTTTCTGTGTGTATATTGATAGAAGCCTTTAACTTCTATCTTTTCAAATAATTTCAACATTTTACACATCAATTCCATGTGCGAAATAAAGTTGTCAAGTCTGAAAACAGACAAAAACATGATGCGCCGACCGCAAATAAAACTTGGGATAAGGGCAGGAGGATGATGATGATGAGTCTAAAAACAGAAAAGACTTCTTACCTATTTACATAAAAAATATAGCTAAAAATCATCGAATATTTAACTAGGTACATACCTAATCATAATGCCGATAACGATAATAGAACTTGTAATCCCCAAATCGAACATTTCTATAGAAATAAACTCGATGATGACGAGGCATAAAAACCGCTGATCCAGCTCGCGTGTGTAATGAAACGTGAAATATTGTCGAGTCAAGAAATAGGTTGTAAATTATTATCTGGATGGTTTTGTGACATCCATTTTGAAGGTTCTCGTGGTTATTTCTATAATAATAGGGTATTCCAATAGATTTTAGAATAAAGTTTGTACAATGAATTTCAATTTATATATTCTGTCAATCTGGTGTATCAGTCTTCTTCTTCTTCTTCCTGCCCTGTTCCCAATTCTATTTGGGGTCGGCGCAATATGTTTTCCGCTTCCACTCATTTCGGTCAGACGTCATACTACTATCCACTCCCTTCTTAATCATATCCTCTTTCAAGCAATCAATCCATCTCTTCCTTGGTCTACCTCTATCTCTCCATCCATTCACATTCATACTTAAGACACGCCTTGTAGCATGTGTCTCACATCTTCTCATAACATGCCCATACCACGATAAACGCTTACCTCTAATTTTTTCTGTCACTGGTGCTACTTTCAGGCTTCCTCTTATATACTCATTCCTCACTTTATCCATCCTGGTTACTCCACACATCCATCTCAACATTCTCATTTCTGTTACATGCAATCTTTTCTCATCCCTCTTTTTCAATGCCCAACACTCTGATCCATACATGACGACAGGTCGTACAATGGATTTGTAAATTTTACCCTTCAATTTGAGGGGCATCCGTGGATCACAAATAGTACCTGTTACCTGTCGCCATTTCATCCATCCCGAATTGATCCGACGCGTGACGTCCCGGTGTATCAGTCTCATAATAAATAATCATTGTTAATTAGCACTTTTTGGCTATCAGGCGAAGCCTATAGTTAGCCCTATAGACGTAAACATCGTTTCTGCTTGAGCCTATGGAGTGCATTTTATATATCATCATCTGCCTAGCCTTTTCCCAACTACGTAACGGCTTCCAGTTTCGACGGATGCAGCGAATGTCGATATGATCTCAACCGAATTGCAACTACGTACCTCACTGCACAAGCCGCCTCTCATACAGAGAAGGTTTAAGCGAGGAGACAGCATCTCCGTAGTTTAATATTATATTAAATTTTGGTCCTAGAGTCGTTATTATTAATTTATAATTATTTTACCAAATAATTTTATAACCGAACCTCTATTTCCTAAAACCCTAATATTACCTTACTTAATTATGATCTAATTCGCACCACTTTCCTACTTAAAACTACTTGGATCTAATTATTTTAATAACTTGCTTCTAAAAGCACTGCCTAGTACCGTTTACATAAAAAGCTATTAAAACTTTAAGCTTTTCTGTGTGACTGTATTTATAGGACTGGTAAGTGCCTCTATTTCACTCCACAGACATCCGGAGTTACAATTTTTATTTATATATAAAGTAGATTAATATAGATGGTATTTTGAACATCTTTGGCAGCCATTGCGGGTGCTTAAAGGCCTGACAATCAGCTTAACCACGGGGTATCAGATGCCCAGATAACTGAGTTGAGTAGGTCAGGTAGGCAGTGGCTCCATGTAAAACACTGGTACTCAGCTGCATCCAGTTAGATTGGAAGTCGACCCCAACATCGCTTGAGTAAAGGTGGGGTAAATAATGACCTATTCAATAATTTATTACAGTCTTTTTTTACGCTCTTTAGAGACGGAATCAAAGCTTAATTGGCTGTAATTTATAGTAATGAATTCTCAAAAGCGGGGCAGCGAGACAACGTGACAGTACAGTATGACAGCATGATAGCTGACAACTTAATAGATTGTACAATTCACATTGTGTGAGTCTGTTTACGAAGACAAGGCCTGCCTAACATAATGTTCGTTTCTTTGGAAAATTGTTGTACTATTATTTATTAATTGATGATTTACTAGAGATATTGTCTTAAATTGCTTAGATCCTCAAAATACAGGCTGCGTCTAGTTGGCGATCACTGAACAAACAAAAAATCTTCTATACTATAGTTTAATTTTAACATTAGAGGAAAGTTTAAGGGTACCGCGCCCTGGTAAATATGACCTATCTACTAAACGGATGTATAAGCTATATTACTATCAAGTTTCATCAAAATGCCTTCAGTAGTTTTTGCGTGAAGGTGTTACCCAGAATGTGTGAATATCGTATCTATCGTGCTCTGACGTCTACCTAATCAAACTTCGTGTCTGTCTATACATTATAAAGTAAATAAATATATAACATAAATGAATTAACCGATTTATCTTTTCCATATTTCCATAGACCTTTTTTTGTCGTGGGAAATCATCAAATGACCCCTCCCGCTGAGGGGGCAGCTGGCGGGAGTGTCGGACTCTTACTGACTAAAACCCACAAACCCACTATGTTCCTTCGGGAGGACCCTGTGTGCCAGGGCCACGGTAACTCTTGCGAATAACCCGCAGCCCAGGCAGAATAGACCTTGGGTGAAACCACGTCAAATAACTAGTATGTATAAAAAAATCATACCACTCCTTAATCCTGTGCGAATTACAACCTCTACATCGTGTTATGTTTCTAACATTCAAAAAGTACGTATATTTGAGCCGACCTTAAAAAGGTACATAGTTACTGAAAATTGTTACAAAACTTTTTACATAATACGCGAATGTTCATAATTGTTTCACGAATGTGTTAACTGTACTAAGGACCCTTCATAATTAAACAGGTACTCTGGTTAATGACATCGCGTTTGACACTCGCTGTAAATTGTGACCGAATGAAATGTTTGATGAAAAATGTGAAATGAAAATGTTGACTAGATTAAAAATAAATACCGTAAAATAATGTCAGTTTAAATAAGTATAGGGCCTGATGTGAAAAATCGTGAACCTTTTTTGAGTGTATGTTAATTTTTATAGATTCTGATTCTATTTAATTTATACAAAATACAATCTAGTATTATAATTTAAAAGGCACTTGAAATTGGTGCATGATCTTGCTTTTTGTACAGACGTCAGCATGTCAACCTAACCGAATCTGTCAATTTTACCAATCGAGTATTAACCTTTCAGTATTGTTATAAGGTTGAAAATTTTACAGATTGAGGTAAGTTAATGAACTGGCGTCTGTAAATCTTTGGCAGTCGTTACTGGTAGTCAGAAGCCAGAAAGTCTGAGAACCAATCTTACGAAGGGGTATCGCGCTGCCCAGGTAATCGCACCATGTAAAACACAAGTATTAAAATAAACAATTATGTATGTTTTTTTTTTCTATTATCAATAATTTCAATATCCTCTCTTCAACGACATTCACCAAAAGGCTGGAAGTCATCTGATGCCAGCTCTTCGTAAATTTTAGTTCAATAAGACTATTTTTAGGGACCGTTGATGAGTTACATAGACGAACCTCTGTATACAAACAAACATTTCGCCGCATTATTTATGATTTAAACATATAGATAACGAGTATCTTGGCAGTTGTTCTAATGTCTGACATGTAATTTTTTTATTGCCAGTTTAAGGCGTGAGTTATGGATAGCTGACGTCAATATCGAGTTTCGCCCTTGGCAATCAGAATCGGTAATTTATTTAATACTAGCTGTCGCCTGCTGTTTCACCCGTGACCCGGAAGTACTACTTTACGTACCAGGATAATATATATAATACAGTTTATATCTTTTAAAAATAACGGAACGCAATAAAATTATTGATTAAATAATTTTTCCCTACGACATCAGAATACTAAGTTGATAATAAGTAGAGATCTCCATTAATCAAAATACTTTTAAGAAAAGAAAGATCTAGTCCTCTTGTAGGTACTAAAATTGTTGTTAGAAAACACTTAAAAATCATCATCAATGTTATAGATCTGAAGTTTATTAGTATGTTTTTAAGCGCTTTAATCTCAGAAACTACTGATCCCAATTGAGAAACTCTTTCAGTGTTAGATAGCCCATCTTTTAAGAAGATTTTTATATATAATTTATTACTATAATAATAATTTATTTAAAGTATATCAACCTAATACCAATAAAACAAAATACCTACATTCCGAAGAACAGGAATGGTTGCACCAGCTTACAGTTTTGTCCCTTTTATTTTATTTTTAAGTCCCATTTAACTACCCCTGAGTGGGGAGGGTTGAACTTTTATTTGCGTTGACAGAGGAACAAAAGAAAATGATAGAAGTTATTTGCTTGCAGGGAATGGGGGCCATTAGATTTTCATAGCTGTGAGTCGCCTAAATAATTTTGTGTAGTGCATGTTACAGACGCCAGCATATCGACCTACCCCAATGTGATGATTCGTATAGGTTGACCTGCTGGCGGCTGTACCTATTACTGTTACTCTGAGTTTTATTTTCATTTTATTAAAAATCCTGAGCTAAAAAAATAAACATATCTATCTGATTGAAAGACAAATAAATAATTAAACATTCTTTAGATTAATTGTATTAGGGCCTGTTTCACCAACTTCTGTTCCATTTTTGAATTTCTTCGGTTACTGGCTATTCGGATATAGTGAATCTGTACCATAAATTAAACAGCACCAAATAACACAACCTTAACGGGAACAACGAAAGCTTTTATAGAAGGTACATTCGCAAAGTATGTCATAACAACATAATTTACAGCCCGAAGGCTTTTGGCTCGGCCTCTTTACCTAAATCTAACCTCGTAAACGCCATCAACAATATGGAGTTCTGTTAAAGCTTTGTGAATTTAAATCTGTAAACATGGCTACTTGTATGGTAACAACTTTGAAGAGTATTTTGTAATGCATTGATGTTTTAAACAAGTAGGTTCGGAATGAATTGGTTATGAAAGTGTCCTTTTTTAACCGACTTAAAAAAAGGAGGTTCTCAGTTTGACCTGTAATTATGTAGGTATGTATGTCCGCGATTTTTTCGCGTTCGACTGACCCGATTTTAGATGTGGTTCTGCGATTTTCTCGCGTTGGGCTGAGCTAATTTCGATACGGTTTTTGGGAAAGAATTTGTTACATAAAATGATTTAAGTGCTTTAAACAATTCAAAAATAAAATAGAAATATATATGGATGAATTCTTAGCTTGGCGCGTAGACGGCCGGACCGAAATTTGGTAGACACGTAGTCTGACGCCAGTCCAACAAAGGTGTATTGGGTTGCCCGGATTACTGGGTTGAGAAGGTCACATAGGCAGTCGCTCCTTGTAAAACGCTGGTACTCAGCTAAATCCAGTTAGACTGGAAACCGACACCAACATAGTTGGGAAAAGGCTCGGGAGATGATGATAGTCTAGAGAAAAGTCTAAGAGAAAGCACATAGGCTATTTTTATCCCGGTGCGGGAATAAGTTGGAACCACAAGGAACAGCTAGTATTTAACACCAAAATGTTGTATCAAAAAAGGCCTACATAATTTCTTGATACTGCAAAAGTTTAACCAATTCAGCGGTTTCTACATGAATGATTAAGGAAGTTGGTTTCCTGTTTGATTTAAAGGTTTACTTTATAAGGGTTTCACGTCAAACTTCTGTGTTTTTCCTCAATATTAGTATGCAAAGGGGGTTTTATACCCCATTTTGTATACAGAAGTCGTGGTGGCCTAGAGCTAAAGCACTAGTTTTTCGAGTATGAGGGTGCGAGTTCGATTCCAGGTCAGGCAGGTACCAATGTAACTTTTCTAAGTTATACGTACTTTCTAAGTATATCTTTCTGACGAACTGATTAAAGGTGAAGGAAACCATCTCGAGGAAACCTGGACTATAAAGTCTGAAATCACCAACCCGCATTGAGAAAGCGTGGTGATTAAGGCTCAATCCTTCTCCGTGGGAGAGGAGGCCTGTGCCCAGCAGTGGGACGATAGAAAGGCTGTGATGGCCAGTACCTACCTAATAGATTCAAAAATGGAACAATTTGTATGGAATTATCTGCCAGATAAACTATCTGGAACTTATCAGCAACGTGTGAAACGGGCCCTCAACCTCGTTTCATTCCTCAAAACTTTATGATTTATAAATCGAAGCACCCAGTTTGGTTCGTCTCGATAATCGATAGTATCGAATAGGATGGTCGAGTCGGAAATGACCAAGTCGTCCCAAGAGATTTTGGACCCTCACGTTTCCTAAGATTGTCGGTTATTTTGCGGAATTGGATATTGGGATTTTCTCACATCGGAAAGATGTTAGGGCTGAATATCTTCACGTATTTATTACTTATCGATTTTCGGGTTGATTTGAAAATAGGGGTGAGGTTCAGGTTGAGAAATATGTTGACTTGTATAAATATACATATGTATCTATATATCAGTTGACAAATATGTAGAGACGCTATCACATCAATTTCAGCTTTATCACTGAAGCATATGGTTCATAGTTGATTGGGAATATTTGACACTGTCGGGTAGCTTGATATGCTGGCGTCTGTACTTGAATAACTTGATATAAAATTTTGTTTACTCGTGTAAGATATTTCTTAACAAGCACTTTGTAGATGAACATGTCCATGATAATACGGTAGTTGACAACAAATCAAAATAAATCTGTCAAAAACGATTACTTTCTATGCGATTTGTATAAAAATAGGACGTCTCAGATTTTTCACATCAAAAAATAAAAATCCTTTGTCATATTCATTTCATAAAGCATCTTAAAATAGTGTCAATTTAATTTATCTTTTTGGTGGATTTTTTTATTGTAAGGCTGTACCTTACAATAAAAAAATCTGTAAAAGGCTGTACCTTACAATAAAAAAATCCACCAAAAAGATAAATTAAATTGACACTATTTTAAGATGCTTTATGAAATGAATATGACAAAGGATTTTTATTTTGACCTAGTCAATTACCCAATTTATCTTACAACTAGGTAACATGGGTTGAACCTTACTGTGGATTTAATTGAAAACTTATTAAATAATTGTTGCATTTTGTTTCGAGGACAAGTTACGTTTTGTATATATAACTTTTCAGTTAAAGTTGGCTACGAAAGAGCTACTTAAAGTTATAACAACAACAAACTAACGATAAAATATGCCTATTTCGTTTCACCTTGACCAACTTTTATTGAGGTTAGGAAGTGAATAACATGTAGGTAGGTATGTAGACTGTATTTCCCGAAATTTTACTAATAAAGTGTGTTAATATCGCTGGTGTAATAAGTAATGTTCTTTGTTCATCTTTGTAATAATATTGTTTGCCTTTGGTCTAGTAGTCGCATGGCGTGGATGCTGAGTTGAGAAAAAATAATTTGTTTTGTTTCTTTTTTTTTCGTGAAAAATCATCAAATGACCCCTCCCGCTGAGGGTGCAGCAGACATACTCTTACTGACTAAAACTGTTATGTTCCTTATGGAGGTATGCCAGGGACATGGTAACTCTTATAAAAAACCCGCAGCTTAGGTGAGCATGGGGTCTCATGTTCGATTCCGGGTCGGGTCAAAATTGCTTTATTGACTTGGTTTTGAGAAACGTTTACAAAATAGCCCAGAGTTTCGAAGTTGGTGATTGATACACCCGTGCATCGGTAAACACGTAAATTTCTGTCCTGCGCTTGATCACTGATCAGCCGTGTCGGATTGTCGTCCCATCGGGCTAGGAGAGTATTTCTGTGTCTGCGTAAAATGCTTTTGCACTATAATTAAAAAAACACATTAAAGTATGAAATTTTATTGAATATAGCTTTTCACTTAGAATATTACGTAGCTGGCTAGGTACAAAAGGCTTTATTTTGATCAAGTATAAAAGTGACTCCAAAAAATAACCTCAACAATATCACTCCCACCTTGGCACATCATTAAAATAACAAAAAAGCATCACTACCATCCAGGCTGTAACATAATATCATGACGAAGCTTCCAGTAGCGACACTGGGACATAATTAATGGTATATCGATCGGCCACGAGTGGACCGAGGTCGCGACTGTACTGATAACGTGTTAATAGCTGTGTTGTGATAACGGGAACAGATGACGTTTTTCGGGAACCGTTTTTGGGAGGTGTTCCCTGAGGATTTTACTGGCTGGAAGTTGTTTGGGAACTGGGTACTGGGAATTTTGAAATTAGAACTAAAGTGCTTCAGTACGTATAGATATTGAGTAAAGACAGTATGTTTACAAAGCATAACTCTGTGGACTTTCAAAGAAACAGGTGAGCGGTTCTATGTATGACATCAGTTTTAGAAAAATCTTTAAGAGCGCGTCAACTCTTTTATTGGGTTATTGCTTCTGCCTTGAGATTGAGATAAAACAAAAAAAAACATCAAATGTGTATTATTTATTTACAATATTTTCCCGAAAACCGCATCCAAATCGGTTTGTCCGAACGCGAGAAAATCGCGGACAAACAATACTTACAGATCAGACTGAGAAGCTCCTTTTTTAGAAGACCTTGAAAACTGATGCTGATGATGAAGTAACAAAGATTATCTTTAAAATCTGTCAGTTGTGAGATGAGCTTTCGAATGTTTCAGTAACCTAGATAAAAATAAGCAAATGTACAGACACCAGCACATCAAGCTAACCGAAACTGTAAAATTTTCCCAATCGACTTTGACCTTTATGCTTCAGCGACACGGTTGAAAATCTGTTAAGGAAATTTGACAGTTTGTTGTAGCCTGATGTGCTGGCGTCTGTACCTAAGCGACTAGGTATCTATGGCCGTTTTTGCTGTGAAATTAAATAAGTAATCCAAAACAGAAAGTCTGGATAGTAACAAATGATATAGATCGTGTAGCCACCTAATGCCCTGAGAACTAGGGACAATATTGTCACCTGCATCGATAACGTATTAATTATTTACTGATACGGCTACTAAGAAGCGGTAACTGTTATGTTATGTAAAACGGTGACCTATATCGTAATGATTAGTAGATAAGTAGAATATAATCATCCTTTGTTAAATGCATATATAGGGTGACTGGTAATTAGTGACCGATATTTAAACACGTGATTATACACATGATTACAAACAACTTTCCCGAAAAAACTTTTTTTGATATTTTTTTTATCATTACAGCAAAATTCAAATTTCGGGCGCGCCGTCGCCCGATCAGCTGTTAGCGGCGAGGCTCCGCGCCCGCGTTGTCAGTAATTTTGCTATAATGATAAAAAAAAGTTTCTTTGGGAAAGTTGTTTGTAATCATGAGTACAATCACGTGTTCAAATATCGGTCACTAATTACCAGTCACCCAATATACAGGGTGTAAATGAAAGGTGGTAGACATTCGAAGGGAGTTCAATGTACTTGTACAACTGAACAATTTTCAACTGTAAAAAAATATGAAAATATGAAATACTTACCGTATTATCAATCGACCCGTGCGGCTGTTGCTTAGCTACAAGATTCTCTGATTGATCTGATCTTCTAGATTGATTTAGATGAGTACTTAAATTTATATTTTTTTTATGAATCGATTATTCTATAAATATATTTACTTATCCAGCAGTTGCACCAGCAGGCTTAGCACGGTAACCGTAGAAACAAGTTTTGTTTACCGGAGAATGGACATAATGACAGAAAAGTGACAGATTGACGTAGGATTTCTTTTGACATTTTTTGAAGAAATTTTTCTTTTCTTCGATCGACATAAGTCTACAAGTGATTATATGCGATTTGAGAGGTCGCGCCATGCTCGGGCAGAAGGCTCTATTCTATTCTATAATTAATTTTATAGTTTTCATCTGTTGACTTAAACCCCTTTTTTATTCCATATTATTTCCTAATTGAAAATGATTCCAGACAGCGATGTTATCCTTGCACTTTGGCCAAATTACATTCCTTAAATCAGATTTTCAGCAAAATTCTATTTTGGATTCGATCAAATATTTTCCTCGTCGGTTCAATCTGAGTTGGTTATCGCATCACATACTACTGCCCTACTAATAATACAAACGTGAAAGTTCGTAAGCATGTATGTTTGTTACTCTTTCAAGTAAAAACTGTTGAATAGATTTTTATGAAACATGGCAGGAATATAGCTTATACAGCAGGCTTAGCATGGCAAGTGTAGAAACAAGTTTTGTCAGCCGGAGAATGGACATAATGACAGAAAAGTGACAGATTGACGTTAGGTTCCTTTTGATATTTTTTGAAGTAATTTTTCTTTTCTTCGATCGACATAAGTTTACAAGTGATTATATGCGAGTTGACAGGTCGCGCCATGCTCGGGCAGAAGACATGTCGACATTAACAGAAAGAGCTTTGAGAGAGATAGAGATAGAGTAGAAATAAAATCGCCATGCTAAGCCTGCACAATAACATATAGGAAACTTTTCATCTATGTGCGGGAAGTAGCTTGGGACGAGGGTGAAACCGCGTTTGGAAGCTAGTTATCCATGTAAAGTTCAACAGGAAAGTTATTAATTCTGAAATGATTATGTTATTGCTTTATTTTCATTAAATGCATCAATGCCTACTGTTCTAATTTCGTTACTATATCATCAGATGCTATATTTAAATCGTATTTTAATCGTACCTAATATTATTAATGAGAATGTGTGTTTGTTCTAACTATTCCAGGAGTTTAAACTACAAATCATTTACTCGAACTTGGCTGCAAAACAGCTCTTTTTGAACGTCAAAAATTACAAAATACAGCCCCCAAAACGCCCAACCTTCACCACTGCCAATGTATTTTTGCTGGGAAGAAGAACACAGCCCAGCAACACTTGGATGTTTGTAGGGTTGAAGAACCCTTAAACAATATTTTGTGATTATCATCAGCCTTTTGATTATCCCACTGCTGGGCACAGGCCTCCTCTCGCACTGAGAAGGATCGAGCGTTAATTACCACGCTTGCTCAATGCGGGTTGGTGATTTCAGACTTTTAGGTATAGTCCAGGTTTCCTCGAGATGTTTTCCTTCACCTTTAATCAGTCGTTGGTGTCCAAGATACATATACTTAGAAAGTACATACCTATTATTTATTTAGACATTTTTTTTTGGACGGCCATGTTTAAGTTAAGTAGAATTTTGGAGACACATGGTACTTAGAAACGACTAAAAACCTGCTTATTATCCAGAAGTGTCAAACAGTTACTCCAAAAAACAGGTAAATACGCGTGAAAAGTCCAGTTAAAAGGAAAGTTTATTTCCAGATCTCCGATCATTAGTCTAGATCTAAAAACTGTACAAAATTGAGTCACTGTAAAATTTTTAACCTTTGATTTCGCGTAAACACTTTAAATTTAGCTTTCTCGGGAATATGTTTCACAATATAGTAAATGATAGCGTTTGATCACTTGTACGAGTGAGTCATTCACGCCTGATTCCTTTATATAATGAGACAAGACGTTTAAGTATAAGGACGGTAGAGTATTGACCTCATAGTTAAGCTTTTGACTGCCTCGTTAGTCTAGTAGTCGAATAACGCGACTGCTGAGCACGGGATCTCGGGTTCGTTTCCCAGCTCGGGCCAAAATTGCTTTGTAAGTTTTAAGAAACTTAGGTTTACTACGCTGCACTAATCAATTAAAACTTTTATTCGCTCACATTCTGTCTGTATGTAGATAAGCTTGTTCACTTCCCGAGTTCGCGAACTTCTATCTCTAATAAGTATTTTTTTCTCGTGGGAAATCATCAAATAAGCCCTCTAGCTGTGGATGCAGCTGGAGGGAGTGTAAGACTTACTGACTAAAGCCCACTTTTGTTCTTTCTGGAGGTCTTTTAGTGCCAGGGCCGTAACTCTTGCGAAAAATCTTCTCGACAGCTACAATGGAGTCTTTTCAAGGGTTACGGGTTGCCCTTGTAACTGGGTTGAGGAGGTCAGATAGGCAGTTGCTTCATGTAAAGCACTGCTACTTAGCTACATCTGGTAAGACTGGAAGCCGATCCAAAAATGCTTGGAAGATGATGTCTAAATTGACAAAGATAGAGAAAGATAGCTTCACGTCCTCTAAACTGCATCTTTATTTCTCTAGGTACGTAAGGAAGCTTTCTTAGCTCTTTAGTTCCTACAGAGAAATTTTCCATTCACCCAGTGAGGTCGGACGTGAAGGAATCTAGTACTTTTAATGCTAAAACCTTCCATCGTTTATTGGAATTTCAATTCATTTCATCTTATTCCCAGTTTGCTGAGTCACTTAGTTATATTGAAAACCAGCTGTTCCCCGTGGTTCCATCCTCGATTAGTAGGAACTACTTTCTCGCACGCGGATAAAAATTAGCTTATGTAGACTCTAGACTATCTGTGTACTTCATTAAATAAAAATTGGTACACAAAGTTTAGTACTTTTGATTTCAAAGCGCGGCAGATTTAAATTTCAGACAGAGTTTTTTTGCGAGCTACATTTTTAATGCGAAAAAAACTCTATCAACCGCGATTTGACACCAAAAGTACTGAACTAAATTTTGTAGAAAATTTTATTTAATCAAGTATACATAATAGTTTAGAGTCTGAGAAAGGATGTAGTACTTGTACATCTGGCTGGGTTGGTGTACATAGAAGGCCTTTTAGCGTATAAAACCATCGTGCATCGTGTACTAGCATAGCCTAATCCACGAACGGACTAACTGACATAATAATTATGAGTATTATGTAACGGTTCCATTTAAAACTGTCAATGTATTAGAAAGTCTCCATTCGCAGTAACAAGACAGCAAAATACTCCAACCATTCTTCTTCAATTCTAATGCAAGAATCTCTTGAATCATTGACTAAATGCATTTAAAATGAATAACACGCATCTCAGGAAGAGCTTTCCACCACTTAAGATTTTTCTTTATCTTTAGACAGATATCTTTAATCATAATAACGCGACACTAAATTATATTTTGTGTCCCATATTATTAAGTTGTTAATCCGTCACCGGTGTGATTTTGCGTTGATAGTCTTAAACGTCTCAACATTAAAACTAATTTGGTATTTCCTTGTTTTGTTTACTTTATTTTTGGAGGATGTTTAATTCTAACTTTTGATATAATTATATATTTTTTATACTATCTACTGAAAAAATATGATTACGTTATTTTGAAAATGTAAAATTATTTCTAATTTTCGATATATTTTTTTATATTATATAGGAATAATATCTACTATAAAGTGAAGACTATTTAATACAGAATTTTTGCTGAAATTATTGGCCAGCTTTTGACCAGCCCTTTTGATATTCTCTTTTTAACCGACTTCCCAAAAAAGGGGAAGTTCTTTTTATGTTTGTTCGCGCATATCTCCGTCATTTAGCAACCGAATTGGAAAATTCTTTTTGTTTTTGGAAGACTATACTTCGGAAATGGTCCCATTGATGTAGGCACGTATTCAGTAAAAAGTTGACACACAGATGAATTCTAGAGCGATTTATGTACTTAAAAGTTTTTCTTTGCTTTTCAGTGTTTTTAGGAAGCAGGTTTTCTTTTCTTTTTTGTTAAAAAAATCTGTCAAATATATCTAACCTTTGTGTACTGCATTCAACTGTCCATCTTATGACGTCACAAAACGGTAATCAAGCAGTTTTTACGTCACCCCTACACATTATTGCAAACAAAGCGAGTGTCACAATTGTCTGTTTAAGCGTGTTCACAAAAGCTACATATACATACATGTTGCCCTGGCACTTCGCTATACTACATACATATATATAGTGTATAGTAATTTGTAGTGCGTTAATTTTAGGGTTGTCTACAAAAGTTTGTTAAATATTCACTGGGTACTATGACGAGTTACGTTTGTATGAACATGAGAAAATAAATGAATGGTTTTATTTTTGACGAATCAGATGGACAAGAATAGATTTTATTTTAGTTTTGGATTTGTATGTAATTAAAAGCCTTATTACAAAAAAATAGACAGATGTTTAATACGTGTTTGTTGACACGTGCACTATTGGCACGTGTCAACATGTCACTGACACATGTCTAAGTTTTTTGTCGTACATATGGCCCTTAGAGACTATACCTATTTGATATTGTCGCGGAGATAGCCTTCAATCCTAATAAATGTTAAAAGAGTGCCAATAAAATTAGAAAAGATGCGTTTTACGTTATTATTTGAAAAATAATCATTTTCTTCAATCCTGAATGAATGACTCGATTTATCATATAAAACCCTCTACGACAATACTTTCTACATCGTCACGTCAACTGAATTCTCCCATTATATTTTCGTTCCCGAAATAACCAATGACTGGGCGTGGCATCCCTAACCAAAGCATCTTTGAATGACACTTAGTTCGCGGCTCCCTTCCATTGTCAATAACACTTTTATTATGCTTTGTATGGTTAGATGGAAAGTCAAAGGTAATGGGTAAGGGGTGGGGAGGGTAAGAGTAGGGTAAGGGGGTAAGGTATTGCCATTGGGTAAGGTGATGCTAGTATCTACAATGTTCAAGGCTGACAGTGTACGTGTCTATGGATTTTCTTGGTTAATGCTGCCGATAAATGTACATATAGTACATAACTGCCTCGTTGGTCTAGTAGTCGCATGGGGTGACTGCTAAGCTGAGTAGTAGCTCAATATATCACCACCAATTTACAGACTGCGGGCTGATTTTGTGGAAGACCCTACCCGGAAACCGAACCTGTTATGGATTTTAAGAAACTTCCACAAAATCAGCCCACTGTCTGGACATTGGTGGTGATACACCCACGGAGAGCATCTCTCTCCGGTCGTATCGGAGTGCCGTCCCATCGGGCTAAAAGAGGGATAACGGAGTGCACCTGTACCCGGGGCAAAAGCTTCTGCAGTATTATGTCCTGCACACCTGGCTGATCACCTTAGAGAGGACAGCCGCCATGGCCTCTACAATAATACATTTGGGTATAAATCTAACAAGTCAAAATGTCTCAAAAATTCTATACAGAATTTAACACGAGTGACATTACGAGTAGATCATATTATTTATGTAAAGTGTCGAAGAATTCATTTCACAAGAACACGTGTTTCAGTTTTTCACTCAGATTTCCTGAACTTAATATTATATTTTCCTCTGCATGTAATTATCTCCTTTAATAACACCGTAGCATTAATAATTAAGGCTTTTATTACTGTACCAGAATATAAAAACGTGGGCGTTTGGAATCTTATGCCGTCCTAAGGAAATATTTACTCAGTGTGTATATCCCGAAGATTGGAGGCTACCTTCAGTATGCAATGAATACCGTATTAGAGGGTTCTCATTTCCACCGGTATTTTTTACATTTACATACAAACGCGCAAGGCTATTTTGAGAACAGTATTTTTATAGAATTAAACACTTTAAGGGTTTTACTACAAAAAAATTAGACAGACGTTTGACACGTGTTTAAAGAAAAAAATGTATGCAAAATTGTTTTAAACGAGCGTCTAAACGGTCTAACTTTTACGACCTGGTACACGAAGACCTCTATGAGAAGAAACAAAAGTGGGTTTTAGTCTGTCACTCGTCACAAGTCTGACACTCTTTCCAGCTACACCCACAGTGAGAGGAGATCATTTGATGATTTCTCACAAGAAACTAATTATTTTTCACGGTTATGAAAATGTAAATTTTGTAGCTTGTTTCACTGCACGCAAGGGTCATCTGCCTAGCCTTTTCCCAAGCCATGGGGTCGACTTCCAGTGTAACCATATCCAACGGAATACCGATTTTTGACTTGGAGAGACTGCTCAGACCTCTTCGATCTAGTTAACTGGGCAATGCGATACTCTTTGGTAGATTGGTTGTCAAACTTTCTGGCTCTCGAGTGTAATAGTGTGTATTCACCAGAATTATTTTGACTTTGATATTGTTCATCATCATCAGCCTTTTTATCGTCCCACTGCTGTGCACAGGCCTCCTCTCACACAGAGAAGGATTGAGCGTTAATCACCACGCTTGCCCAATTGGTTGGTGATTTTAGACTCGTAAACCTCTCATAATGGAAATATGCTTTGCAAAAGAGTCGTAGGCTAGACTAACCCATTCTTATAGGACATGTTTGCCCACTGACCGCTATTATAAGGTCGTTGTGATAAAACCTAGACTAAATGGCCTAGTCTAGCCATAAATATAGGTCCGAATGTCTGATCTGACGTGGCTACCATTCGTTATTTAGATAACGATTCGTTTCTGTTGCTCCGTAGTTTGGGAATTGATTTTGTAAATGGATTTTGGAGGTCAGATGGTGGATGTTATTTTTCAGTTTTATTTTTTATCATTATTTTTTTGTATAATGTTATAATCTCTACAAACATTATAAATATAAAGAAATTAATGTTTGTATGTTTATTTGGTTGAACACTCTCATCTCAGGAACTACTGAGTCGGATTTGAAAAGTTCTTTTTAGATAGCCCATTTATCAAGCAAGGCCATAGTCTACTTTTTATCAGGGTGCGTGAAGTAGTTCCCACGGAACTAGGGTAAAACCGCATGCAGAAGCTAGTATTTATATATAAAACTACGTTATAGATTATGCTTAGGTAAATAGGCTCTGATTATTAAAAAAACATAATTTTCTTAAATTCCAAAGTACTAACCGATACATTATGGTAGTTATTATTTTCTGAAAAAAAAAAACAACGAAGTTACGATAAGACGTACTTACAGACTTGAAATTTATTCGTTATTTTTTTTAAGAAATTACATTTTTTTACATAAAGCTATTGATTTTTAAGTCATAACACTATATAGTGCGACAGGCTTCATAACATCATAAAAAACTCAAAGATTTTTCCTCAAAAAGACCCTCGCCACATTTTCTCTCTACCTGCTTCTAAACCACATTTAACCTGTATGAATATTAATGTCTGTCTGTACTCGCTAAGGAGGATCTCACACAACCACGCGTAAAGCTCGGTCTTCCAAATATCTCATCTATAACAGCGAACGTGCGCGTCGATGCGTCGTCAGTGTTCACAATCTTGATACTTGATAAGTGCAAAATTGAACATCATTTTGAATTTTGAAAATTTTGAACCCCGGCTGTCTGCCCAGGTAACTGGTTTGAGAAGGTCAGATAGGCAGTCACTCCTTGTAAAACACTGGTACTCAGCCGAAACCGGTTAGACTGGAAGCCGACCCTAACATAGTTGGGGAAAGGCTCGGAAGATGATGAATCTTGATACTTTGTACTAATTGTTTCTGAATGTTTTGTTTGTCTAGTTTCTTATTTTATGATACAAAACAGCTTGCAGTAATAAAAATAGTGATCCTTGAATAATAATAATTATGCATAAGGCTGTAAAATATCTTTTTGAAACTGTGACATGCCAGTTTTTCAAGTTGATAAACTCGAAACTCACGCGGTAGGAGAAATCTTTCAATATTTTTTTACCGTAGCATAGCCATGTAAGTGTGTGATCCGCCTTAGGGATAGGTACGAGTACATCACGACTCTCGGGTGTGCCTTCATCTGTATATATATATTTATACAAACCTCATGGATTCATTGAAATAAAATTCTTTTAACTTACAACGTATTTTGAAAACTTGTGCCTTTTTTTTTCATAAATCTTTATTTTTTGAGACTAACTTATATGCTTCGTACTGATGTTATTTTATTTTTGTTTCAGGACACACGGACTCACGTGGTGGTGGAATTGTATGAGACTGAGAAGTCCTATGTGGAAGCTTTGGAGATATTAGTCAAGGTAGGATTTTTAATGGCATCTCGCATTTCAACCTAGAGAGGCTGTTTACTGCTTAACTGGACATATTCCCAGTGGATGCCTAGGACTTAAGGCCTCCAGCCAGGGGCAATGCTGCCCCTTATATAATTTACTCATAAGTAGCTACAACATACAATTATTTTGAGAAAGGGAACAAATATATTAAGCCAATCATTCATATTTAGTGGTGCCAATACTTTCATTATTTATATACATATTTTATTGTACACTAGTTGATGATACTAAATATACTCAAAACTTTTATTTTTATAAGCAAAATATGTTAGGCCATGCATTTTACTTCATCTTGCTTTGTAGACCCAGTTTGACAAACAAACTTCCTTTTATCATATTTATAAACCAAAGTAGCTATTAATTTCCTATAGAACATGGGAAGATGGATAATAATAACAATAACATTAGAAAATAATAGGCTATTATTTTTCTAATTCATAATAATAGTTAATAATATAACAACTACAAAGACCCTTGCTTTGCATTACGAACCGCAATTATACCCTCAAATGGCAGAAATAATGTCTCAAAAAAAAAAACAAAGCAAGTAATTCTTTTGGAACATGAGAATCACACCCCTTCTTTTGTTTCAAGCCTTTTTCTTTCAATGGCTGCCGTTGGGAGCATCCCACAGTGTTATTGATTGATTGCTGTTTGTCTTCGCTCTTGATTCTGGTCTTTCTGGTCCTTTTGTACAAATGTAGTGGATAATTTTCATAGTCACTTCTGATTCTGTTGATTCAAACACAGTGAGTTTTAGTCAAGAGTCTGACACTCCCTCTAGCTGCACCCTCAGCGGGAGGGGTCATTTTTGGTAACCAAATTAGCACGTTAAAAATAATAGCCCTTTAGATATTTTTTAAATATATATTAGATATCATCATACTTATCCATAAATCAATAATTTCTTTTTTAAGATATAAACAATGGCATGCCTTCATACGGTACTGCACTAGCACTCTCCGCAACTAATATGCCATCGAATTTTGAAAAAAATATATTTAAAGTATGATATGTAAGATGTATACATATATAGTTGCATCCTGATCTCA
This sequence comes from Heliothis peltigera, assembly GCA_958496145.1. Taxonomy (NCBI): domain Eukaryota; kingdom Metazoa; phylum Arthropoda; class Insecta; order Lepidoptera; family Noctuidae; genus Heliothis; species Heliothis peltigera. The sequence goes on from OY292341.1 coordinate 7,368,177, forward strand.
GTGCAATATTTCTCACCACACAATCTTAATAAGTTCAACAGACAATTATTAGATAGATGGTGATCAACTAAGTTAAGAAAATATGAGGACTGTGTTATGAGGTTGTAAGGCTGTGCTCCGCGTTTCACCTGCTCTCGCCCTGTATCATTGTGTAGTTATGTATTTTTCTTTCTTCTCAGATTTTAAGTTTAAATAGTGGGAGCAGCCCAAAATGACGAAGATTATAATATAAAAAAAATAGTACAGACACCAGCACATCCAAGCTACCCAAAAACTGTAACATTTCCTCAATCAACTTTGAACCGTATTCTTCAGCGATAAAATTGAAAATATAATAAGGAAATTTGACAGATTGACTATTTAAACATATGTTTTTAGACTTATCATCATCTCCCGAGCCTTTTCTCAACTATGTTCGGGTCAGCTTCCAGTCTAACCGGATTCAGCTGAGTACCAGTGTTTTACAAGGAGCGACTGTCTATCTGACCTCCTCAACCCAGTTACCCTGGAAACCTAATATACCTTGGTTAGACTGTTTTTAGACTTATAATATAGTAATAAACTATTAGGGTAATTTCCTATCCTTACATCATTAACTAGAAACAGGTCTTCCTCATAAGACTCAATTAACAAAAACCATTAAAACGGCGTTTTTTTATCCACCATCGCGATCAGTAATGGAAATTAATTGTAAGCAGTAAAATTATAATAATAACTCGGTTACACAGTTGGGCCGTTAATCCAGTCGGAATGAGCCGAGGACTGACAAATTTGTTATATTTATGGAAACGATGAAAATACAGGGCTGCCGTCTTAGACTTACTGATCAATTTTAGTGTATTTCTTCGGAATTTCTTTGTTCGGTAATTAATGTAGTGTCGAAAGGGCGATATGGGCGTATAAAAGGACCAACATTTACGGGTTTGTGTCGTTGCTGGTTGCTGGTTGTGGTAAAAAGGGAAAGCAAAGGGATCAGCATCAACATAAGCTCGCAAATTTTGGTTATGCTATACTTTCGCTCCAAAAATGTACAGATGTCAGCACATCAAGCTAGCCGAAACTGTCAAATTTTCCCAATCGACTTAGATTTATATGCTTCAGTGATAAAGTTGAACATCAATTAAGGAGATTTGACAGATTGAAGTAGCTTGGTGTGTTGGCGTCTATAGCATTTTCAAGATATAAAATACAATAGTAACGAATACAAAGTAATATACAAAGATTTTGGTCTATCTAACCTCTTAACCTAACCCAAGTTAGAAGATATAACCTTAAAGCTAATAAAATAATAATTTGTAACCGTTTAAGCTATACGCTCACTCATAAATAACTGTTACGTGAAAAAAAAACAGTTACTCAAATATGTATATTTTTTCTGCTAAAGAAGTAACGGTTGCATAAAATTTGACCAACCCTGTATTTGCAGTGGTTTTCCCACTCAAATTTTCCGCTCTACCTTTCCATCATGTGGGTCGGGCTATTTATTGTCACCAGTACTCCCCCTCGCGTCACCCCCCTTAAACAGCGCATCACAAATATTTGTCAGAAGGTTTAGAAAAATCTCAACAAGTTGTATGAGAAGTGCAAATATTTTGATCATGATACAAAGACTTTTTACGCAGTGTAGGCCAGGTAGTACTTTTGATTGTATTATATTTCTTGGATCATAGCACCCTCATTACCATCCAGTTTTTTATGTGGTCTATGCCGCTTGATTTCTTCTTTCTAAGCAAATCTCTCGTCATTTCATAAGTAAGATTATTTTCACCGAAACTGTAAAATTTTCCATTCAACTTTGACCCATATGCTTCAGCGATAAAGTTGAAAATCTATTAACTTTATAAAAGTTTTTAGTAGCTTGATTGTACCTTAAAAATAAATTTAGTAAAAATGTTAATGCTGTTGATGCAGTCAGCCATAATATCTGTCGTCATATGTATCTTGATTTGATGACGATATTACTTGAATGCTAGTCAGGAACTACTAGTCCGATTTGAAAATCCTTTCCGTGCTAAATAGATCATTGATTGAGGAAAGCTACTTTTCATCTGGAGGCGTGCAAGTTGAACTTAACTTAAAAATTTGTATTTTTGTCTTATTTCATTTAATATTTTCAAGCAATTATCGACTCTAAGGACTCCTCGAATAGAGTATACTACGTAATGTAGTGAAACTTTTGTTCCCATCTTCTTTACGTTACGACCTTGTCAGTCCAAGGACAGATTTAACAGAGGGCCATAGAAATGTGTCGGGAAGGTACTTTTAATTATTTTCTAGGCCAGACTCGTGCCTGTCTCTGAAGTTGACTCCAAGGTTCTCCTTATGGTCCGGAATTGTATAAGTTTCGCGTATTTTAATGATCTGTAGCTTAAGTTATGGAAATGAAGCAGTTTAGAACAAATTCTTTCAGTCTGCAAATTTTTGTGTATCAATTGATCATTATTATCTACTTGTTTAAATTAATTTTGTTAATCTGGTCTCTTAGTATTATTTTAATTAAATTCTATCGTATAATAAGTTCATCTTAACACATAAACATAGCTATAAACAAAATTAATTACAATAAATTGTCAGTAACCATAGGTATCTTTATTTCCATCACCCTTATAATATCTATGTAATATCACTCACTGTTTGAGTCAACGTGAACTCCATATTCATATAACAGAACTACACGTACATTCCACTTTTCTACTCCAAAAGCGAATTCAGCATCTCCAAATAATTTTCCATTTTCAACATAATGAACTTCCAGTGTCATATCTTTGTACGTTTATCTCTTAGATCATCTAGCTTACCGGAACCGCTACGAGCTCATTTCTCTACGCAAAACACAATTTACAATCGGGGAGCGCGGCCTAGGCAACGTAAAAAATAGTGCTCACTGCACTGCACTCATGCAGTCTCAAGCACTCAATCATGGTGCTCTCATAACTCACGCAGAGGAGAACGAATGTCAATGGCGTCTCCAGTTTCGTTAAATTCTCTAATATTCCACCCCCTCCTTTGCTTTCCCTTTCTCTGATTAGGGTAACCAAACTGTCAAAGTTGAGACACGGAACATCAAAGTAATCCCATGTTTGGCACAAAAGTTTGTCACTCAAAAAGATAAGAATAAATTTTGCCTATATTTTTACGGTACTCTTTTTGCGCAAGAAAATGTTTATAGCCTTGTAGGATACTTGCCGTGAGGTTTTATTACTGTTGTAAAATTCATAAAATATATAAAAAAAGGTATTGTGAGTTTTATTAGCGAAAGTTGTTGGTCGTTCTTGCTTTTATCTAATCGAGTTCCGTGCCTCTTGGTGATTATGGTTCCCTTCTGTCTGAAGGAGACTTTTTTGTAATAACGTTGTCAAAATCCTTATTGTGTTGTCCTATATTTTGTGCTTTTGTAGGTCTATTTCGGTCAAGCCGGTCATTATCACGCACGAAGAAGGGTGAACTGAAGGGCTTACCTTAGTATACTATTGTATTTATCGTATTGTTAGTCTTACTATGTTCAGTAGTCATTACTACTGACCTTTTTTTTATATACCTGACCTATAGTTAATTTGGAGGTACAGTAGTTGTATGGAGGAGCTCGTGGCTAAGTAACAGCCGCACTGCGTTAAGCAACTCGTGCATCGGTCGGTCGGTGGATGGGTGATCATCTAAATATGATGAATACGTATTTACGGCATGTTAAATTGATGGGTCCCGGCTGGGTAGGGTCCTCTTACATTCTTTACTTCTAATTCACCAGTTGCTAATATAAAAATTATTTTTACAGAAATATCTGCAACCACTCAAGAGTCCGGAGAACGCTGGTCTTCTAGACGCATTCCTGGTGGACGAGATCTTCTACCAAGTGCCAGGGATTCTGAACGTGCACCAAGTATTTCTGGAACAGCTGAGGAGGAGGCTGGAACAATGGGACCTGCAACAGAAAGTTGGAGATGTGTTTTTAGACGTGGTGAGTTTATTTATTTTGCTTACTTACGTACATTATTATTTTGTTATTAGCTTCCGCCAGTGGTGTAACCCGCGTCATGTGGGAACTATTTCGCGCACCCGGACGAAAACTAGTCAATAGGCTTTCTTAATAAATAAGCTATCTAAAACTGAAAGAATTTTGAAAACAAACAAACATCACAAGGAAAGTACGATGGGTTTCCAAACCAGCCTACCTTGGATAAAAAGTATCCTATAACCTCCCTCGATAAATGAGCTATCTAACACTATCAGTATCTCTTCAAACCGGAACCGGTTCTTGAGACTAGCGTGTTCATTCAAAGAAACTCTTCAGCTTCATAATATTGTAGATCAGGATTTGTATGTCTCTGTCTTAGTGGTTAAATAACATGATAACGGCAACAAGAGGGTGTATGCCTCCTTTGGTAGCTTGTAGCTTATCATCATCTCCCGAGCCTTTTCCCAACTATGTCGGGCTTCCAGTCAAACCGGATTTAGCTGAGTACCAGTGTTTTACAAGGAGCGACTGCCTATCTCACCTCCTCAACCCAGTTACCCGGGCTACCCAGTAATACCCCTTGGTTATACTGGTGTCAGACTTACTGGCTTCTGACTACCCGTAACGACTGCCAAGGATATCCAATGATAGCCGGGACCTACAGTTTATCGTTCCATCCGAAACACAGGGTAGTTTGTAGCTTATAATTATGGAATATTTTATGTGGTAAATGAGCTACTGACATATTAAAAATGAAAGCTTTAAGACTGACAAAATTGTATTAAATGAATTTTAATTTGAGTTGAGTTTACAGAACTTCTTATTTCAAAGTCTACTCGTTATTTAAAACTGTGTCAAGGGAGTTATCTTGTACACAAAGTGTATTGATCCATCATCTTAATTATTTCAGTAAACATAAGCCTTTCTTATGTCATTTGGGACATAAACAGTACTTGTTTGATTACAGTTTGATACTTAATTTTCATTATTTTCATCTCAAAGGTATTTGAGTACTACATCTTTAGTACTAGTAGTAGCAAAATCGATAGTGGTGTAATTTTCTTTTTTTTATTTAGTAAGCTGATTCACATACGCCAGCATTCATAGCCATGGTAGACAATAGAGTCCAAATTACATTAGCCTTTATAAGATCTAGTCAAATCTTTTACCTGCCTGCCATACAAGGACCTACAGAAGGAACATAGTGGGTTTTAGTCAGTAAGAGTCTGACACTCTCGTCATTTGTTTGTCATTTGATGATTTCCCACGAAAAAAACCCCGATGCCGAGCGATTTTCTTTTGTTAACCGCCTCTGACTTCTTTGGCGATGCTCGGTGTCATTTGATAATCGCCTAATTATTAAGAATTTGATATATCAGTTTTCTTTCAGTTTTACAAGCATTGTTTGTACGTAGTTTATAATATGTATTTACAATGTGTTATGCATTGGATCAAGGTATGCCGTCGACAGTGATTGATGAAGATGGAACGAAAGAATTTTCTTGTAAACGTATTTGCTAGAGTTAAATATGCAGCTTAAGTAAATAGTTTACGAAACATAATTGGTATATTAGTTTCTGATATATGTACATTATAATTATATTATATTATATATTATATTATACATTGATAGAATAGTAACATATTTCTAAGCCTATCTGGGCTCACTGCAGTGCCATAGCCAAGTCTCGAGCTGTATTTTAGGTGATTATACGTATTTTAAGTATATATGTATAGTGATCTTTGAGATCGGGTGTAATAATAAGTTATTTATTTCTAAAATGTATTTTACGCACAGATTGAATAGGTAATACTTATCTGTAAGACCTCTTATATTGTATATAGGCTCCACAAATTAGATTCTGATCTTATCTAGAATGATTGTCTAATATTATTATAGTTCTACTATAATTGTTCGGTACATACAAAAGTCTTCGATTTGTTTGGCTAAAAGTTTGTGTGGTCTTGTTGATTATTTGTTACGCACACCTCTGCTTTACGCGAAAGATTGTAAAAATAATTTGTATTTATGTAGGTTTGTTACTTAGTCACACAAAACCTACTGAATGGGTTTTGAGAAAGCTTGACAGTATAAGTAGCTTATAAGATCAGAATAACAAGAATCCATCACGGGCAAATAACGTGACACGTAATTTATATATATTACGAAGATGAATATAGGAAGCAAAGTAAGGAAATATTATACTCGTAATATGACAGTTTCCGCTGTAATTACTACAAGGTAATAAGCGGATGTGAGTCTACGATATACCGTAAAATGGAAGTAGTAATGTTGGCAGAAAAGCTATGTGGAACTTTTATAACACTAATTAAGTAGAAAGTATTAACCTTCTTTACCTATCATCCTAGCCATTTCTCAAGCTATGTTGGGGTTGGCTTCCAGTCTTAATTAGATGCAGCTGAGTAGGTACCTATGTGACCTTCTAAACCCAGTTACCCTGGGCAACCCAAAACCTCTTGGTAAGACTGGTTGTCAGACTTTTGAGACACGGGCGAACAAAAATGCATGTACAGTATGTAGTATCACTATCACTACATAGTATAAAACGAAGTCACTTTCTCTGTCCCTATGTCCCTTTGTACGCTTAAATCTTTGAAACTACGCAACGGATTTTGATGCGGTTTTTTTTAATAGATACACTGATTCAAGAGGAAGGTTTATATGTATAATAACATCCATTAAATAGTGGAGAAGTACTGTTATTTTTGGGTTTGAGTCTTTCTGTAGAGTATTTATTATCAGCATTGCACCCGTGCGAAGCCGGAGCGGGTCGCTAGTATTTAATATAATGAGACTTGGCTGGGGCACTGTCGTGCCCTTGGATACAGTAACATAAATGTTTGTATGGGTGTGTATGTATGTGTTTCTTCGTTTTCGTCACATTGCTCCACATCTAAATCAAATTCACATATTACAGCGCAGTGAATAATTATCTAACTACTAAACCAAGCGCCTAAGTGCCACTTCAATGATCTTACAGGAGATCATACATCAAATATAACAGTCTTCATCTTTCATGAGTTCAACTGTCGTGCAATCCCAGTCCCCAATTCCATGCACCTTGTCCGCGCTCAATGCACTCTTGGACGCCAAGCCTGACTGCGATTTGTTTGCGGACGATTGGAAGTCGATTCTGTCAGTATGTCTGTAGCAATGTGAGATGAGCGTGTGAATGTTTTATGGTAGTATGTATCTTTATAAATATATTGTTTTTAGAGCAAAGATACCTATGTGGCTATGGCCGTTTTTGCTATTAAATAAAATAAATAAATAAATTCATCTCTAGCGTCTCCTCCTCTCTCATATCCTCTAATCCTCCGCTCTCCATGCATATATCACAAAAATGAGCTTAAATTTAAATCTTCTTGCAGTTCACAAAACCCACCGTTATGGACACCTACATGTCTTTCATCAACAACTTGAAGAAAGCGAAGGAGACGATCAAGACTGCGTCGTCATCACGACCGGCCTTCGCGAAGTTTCTAGACGCTATGGCCAGGGACCATAAGGGCAAGCTGTCGCTAGACAATTTGCTCATCAAACCGGTACAGAAGTTCCCAAGCTATAAACTGCTGATACAGAGGCTGATTAAGCATACAGGTTAGTTTGAATGATTTTTAATATTGAATTTTCTAGCTTTGTTATTTAATGTCGACTAAAAGCATTGTTAGAGGATTTTTGACAAATTCGGGAGATAAAAACATTTATTGAATAGGTTTGTAGTTTTATTCAAAATTCTCAGGAAATAAAATTACCTATAGTTTTAAGTCTACATATTATTTTTGTGTTGTTTTTTTTTTTTTCGTTTTCCTTATAAGAATAACAATCGTTTCGACCTTAAATAAATTGTATTCCTCGTTATTGATGTCGCTTTCCCCTGCAGCCGCCTTGAAACAATATTTCATAACAAGGGCAGGTGCGAAATTAATTTTCTTTGAGTAGGTACATCTTACCTACTTTTGTAAGAGACTTTGAATTTAATAGCAGCTGTACCATCTTTCTTTTTAAATTATATTATATATTTAGGATTTTTATTTTTAAAATTAAACAGATTTTTTCCTGTCTCATGGCCCATACGGGAATCGAACCCTCGACTCGTAACGCAGTATCCAATCCTACTCATCTACATCATGCGTATCATCAAATTCACGTCATGACTTCCAACTAAAATTTTGCCTAAAGCATGCATTTTTTAATACTCCTTTGCTTTCAGACCAATCACACCCAGACCACAAACTTCTTCTAGAAGCTCAAAAAGAAATCCACGATTTACTAGAACTGATAAACTGCACTGAAAGGGAAAGCCTGGAGCTTGAACAACAGCAGCAAACGTTACGGGAATTGGAGCAAATGATCGAGGGTCTATCAAATTTGGTGACACTTGATCGAATGTTCTTGAGACATGAGATGGTGACGATGCCGTCAGCACAGGGGACCATTAAAGATAGAGCTCTCTTTCTGTTCAACGATACTCTGTTGATTACTAGTGTTAAAAGGAGGACGGGGACGATTAAGAAGCCCACACCGTGAGTAATTATAGCGTAAAAGCGGTACAAATAAATTCACTTGAGCATTAATGCGTCACTGATATTATCCATTTTAAAATCGATAATATCAAAGACGATTAGTTCCATCACTATCACAGATTCTAGCACCATTCAGAGATCCTGCTCAATAAAGAGTAGCTTTATATTCATCATGTGCCAATTGGCACCTCCATCACAAACCTAATTCAATATAGACATTGAATTTTCACATAATCCTTAATGATATTTGCTCAATAAATTCTGTCATGATTTCTGTCTTTCTACTGTTTATTTCATTTATATATTAATTCTTAATTGTCAAGTTTTGAATTTTTGCTCGTTTTCAGTACATACCAAAGTAATATAGCGAGTCAGATGGAAGGAAACAAGTACAAATTGCTCATGAGGATATCGCTGGCCGATCTTGAGATTGTTAAAGGTAATACCCATTACGAACTTATCTGTTAATTAAATCTGAATTTTTTACTTGCTTTCGTTGTAAGAAAAAAAAAATGTTTGAGGCCACAAAAACTTGCGTGGCTTATATTGATTTGATTATTAACGCAAATATGTGTGATCCTATTGGATAACCACATATTCTTATAGTGTCTGTATCAGGCTACCCGAAACTGTCAAATTTTTCCAATCAACTTTGAACCATATTTGCTTCAGCGGTAAAGTTGAAAATCTATTAAGGAAATTTGACCGATTTTAGTAGGCTGTCTTTAAAAGTCACCATCAAAGATGAGTAAGTTAACAATGGCAAACATGTATGTGACAAAGGTTGAAAAAAAATACTTGAGGCAAAAACCCACATACGTACAAATTGTGCCCCAAGCAAAACCAAACAAAAAAACAGAAAAACATAAAAGGGCCGTTTACAAAAAGGTTATTGGCAAAAATGTTTCATTGAAAATTACTCAAGCAGACTTCGGAAAGGTCAGTTGCCATCTTGGGAACAAACAAAATGAACTCAAAGAAATTGTAACGATTGCTTTGTGACATTCTGAAGTAGGTCAAATAGTATGTGCTGAAATATTGATTCGATATCATTAATTAACTTACCACGGTACACGGTAAGAGTTCCAAGAAAACACAGGTATAGTGTAGCAACTATCGTGTGTACGGTGTATGAATTTTCTAACCTGTTGGGAAGTCAATATTGTTAGTAGGTATCGGACCTCATTGAAGTAGAACGCCTTCATTTATTTCAAACATTACCTTCAAGTCAATATTTAAGATTTTAAGGATACAAATTTATTTTCTACTAGCTTCCGCCAGCGGTTTCACCCGCTTTCTGAGGGAAGTATTTTCCATAACCGGATAAAAAGTAGCCTATATGTTATTCTGATGTATAAGCTATATTGTGGTAAAGTTTCATTCAAATCCATTCAGTAGTTTTTACGTGAAAGAGTAACAAACATCCATACATCCATACTTACAAACTTTCGCCTTTATAATAGTAGTAGGATAAGACCATAGGAGGTTTAGACTAGACTAATGCATAGCAATGAATTTCAACATAGGTTCATAGAAAGAAAATACTCATTTTCTTTTTCTGACGCCAATTTCACAAATTCGTTTAATTTTCAATAGGAGAGAAATGCCGCTCCGGGAATATCTGACATTTATCGTTCTTATAACACAGCAGGATATCCTGTTTTAGTTTATATAAAGTTCACTTTACATTCTTTATGAAAAAGAATCATACTGAATTTAACACTTCAAAACTCTCTTTGCTGATAGGTTGATAGACCAGTATTTAGTTTCTTATATTTAGTAAGTTTCATGTCAAATAACGCGTGCCCATTTTATCTCAAATCGCAATTTAAAAACTACTTCATAACCTAACCTTTTCCTAGACTGTGTTGGGGTCGGCTTCCAGGCTTAACCGACTGCCTATCTGACCTTCTCCACCCGTCCACGCACCGATCGCGAAAAACGATCGATCAGTGTGGTTGTACTTAGCCACAAGCTCCTCAATTTACACACTACTTAGAATTAATATTTCAAAAACCCAACCAAGTTCAAATCAATCACACAACAACTTTGTCTGATCAATCCATCATTTCTCTGCCAACAGCTAAAGATGAGAATCTGCGAAGGATTATGCATGAAGTAGAAACATTAACTGAGGATGTGAACACACTGACTCAGATATCAGAGAACGTGGCGGCATTGCACACGCATCATGCACAGTTGGAGGAGATAGTAAGAGAGATGCTACATAACCTAAACCGACAGTTGTCGGAGAGACAAAATAGTGATACACAGCTGTGTTATATGGAGATCAGTTTGAATACCTCGTAAGTATTGTTATGGGAAATTATTTGAATAGTAACAATCTTAAAATATAGGAAGACAAATCTTTAGTTATTGTAAGACGTGACGTAGATTTAAGTCAGTAATGTAGACTGTCAGATTAGTCAGAGGAAGATGATTTTACAGTAATATATCTTCTTACATTATGAAATGTATCTTGTAGTAAGGTAAACTCAAGCCTAAAGTAGCTCTTTTGAAACGTCAAGCTAGTTTCACGGTTCCGAATAGTGGGGTCTTATGGTAAAGAACAGACAGGAATCTCTACAAAGAAACTCTGCAAGTTTTATAGTGGAAGTGGACTAATATTAATAAATTATAATACAAACTCATTTAACGCAACTGTTTTAAAGAAAAATACATTCATAGTAAAAATAATAATAATACTTTTCAGAAACGGCCCAGAGAATTTAACAATAATTTATCCGAAAGCGGAGAAGAGGAGCAATTGGGAAGAGTTAATAAATGAGACCAAACAGAAATTATGTAAGTGACATTTTATTATAGAATTATACATCTAATAGATTAATATCTAGCTATAACTTTTTTCGAGGTTCAAGCACATCTACAAGATCTTTCAAAAAGAATCGTTCACGAAGAATTGTACGATTTGTGTAATGAAAAATACTTAAAAATTATTCTTATCAAACTCCAGGTGTATATGGTCAAGAGCGACCAGCACCAGAGTTCCTGTCACCAGTTCCAATCCGCAAGACTCGAGCTGGTCTGCAATTTACCTGCGCTGCTCCCACTCTGCCTCCGAAAGGACAATCACCTGATGTCTGGGTAAGTACTGATAATTCATGACAATATTGGCGTCCAGACCGATTGTCGGCATTGGTGGCCGTTCTCGCTGAGGAGATCAGGTAACTGTGTAGAACATATTAGTCTGTACAAGTATTGGCGGAGACACAGGTGCGCTCCCTATTCCCACATTCTCATTGATATGACTATGCCAGACTTTGGCTCTCGTGTTTTTTGTTTTTGAGTATGGTCATCGTGAAAAAATCTTATCAATTACTATTCTTAATTCTGATCTTTTTGTCATTGTTCGAACGCATTCGTCATTTATTTAAAGACTTTAGTTGCTTGAAGTGATTATCACCGAACACCTTTTGTCCTATATCTAGCACTTCATTCGTAGATGTATCAATAGTCATAAGAATTGTCGTAACGTTAACTACTTTGACTATATTACAAAAAGCCTCATCATATTACAGGTCTGCAACAGCGATGGCTACGTGGGCCAGGTCTGCGTGCTGACGCTGTCCCCCAAGCCGCAAGTGACGTCATGCAACGGCGTGTGCAACGCGCGCATCCTGTGTGTCGCGTGCGTGCCGCCTGCTCCCGCGCTTACGAGGCAACAGACGTTGGATATACCGTCAGTATTTTTTGTCTTTTAAGTTGATGTTCAACCCTGAATGAAGGCTTCAATAATATATGAACCGTTTTGGACAGCATGCTTTCAGAAGTTGCCAACACTTTAAATATTGGCTTCGAGACTATTTGACCAATTTGAAAAAAAAAAAATAATTGTTGGGAAGCTACACTGTCCTCAGTGAACATAGGCTATGTTTTATTCGGGTGAATTTGCTTTTTTTTTGAAGAAACTGCGAGAAATTGCTAGTATTTTATAAATTAATAAATAAATTGCCCTTTCGAAGCCTACTTTAACGCATATTAATATTTAATTTGTTAATCTTTCAGGAGCACGAGTTCGCTGAATAGTACAAGTTCAGTAAAACCCGGTATCAGCATATCTGACCCTGATGACAGTTGCAAGAACATACGTCTGGACAGGTCTGTATCATAACATAAAACTTTTTCTTACCGAACGTTATTCGTAGGGCAGGTAACAAAATTTTAATGAATTTTAGGGTTATCCAAATATCCACATATTGATAGGAAGGTTTGCTTTTTACGAAAAGGCAGAGTTCTTATGAATCTCCAAGCTCTCATGAATCTAAACTATGAGGACACATTTAATGATTAAAAAGACGAAAAAACAAAGAGAGTCAAAGAAAGTATAACAATCAAATATTCAGCATTAATCTACCTCAAGTAATAAATATTTAATTTTCGACAGTTCATCATCAAGCGACGAAGAAGACGACGGGTCTTCAACCAGCGAGAACCAAGACGCTCAATCAGAAAGGAGCCAAGAATCAGCAACGATACGCCTACATAGCAGCTTGACAGCCAGTTTGGGCAACCATAGAACAGCTCTCACACCTAACCATAGCAAGAGTTTGAGTACCCCTCATACAGGACAGAGCATACAAGTGCATCCTGTGATGAAATCCAGTTCCAACCCAGCGGTGGATAAGCAGGCTATGGGGATTAATTCTGGTGAGTTTAAACAAATTTTTGAAATATTTTTACTTCAATAAATTGGTGTACGGCAGATATTGGATAATACTCAATCTTTTTTTGGTATTTTCACAACATTCTCTTTAACTGTCACAGTAGTTGTATCTGTTTAGTATTTCTATCTCCGTAGATTGGTGAATTTAATTCTATCTTAAACATACCTTATTTCATTACACGATCTATTAAATTTTTATTAGGCATTTACCTTGTTGATAGAATCATTTCACACTTTCAAATGTCTTTCATATTCTGTACAACAAACTACTATTACGTCCTATATTATTGTAAGTTTAGTTTGGTATATAAAAATGATTATTTCTGGATCATGATCATCAGCCTTTTTATTATCCCTCTGCTGGGCAAAGGCCTCGTTTTGTACTAAGAAGGATTGAGCCGTAAATCACTTCATCTTTACCCAACGCGTGTTGGCGATTTCGGACTTCAGAATCCAAGTTTTCTCAAGATACTTTCGTTCAACTTTTGATCAGCCATACACAAGAACAAACAAAAAAGTTACCTTGGTACCTGGCTGACCTGGAATCGAACCCGCATACTCGTATATTTAGTTTTTGAAGCGGTAAAAGATTTCCGGGTCAGCTAAAGTCTAATTAGATCTTTGTGTATACTGTGTGTTTCTATGTATCCCATTAATTTATTCACATATATATTTCCTATTCCATCGCAACTTAGTAACTGGACGTGCCATGTTGGGTAATATAGACAATCGAAATATTTACTTTTGCATGATTTCTTGCGCTTTTATTTTCTTGCTCTTTATTAAGCTTTTCAACTAAAAAATAACGTTAAGCGAAAACAGGTATAGTTAAAATCTAGGGCGTTATAAATAGCTTAAGAATTTAGCTATTAATAATCATACTACTATTTATAATGATGCAAGCACCTGAGATACTGTCAATGACATTAAACTGCTTTGCTTTGCCTTGAAAAACAAACGCTTCAATTTTAACAATACACTTACAAACCACAATACCACAACCAATTCGGTAAATTTTACCTCCAACTTAACAGACATTTAACAAATTCCAGGTACACTCTCATCACCGGCCAGCCGTCAGTCTTCAGAAGACAGTGGTACTACTGCCAATCAGCCAACGATGTGGCTTGGCACAGAAGATGGATGTATACATGTGTACAACTGTTTGGACAACATCAGGATAAAGAAGAATAAGATTAAACTGCAGCATAATTCGGGGGTTCATTCCATTGTGTAAGTATTTACTGTCTTTGTCGGATGGACAAGTGGGGTCTGAGCGCAGTAGTACTTGATCTACATGGTTCCTGTAATGGAAAATGGAAAAGATTTAAAATTTCTATTAATGTGGGGGGCGGCAAAATTATTGTTCATTTTTAAGTTATGACTAGTTCGACCACCCACAATCTTAGAGTGCAACCTCTACATGTACATCTTCATCTTTCAAGCACATCTTTGTTTGTCTAAGTATAAACAAACTTTTTAATTACAATATCTTAATAAAATTAACCTCTGATATCATTGAAAAAAGGAAAGTCCTTTGAAGAATTATTATTATTAATATTTTTTCCAGTTACGTGGAGGGAAAAGTGTTTGTCGCTCTTGGGAATGGCGATCTGGTTGTTTACTGCCGGGATATTGGTAAGTCTGCAGATGTAATTACCTAGATACCAGTTAACACGGCAATGAAGACCGAGTTAGGAACAAAAGATTATGACCATGTTCAAAAGACTGAGAGGCAATTTATGAATGGAATAGGCATGCTTTATGTACAGACGCCAGCAAATCCAGCTACTTGAAACTGTAAAAGTTTCTCAAACAACAAAAATGTTGAATATTTATTAAAGAAATTAAAATTTCATGATTAAAGTAGCCTGTTGACGTAAACAAGATGGCAAACTACGATGGATACCGGGCCAAATTCCCTAATTGAAATGGGACTCTTCTCTATATTACTATTACTTTCTTTTATGTGTATTTTCATGATTTGATTATATTCGCAGACGGTTCGTGGACGGAGCGGTCGACGATCCCGGTGGGCACGGGCAGCAGCCCCGTGAGCAGCATGCTGCTCTCCGCCGGCAAGCTCTGGTGCGCCACGCACGCCTCCATCAAGATCATCAACCCGCATTCGCTGCAGGTGACGCAACATTCTAGAAGCTTCCCATTCTCTCTCTTTTATACTTTTAAAACTTTGAAAAGTAGTTGCTTGTGAAAAATGTGTTACACGATTGGTAATACCCGGAAAAGCCATAAGTACTCTGCATCACTGCAGCTAAGATAAAATTCATTATGTAAATTAAAATTCTGCCATTACAATCCCATTTCTCCTTATTTTAGGTGGACGAAACATTCCAAATAAGTTCGGAGACGAAGCCGATCAGCCATATGGCAGTAGCCGGCGGCACGATATGGCTGTCTCTTCACAACGCTGCACAGCTCCGATGCTATAACTCCAGCAGTCGTGAGCAGTTGGCTGAGATTAATATTACACCCCAAGTGACAAAAATGTTACATGGTAAGGACATTGTTTCTAATTATGAGAGAAATCAATATAAAAAATTCATGCAATTGGCATCATTGCTTCTTCACACTTCAATGGCTTTTGAAATTTGAACTTTGTACATATTGTACTTGAATTAAAAATGCAGTAGCTTACATTAAATACAATTTTACCAGGTCTGAGATCAACGAGGGGAAAGATAGGTCTGTAAACGCAAGATATAGAGAAACAATTAATGATAATTTTGATAAAGCTACCGTGAATATTTAAGGATGGACCTTCTATTTTTTTGTCTCTTTTTACTAGTGTACCGTGAGCTGTGCATAACGGATTGGTACCGGTTGAATTCATTTCTATCATTTTAGCGATTGTGTAGACGAAACGTTTTTAATTTTTTATTATAACTTGTTTAATTTATTTTGACTTTGTAGCGTAGCAAGTGTTAAGAGGTACCTACAGTACGATTCACAAAAGATATTCACTTTGTAAAGGATATTTTAGGCCACCTTGCAGGTTTTAGAACGTTTCAGAGAGAAAAACTAATCCTTCAGTATTGTCTTCATGAGTGTCCACGCATAGAGGGACATTATTTCTGAACATCTTTGGTGAACCGTACCACTGTAACATACCATTAAATTCATATCCTCTACAACCCTTATGTGATAGCTACAGTACCTTCTGGTGTCATCAGGTTGCGATGACATAATACGTCAGCACAAGGCAGCGTGCTTGCGCGTGACGGCGCTGCTGGCGCACCGCGACACGCTGTGGGTGGGCACCAGCGCCGGCGTGCTGCTCACGGCGCCGCTGCACAACTCGCCTAATTCGAGGACTGGGGTCTTCACTGTGCCGCATCTTACTGGTGAGTTGATAATCCAACACGAAGCTTGTAACGTAATCAGCAATCTAGCTGTACCTTGGTGTCCCCACGCAAGTGAAACCATAGACTATTCCTTTATTCTCAGCATAAACAAGTTATCTATTCCTTACTCCTTCATTTATCCTGCCTGAGGTTGTAAGACTCTTTCTTCACACAATTTCACGATACTTCAAAGTACAACCCTACAAACACTGAACACGAATTTTATTTTACACTCTAGAAATCTAATTCTAATACCAAAATGTAAGTAGAATTTGAATAATATGCATACCTCCTTCTTTTCAGGTATTACCTACGGGCATACCGGGCACGTAAGATTCCTAACGATAGTCGAGAACCCAGCCGCACAAAAGCAACCAGCAAAGACTACGCAGACATCACTGAAGACAAAGGCACTAAGTCGCAGGTCGACAAACGCCGAAAAACTCCAGAAACAAGCTGAACCGACTCAAAATAACAAGGAGACTCTTATCATTTCTGGTGGGGATGGACACGAGGACTTCAGGAGTTCTTCCATGACAGAAGACGCAGGCAGAGAGGATTCGACTAATCATCTGCTACTGTGGAGAGTCTGAACAAATTTCACGGCCTACAGGGTTCTAGAAATGTTGGACGCTAACCGCGTCAAGGACTTGGCATTGGCGTTTTGAATTCTTCGTACGGTTCACACGT
Source organism: Heliothis peltigera (assembly GCA_958496145.1). NCBI lineage: Eukaryota > Metazoa > Arthropoda > Insecta > Lepidoptera > Noctuidae > Heliothis > Heliothis peltigera. The sequence continues at coordinate 7,385,413 of OY292341.1, forward strand.
CAGTGAAAGCCTAAAGGTTTTATTTTTTAAATGTTTTCGTCAATGAATGTTAGTATTATTCCAGCTTTCATTTCGAAATGTTGATGTATGTTAAAAATATAATAAATCTTTTTGTGTTTGCGCTTGTGAGCGTGATATGAGATTATTAACGTTAGGACATGAAATGTCACATTTTATCAATTTGCCCCAATGTATCAAAATTAATTTAAACGTGCAGTATTATTAAATAAATTGGACCATCTGTATAATGGCCTGTTGCGTACCTTATAGACGTTTCTATCAAGTGTTTTAGAACTATTTACATGTATCCAGCCCATATCAAGACCTTTGTGTCTTTATATTATTATCGTTGTCTGAGTAGTAGTGAAATACTGTTTTAGGCTATTGAAATAATGACAAATTTGTGTACCTAAGGGACTTTTAGGTCTTCTAAATTGTTCATTAGTTTCATTGTCATAGCTTTCGTAATTTTCGTTACTCGTGCTTACTAGCTCAATTTTGTTTTTCACTAGACTTTACTAGAAAAACTTGGCTTAAAAATATTCTGTAATCAAATCTGCGAGAGGATTTTTGATGTCTAAAATTAATTAAAAATCTAGACTGATCTCTTCGTCTATTTAGGTGTAATCTTTAGAACTATCTTTTAGATCGAATGTTTCTTATTCACTTTTCATGGAGTCTTCTAGAAAGTTGAGAGAGTAATCAGGGGTAACTGCAAAAATGGCGTTTTCGAAACCAAATTTAAAACTGTAACCTATATTTTTCTCATTTAGATTAGAAGTAGGTATACAACTGTTATTCCAAATGAACCACAAGACATCATCGAAAATCTGGTCAACAAAAGAGACATAATTTTGTGATTGCTCAAAAAAGTTTTGAAATGTTACCTGATCTGACATAAAATGAGAGCAACATTTTTTTAAATAGGATGTTTGGACGATGTATCCTATATTTATAATATTGCAGAATAATAAAAGAGTCGCACTAACATGACTGTGTTTTATTTTAGAAGGTTCGGTGACTTGTGAGAATTTATTATAAACAATATAAATATCAAAGCTACTAACGTTTTGTTTTACTTCAACTATTATTCGTATTAGTTTCTCCCTTCATCTGGGAGATATAATATTATTCAAATCTGATATGGAGATTAATTCATTAATAACCTAAATTAATAATCTATACTAATATTATAAAGCTGAAACGTTTATATGCGTGTTTGCTTGAATCCGCTAATCTAAATAGTTGCTGGATCGATTTGAAAAATTATTTCATCGATGAGGGCTAGAGGCAATATTTTTCCGAGTGCGCGGACCCAGTTACCCCACAAGACACGGATGAATACACTGGCGGAAATTAGTTCATAGATAAACCTAATAATCCATTTGGTTATGTCATTTCAATTTTGCTATAGACGCTTTTTACCCAATTAATGATTGGTAACTAAATAGGGTCGTCATCATCATCACAGCCATTTTATCGTCCCATTGCTGGGCATAGGCCTCCTCTCCCACGGAGAAGGATTGAGCGTTAATAGGATAAAGAGGATCGTAATTGAATTATTTTGTTGATGGTGGAAATGCAAAGCAAATGAATTAAGCCATGATAAACAATCTATATTTTATTTGATCAGGTCACATACTAATTTTATAATTGAACTAATACGAAATCACTACTTACAGAATAAAGATACACCAAATTCCATAAACATGTATCTATATCTTTGAAAACATCTAATGAGAAGAGTTCTAAATATAATTTTAGTTACATTTTTCTGCTAAGTTACTTATAAAATCTTGGAGGTAATCTTTGTCGCCGGAAATTCGATTTTTCTTGCCCCTACTCACAAAGTATGGATCCATTTGTAGCTGAGCTGCCAATTTCTTTAGTATAGTACGTCTGTCTCGATCGTTATCATCAATTTCCCGTTTTATTTTGCCTTCATCAGTTTTAATCGTTATCAGATCGATTGCCGCACAAATAAGTTCCTTGGCTTTAGCAAATTCTTCTTTGTCTGTAGAAGACGTGGCATTTTTCAGAATGTCACTATCTTTTTTACCTCTTGCAATGTAATACGGATCATTTCGTACAGATTTCACGATTTCTTCAATAGCTCCACGTCTATCCCTGGCTGCTTGCTCCAGACCATAATTGATGTAATATTTCTTACCTCTCGATATATAATAAGGGTCGTCGGCTTCGGCTGAAGATCGACCTGTTCTTTCAACTAAAATATAATTTGGCTCATCGACGTACATTCGATTGTCTAGTACAGTTCCCGGTTCAGTTGTTTGTCCATGTAATCTGCCTGATTTTACTAAATTACTCCTACCTCTTGAAGGGCCATTGAATAGCATTGAAAGTTTGTTATCTCGTCCTCTCCCAATCCAAAACGAATTTGGATCAGCATTACTTTTCTTCAGCCTTGAGAGATTCTCGATATCATCTTCAACAGCATTTATAGCGTTTAGTATCGACTCTTTTAAATCCATTTTGCGAATCCAATTGGGCTCTGATATTTTTCGTCTTCCTCGATTACCCCAAAATGGTTCCTCTTCCCGTCTGCCTCGGTTGCCCCAAAATGGTTCATCTGACTGTCTTCTTCCTCTATTACCCCAGAACGGCTCAGTATCATCCCTTCTACCACGATTTCCCCAAAACGGTTCTAAATCATCGCGCCTTCCACGATTTCCCCAAAAGGGTTCTTCTTCACGCCTTCCTCTATTTCCCCAGAAAGGTTCATTTTCTGTTCGGCGACCTCTGTTGCCCCAAAACGGTTCCTTTTCCTGCCTTCTGCCCCTGTTACCCCAGAAAGGATCATCGTCTGATCCTTCGACTTCTACCGAATTTCGACGACCTCTTGTACCCCAGAATGGTGCTACGTAATCATCTCTTCTTTCTTTCATATATTTGTATTCGTCAGATGTTTGGTCAAAGTCAGAGCAGCGTTCGCAAGATTTCCCAGAATACCCAGGATAATCGACAGGGAATCCGAACATGTTCTCTAGAGAACTATCACGTCTGCCTCTATTTCCCCAAAATGGTTGTTCTTTCATCACTTTGTCATTAGATTTAGGAAACTTTTGTGTATTTTCAAAATCAATGTCATATTTTGTGTTGTAATAATTAGGTTCATTATCGATTTGCTTTTTACCTCTACTAAACCAAAATGGACGATCATCATCGTCATTCAGGGATCTCTTAATGCGTTCATTTTCAGGTTTATCTTTCAAAGAGCTGTGCTTCTTGTGGTAGGTTTTAAATGTTTTTGTTTTATTTGCTTTGCCAAGAACGACATCGGTTGTTATTATCAGGATGAATATGAATATGAATAGGAAAAAAGCCTGTACTCTTTTGCGCATTTTGTTAGAATCTGAAAACAAATAGTATAGTTAGTAAACTATTAAATTCACCAGAGATTATAATAAAAAAACAAACCGGCCGAATTGAGAACCTCCTTCTTTTTGGAAGTCGGTTAAAAGGGCCTAATGATAGGACATAAGTTGAGGAAAAATTTACATTTCAAGTGAATGTAATGACCGAAATAACACCCGTAAAATAATTTGTATAGGAAATTTTGATGTGGGGTGTTTTAGAATTCAATAATGACCATCCTTTTGCTATAATAATGTTTTATATTTTAAGTGTACTATGGCAAAAGTTAACCAAACACAAATTCAAAATACATTCAAAATAGAAGTCGAGAAAATGTGCACTAGAATACTTGGAATGCAACGAAGCCTTTCCTAGTTTCCTACCTTCCCCCAGGCTATCAAAATAAGTGATATCAGAATAACCACCCGAAAGTACTTAATAGGTAAGTCCTACAAGTGAGTGAAAAATACGTATATTTTAATAATGACCTACTGCCTTGTACAGGTGCGGAAAAGTGACAAGACTAAAGTGAGACCATAACTAAATTTTCATTTATTTTATTTAACTTATTTTTATTCTTGGGGCACAGTAGAAGTACCATGCAATTACTTTCGGGTTTTTATTAATGACAAGTTATAAACTGATGGTAAAGTGAAAGAGTTTGCTAAAAAACCAGTGGACCTAAAAATATTAAATCAGTTTAATCTTTATTTTATATTTGAACTACAACATGGCTCATGATATATTGGTAAAGTTCAATTTGGAAACTTTTAAAAAATTTGTACTATGCATCTCGCGAATCAAAGGTAAACAAAATTTAGTACCCCCGGTGTTATCGCTTAGTGGCAACTACTGAGAAATTCATCAAAAAATCCATAATCCCCTTAAGAATTACGAATCAAACCCTGTATACCCCACACACCCAGAAATTTAACAAACTATATTACGATTAAATTATATATTATTATAAAAAGATGTTACTCACATAAATTTTCCGGTTAAATTTAATACCATGTTTCCACAGCTTGGCTATCAGAAGCGATACTGACTTCAGGATGGTTTCTTCGTTTCTGAGGACTGGACGCAGTGGACTTGGCTTTTATAAAGGGAAGCGGTGTAGGCGAGACCCCAGGGATGCCACAACTAATTTTTTTGTTTGTCCCCTCCAATTCATGCGGGAGTATGTGACTGTTATTAAATTAAAACAATGCTAGTTGCGTATTGCTCTCGACTTCTGTTAAGGGGCCAGTAGTTAGCAGCTTTGGTTTCTTTAGTGTGTATTTTAAAATATTCTTTTGGTATGAAAATTATGGCCGATTTTATGAAATTAGTGAGAATGGCGTCTTATTTCCCTTATACATTACTTATGATACATTACTTATGTATGTATTTATTCTTGGGCCACATCTCTTAAAATTTTATTTCGCATAAAAGTTTTTTTTTATCCTGTAATTATAGACAAACATAGTTCTTTTCAAAATAGCGTCTTATTATTGATAATTCTTCAATCTTTAAAAAAGTTAGGCATCAAGGCATTGATCCTAAACAGTCTGGCGACGAGGGCTGTAATTCTAATTCAGGGCAAAGCTCTCACTCACTGCCTGGAATGCGGGTTGTTCGCAAGAGTTAAAGTGGCCCTGGCACACAGGAACCTCCAGAAGGAACATAGTGTTTTTTAGTCAGTAAAAGTCTGACACTTCCTCCAGCTGCACCCAGCGGCAAAGCTCTCAACTTAACCTTTTTTAAATGCCTCGAAAGAGTTTTTTTCATTCATGGCTACCACCAACCCTATGATATTTATTTTTCAATATCAAGTCCAGTATAGGAAATATTCAATGAATATATAATTTGTGTGTTCCTAAGTTTTATTCGGATATTCGTAGATTTTTGACCTTGACATCAAAAGTCCCAAAGTCAATAGCTTCTTATTCTTTGATAATATTCTATTTGGAATCTGTGATGCATAATTTCTTCTCCTTGACTGCGAATGACATGGATTTGTTTGAATATTCTCCACATTGACAGTTAATTCAATTTTTTCTTCTGGATTATTTTTCTTTCTATTATTATATGTGTATTTTAAGCTCCTAATCAATTTATGAATGAGTATGTTGAGTCTAAGCAGTAAATTTGTCGATTCCCAAGATTTTGACAAGTTTTAAGTAAATTCCATAATACGTGTAGGCTATACTCATACTTTAAGAAAATATGCATCCGAATAGCCGATCACTAATTAATAAGGCCTCTTCTAACATCGGTTAACTATAGTATAAAGAGTTAGGCTTTGAAATACGTAGAAGTAATTTCTTCATTGTGACGATGCAAACAGTAGACATCTTTAAAATTGGCTCGTGGGCATTTTCTATGGCTTTAAAAGTTCAGGTGACTCGCGCTTAGTTTTGAGTATTAAAAATTACTCTTTTGTGTCGTTATATCTCACCTCCTTCAAACTTTAGTCACCCAATGCTGAGTGTAGGTCTCTTCCAAATCTTTCCACTTCTGGCGGTTTTGTGTTATGGCTATCCAGTGTCTGCCGGCCACTTTAACAAGATCGTCTGTCCACCTAGTCGATATATCTCACCAAATAAATGTAATTTGTTACAAAGCCATACTTCCTCTTAAATAAGTTTTTCCTTTGCCCTTACTGGTCACAATATGTTTGTTTTGCCGCCTTGATTACATCGCTGGAGCAGCTGGGAGAGGACAATGGGGGTACAATGACACATTTTATTGAGGATTTTTAAGTTTATGTACTCATTTTATTTCATCTGCCTAACCTTTTCCTAAGCTGAGTTGGTCGGCTTTCATTCTTAACTGGATGCAGGTCAGTACCAGTTTTATATGGAGTGACTGCCTATCCGGCTTCCTCAACCAAGTTGTCTGGGCAACCCCTGAAATATCATGGGGGTAAGACTGGCTGTCAGACTTTCTGGCTTCTCATTAACTATAATATAAATAGCAAATTCCACGTAACGTTATAAAGGTGACCCAATTTGAAGAAATAACTCAAAACAATACAAATTTTACAAAATAATACTCTAACTGAATAAATAATGAGAAAGACTATTATAATAACTATTTAGCAGTACCCATAACCACATACTTAACAGATTATACATATATAACAGTATTTCTCCTGTAAGACCTTAAATCAAAAATGGAGTAAATAAAATTTATTTCTTTTTGGTAACTGTACCACATTACCCCATTCTCCCTTAGAATTCTTGCGTTCCCACAGTAATAAGATTGCATGTACCTATTTCTTGGTCCGGTACACATTGTTTAAAGGAGAATGATATAAAAATGTTGGACGTTTGTCCGTGGATGCCACTCTCCGACCACTCCTTGACTGTAGTAGACGTTGGTATAAATAAGTGGTGCAAATTTTTTAAAAATATGTTTCTGACGTTGTCAACAAATAGTTATTGGGTTATTTAAAATAAACTCTTATAGTATTATTATTATCAGTAGAATTAAAGAGCCTTACTGCAAAGTAGTTAGACAGACTTTCGACACGTGTTTAAATATTTTTGTATACAATTTTTTCTTTAAACACAATATGTCAAACGTCAGTCTAACTTTTTTGTAGTAAGGCCCTCAAAGTCTAACAAAAATGTCGATCCTGCGCCTGATCTTTCTCCGGTCGTGTTCGATCTCCGGATTGCCATCCCATCGGGCTGAGAGTGAGCAAACAAAGGTGCACCAGTGTCTGACCAAATGCCTGTACCTACATTATAATATATCTTGCGCAGCTTTCTGATCTCATTGGAGATAACAGCTGCTATCGATAGCGGCTGACAATCTGTCTAGACGCCATTATTAATTTATGTTAAAGTCCCTTATTATAAAACATGGTATTAAAAAAGTACCACCATTAGTGCCAGCTTTAAACCATGTTCTTGAACAAAATTAATGGTCTTACTCTAGTACTAAAGCCGGTACTTTTTAAAACCACGTTTTATGTAGGGTATTAAGGGGGATAGTCTTTATTTATTTCTTCAGACATAGCAAGTTCAAGGTTCAATTACTTTCATATTTTATCGAATACTGATTGTCAGCAATTTTTTTCCTAAGGTAAAAACGTCAGTTGAAAGTTCGGGCAACTGTTTGATCCCTTTGCAGGTACAATAAAGAATTCAGGTACCAGCATTTCTTTGTCAACCCTAAAAGTGTATTGATATAACTTTTTCATCGTAGTTTAGGAATACTTATCTAAACTATTTTCGTACGTCGACTTTAGTTCAAAAAAGCTGTTTTCTTAGGACAAAAAAAAATATAGAAAATAGAAGTAAAGTGCTTAGGTTCTTAATAAAGTATCTTAGGGCCAGTTACAAAGGTTGCTTATAAGTTCCAGATAGTTTATCTGGCAGATAATGTCATACGAATTCTGTTCCGTATTCGAATTTATCTGGTAAATAGTGGCTATATAAAGAAGTAAATGTTACCTCAAAGACACTCTTTTGATACACCGGGGCGAATCATTGCTAAATGCTAAAGTACGAGTGCTTATTCCGAATTCTATCCTAATAATAATAAACAAATTTCTCGTTATAATTCTTTTATAACAATGGTGATTGATTCACCCGCGCATCGGAGAGCACGTAAATGTCGGTCCTGCGCCTGATCTCTCTCCGGTAGTGTCGGATTGCCGTCCCATCGGACTATGAGAGTGAGGGAATAGAGAGTGCACCTCTGTCTGCACGAATGCTTGTGCTCTATAATATGTACATATGTCCTGCGCAGCTGGCTGATCTCCATAAAAAAGAGAACGGCCGCCGTAGCCGACAATCGGCCTGGATACCATCATCATCATAACATTCGCAATAAATTATCCCAAAACACCGCTTCAAAATAGATTGATAAAAAAATTTGATAGTAACACTACCTTTGTAGAAATCTTAGCTATCCGAAACAATGTTGGTTATAACAAGCATTCATATATTCATATAACAATTTTGCTTTTCTTTCCCGAAGTCAAAACTAAAATATAACAGAGCATTAATTATAGAATTTATTACAGAATATGTTTTGATTTTGTACCAAAATAGATGGCCTCTTACATGATATGCATTGGTACAGTCAGTATCATAAAACCTTAACCCACGAAAAACATTAAATGTAAAAAGGTGCCAAGTCTCTCGATGCAATCTTTTCATCGTAAAAAGTTTTGAGATCGCATAGTAGCCAAGTCCTTTTCACCTTAGTTTGTAATGATAAATCAATATTTACAGACTGTATCAATAGTTTGTCTTTGTTAGTTTGTAGTGTGTCTTGTTTTCTTAATAATATATAATAATTACGAAAAACCACTTTTGTAACAATTTTAAGAAAAAAAAAACAGATAGTAAAAATTTTACAGTTAAAAGTTTTGTCGCTGACTGTACTTTAAAGCATCAACGTTCAATAGTATTTACGACATGACGAGAAGTTTCTAAAATTATCGAATTTATTTATCAATTACTTTGTTGAATCAAAAGAGATGCTTTTTAGATCAAGGCGCGGTGAAGGTTGCAGCTTCCGAGTGATACCAACGGATGCAGGCAAAGTACGTCAACCTACATAATTTATTTTTGATGATGCGAAAAAGAAGGTAGATTTTTGGGAACATTCTGGTATATTTTTTGAAAAAATCTAAGAAAGTGACATAAATGTGAGTCTTTGAGTTCGTTGTTTTGCGCAATGCTAACCACGCCGGACTATTGAGCTGAGGGTCCTGGGTTCAATTCCCGGTGAACATGCTTGTTGGTTGTATTGATGATAATTATCATTCTGATTTTATCTTTTTGGTAATAAGAAATACATTGCAATACTTACTTTATTAATACAATAAAAAGTGTATAATATAATAAAAGTACGATCATTCAAAACTGTTACTCTATAGAACATTAATGACGTACACACAGCTACAAATCAAGCTATACTAAACTAGTATAAGCTGACCGTTGAATTAGTAGAAAGACCATGTAAAGCGAGTTCAAGACAAACTGGCTTTGTATAGCTTCATGTGTAGCCGTGTGTACAAACGACCTTTAACAGCAATTTAAACACATAAAAATAATGTTAAATAAAAGTTTCAACGATCGTTTCAGCAAAACATAAAGCAGCTATTGATGTACCAAAATAAATAAATGGGTTTCAGAATAAACGAAATACTTATTCAAAGAAAATTGTTGTTTTAATTTAATTTTCAATATCAAGGCTAAGTATTCGTTTTCAATAACAAGTTTTACGACTTATCTCGCTCCGGTCGTGTCGGATTGCCGTCCCATCGGACTATGAGAGTGAGGGGATAGAGAGTGCACCTGTGTCTGCTCGGATGCTTGTGCACTATAATGTATCCTGCGCAGCTAGCTAATCTCCATAAAAGAGAACGGCCGCCGTAACCGACAATCGGCCTGGATGCCATCATTTATGACTGTATCCGCAATTTTGAGAGTTGCGGCTCCCGACTTGCGCATGCAGCCAGAGTGACGATAGTCAACGAATGAGCATGTATGGAAATGATTCAGAGACATAAAGTTTCCATACTGTAATGGGTCTACGAGCACGAGCGAAGCGAGCAGTTCTCGGCTTCGTCGTTCGCGACGTCAAAATGTGGACGTACAACTAACCTACAACAACAATCACTGTTCTCAAAAGTCATCAAAATCTTTTTGATCTTCAAAAAACCAACCGCAGCAGATCTGTGAAGCGCAGGTCTGTAGACGGTCAGTTATAGGTGGCTCACCATCCGTACGTCTAAGGACACACCAGTACCAGACAGTACCGTGTCGCTGCGACGCACGCTGGAATGGGGCCCCCTTAGGGCCAGGGTCTGCCTGGGCTGCGGGTTGTTGGTAAGAGGGACTTCCAGAAGGAACGAGGAAGGAGTCAGTAAGATTCCAACACTCCGTCTAGATGCACCCTCAGTGGGATGGGGCATTTTGATAATTTCCCACGGTAAATAAAAACCTTGTACTTTTTCCTGCATCACCCATAATAAGTCATTTGATAATATCACACACATTTCTACAACTCGAGAACTTTTCAACTAAATTTTGATACTTTTGGCCTTCTTGATTATCTTGTAGCTTTTTGGGTTTATTATAATAAGATATCTGAGAATTTCACACTTTCAGAACTATGAGTTTGTATTCAGACAGCATTGGTGGTTATTGCAACAGTTTTCTATAGGATTGGCAATGTTTACGATAAAATACTTCTAATTGCACATTCCAATACAATTTAAACAAAACATAATTTAGCTAGCGGCGATATAAAAAGCGTTAGAAACGTTTATTCGATTTTAGACATTAACTGTGTTTATTTAAGAGGCATTACTGTTGGTTGCTAACATTTGGTGTTTAATCTTTTGTTGCTTATAAATTAAATATTCATTTATTTTCGTTTGATGCTAATTCTGTAGTCTTGCTTATACATAAAGCATAAATTATATAATGTTAGTTCAAAATTTTATCTTATAGAAAGTCAATATGTCATTTATGGCTAAAAGTCTAAGGGCTTTTACCGTCGATCGACGGCATGTATCGACGCTAAAATGGATGATCGACGTCGTCCGATAGTTTTCACCCTAACAAACATCCATGTTTTTACATTTAGGGCCAGTTTCACCGGTTGCTGATAAGTTCCTGATAGTTTATCCGGCAGATAATTTCATACAAATTCTGTTCCATTTTTTGATTTATCTGGTAGATAGTGGCTATCCGTAACCTGTGAAACTTGCAAGTGGAACGTGATGTCATTGATAAAGTTGTGATCATGATTATGATAAAGAGGAAAAAAAAAATTGTTGTGTTTTGAAATTGTTTATCAAAACACTAAGGTTACCTATTTTTGACCGAACCATGAAAGAAATTATTTTAAGCCTGACACGTACAGTACAAAATTTTAATAGATCAGCTGTAACGTAAACTGTTCATGAAGTATTACAATAACAAAATCAACAGAATTCAGCCTGTTATCAGATCAAAGTATGTAGGCACATACTTCTATCATAGTTATTTTTATAAAGTGATCTAATATTATAAAGCACTAGCTTTTCTTAGCGGTTTTACTCGTGTCCCGTGGATAAAAACCACCTATTTCCAGCACCTGGATAAAAAGAATTATTAGAATTGAACGACTATGAACACAGTCAGTAGCCGCACCAACCAGATTAAGTACAGACGCAAGCACATCAAGCTACCTGAAACTGTCAAATTTTCCTAATCAACTATAAACCATATGCTTCACCGATACAGTTCATAATCTTTTAAGGAAATTTGACAGATTGTAGTAGCTGGATATGCTGGCCTCGATTCGTTTTAGTGCCTAGTACAGACAACAGCAGATCCCTTAATAGATTTTCAACTTCATCGCTTAAGCTTTATGGCTTAAACTTGATTGGAAAAAATTGTCAGTTTCGGGTAGCTTGATGTGTTAGTACAGACGCCAGCACATCAGGTTACCCGAAACTGTCAAATTTTCCCATTCAGCTTTAAACCATAATACTTTAGCTATAAAGTTTAAAATCTGTTAAGGAAATTTTACAGATTTTAGTAGCTTTATGTGTTGGCGTCGATTTGTTTTAGTAGCTAATAAATTTTCAACTTTGTCGCTAAAGCATTACGATTTAAAGTTGATTGGGAAAATTTGTCAGTTTCTGTACCTACGTGAAGCTCTCGTCAAAAAATATGGCTGCTAAGGTCAGCCTTTTTGACTGACGCTCAGTTGAAAGTCAAAGTCCTGAAGAAATTATTTATGAATGCCTCAATAGAACATTGGTCTTTATTCCATCAATATAAGTAACTATCGATGTATCTGACCAATCCGTAATTCGTTAATAGCCTGTGTTGAAAGCTAAATGGCAAGGCTACCATCCTAACTAATCTATACTATTATATCTATACGTATATTGCGTATTCCGTAAGCCACCTCTTCCAAGATCACACCAAGAGTTTCAGTAGACCATCATATTTCTTAATCTGTATAATATTTCCTTTTTTTATAACCCAATTGGCGATTCTATTTGTTCGCTTGTATGTTTGTTTGTGTGTTTAGATGCGCCTATCACAGGAACTACCGGTCCGATTTGTTTTTTTTTTCAGTTTTAGATAGCCCATCGACTGAGGAAGATTAAGGGTTAAGGGTTATCCGGGTGCGCGGAGTAGTATAAGTCATATTGTAAATGCAAAAGTACTCATCTAAACGGTTGAACTGATGAAAATGATAGATATTTGCTACGAATATAGATGGTGGGAGCCTAGAGATAGATGCAGGCTTATTTTTTTATCTATAATTTACTAAAATTGCTAATAGACGCCAGCACATCAACTTACCCGAAACTATCAAATTTTGCCAATCAACTTTGAACCACAAACTTCAACGATAAAATTAAAATTGTATTAAAGAAATTTGACAGATTGTAGTAGCTTGATGTGCTGCCTTCTGTACCTATTAATTAATGAAAAGGCGCGCGTATTATAAAGTAATAAAATATTAAATACTATAAGCTCACAAATGAAGTAGCGAATTCAGAATTCATACATAGTTTTACTGAATAATTCTATTTCATTTGCTATGCAAATTGGTTTAATTAATGTTCTAACGATTATTATGAGTGTGCATTAATTGGTACTCAGTGTTTATTATGCTTGTCATTTGTTTTGTAAATAAATACCTACTTAATGAAAGATGAAAATCACAATTTAGGTATATGATTTTTTATTCCTGTAATAAATATTACGAATGATAATATTCTTCTAACGTGAATATAGGTATTATTTTTCCAGAAAATTTACTATTTAAAACAGACGCCAGCACATCAAGCTACAACAATCTTTCAAATGTCCTTAATAGATTTTCAACTTTACCGCTGAAGCATATGGTTCAAAGTTAATTGGGATAATTTTACAGTTTTGTGTAGCTTGATGAGCTGGCATCTGTAACGTTATATCGTGAAATATATCAAAAACTGGATAAGTAGTACACACATAGACACACACACAAAAAAAGATATACAATTTATTGTAATCCCAACAAAAAATAATTCGACTGTATAAAGTTTACAGGGTGCGTAATTTCCATCGAAATTATACAGTATTGTCCAAAAAACCGCGTTCGTTTTAAAAACTATAAATCTCCATTATTTATAGAAGTGGCCGACTTATAGGCGTTGCCATAATTAGTGGTGTAATAAAAGTAGCTGAAGTTTATGAGCCCAGTGAGGGTCATTGTACATACATTGAACAGATTTTTCATAATATACCTCCACATAATGTACATAAACAGGCTGTGGATTTACCCGCGTCCTATAGGAATAAACTCGAAGTACCATCAAGCTACTACAACCTAACAAATTTCCTTATAATAGATTTTCAACATCATCGCTTTTAAATTGATTGGGAAAATTTCCCAGTTTTGGGTAGCTTGATGTGCTGCCGTCTGTACACAGATGTGAAGTAGCCTATAACCAAGTCAAAGGTATATGTGTAACTATACAAAATCCCGCGCGTGTTATGGAACAGAGCGCTTCTCAAAGAGAAGTCAGCAAATATTAGAGGGGTCCCGTAGGACTGAGGCTTGCTGGGACTGGGGAATACAAAGACCTTCAAGGAACAAAGTAAGTTTTAGTCAGTAAGAGTCTGATAATCCCACCAGCTGCACTTACAGCGAGAGGAATCATTTGATGATTTCCCACAGGAAGGAAAGATCTCTACGAATATTTCTCACAATTCCACCCGTTTACCCAATTTTCCATTAAAGTGTTATAAATAAACAAGATGCTATTATGTAAGCTAGAGCCGTGGGCATCAATGACATAACAAGGTAGACTAAAGTTGGATAAATCGTTATAGCAGTGTATCCATTCCCTGCCGGGGCTACGGGCTATTTGCAAGAGTTACCGTGGCCCTGGCACACAGGGACCACCAGAAGAAACAACGTGGGTTTTTGTCAGTAAGAGTCTGACACTCCCTCCATCTGCACCCACTATGAGAAAAAGTTCACAATGTAAAAAAGTGTTATCTATTTTCTTATCACCGCCATAGCTCTTCATACCTCAGACCCTCATTTCATATGAATAGAATTTAAGTTTGTTGGTGCCAGTGAAAATCCAGCAAACATTTCTAGTTAACAACATCACAGAGAACCAACCTTTGTTTAAATGTTAATAAAAGTCCAAAATATTTGGAACTTTCAACTTGATAATTAACACTGTAATAAAAGTGAACATTAAACCTAACTTCGCTTACCTTTGGGACGTTGCGGTCCAAAAGGACCGGGCTGTTGAAATGTGAGACTTTTAGTTATTTGCGGGGTTGCCAACCTAATGACTTAATTATTTAAAATTCCCCGTTGAATTAGTTTTGGTTTTTTGTGCATTTTGAGTGGAATTCTTTTTTTTTATTATTGTACACACACCCCCATGACAGAAAAACAGATCAGAAAATAAATATACACAAAAATAATAACAATAGATACCTAATGCTTACTAGGGTTGTAAGTAGAAAACTAACAAGACTTCGGCATGATAAGGTGATTGATTCTAATATGCTACAATTTTAGAGAGTTACCCTAAATTCCTCAGAGTTTCTAGCATCAGATCTTGACCTACTGCAGAAATTTACTCTCTTGAAGTTGTAAGTCGCCTTTCAGCTCTGACTAGGAAATACAGTTGAAGTTAAATACTAGTATGAAAGTTTTAATTCCAATTTCGGTACTTGGAAGCTTTGTTTTCGAATAGAAGATACGCTTTTCACAGTACCTAGCATACCCTTACATTGAAAAAAGAATTTTCCTAATCGATTCAGGCGTCCCTGCATCATCTCATGCATCATCCTTTTCGGGAAGTTGGTTAAAATTCACAACGACTTTCTCGATCTACACAATCTCAACTGACCAAAGTATTGTTTATAAATAAATATAATAATGAACACTGGAAGCATAAATTCGTTACTATTTGTGACGTAATCGCCGTTCTATTATAGTTCTATGTCCTTGTGTGCAAAAACAATAGACGATTCTGGCAATGTTTCAAGCATATTGAACTTATCACTAATTGGTAGTTAGATTTTGATAGAAGGCAAGTAGACAATATTAACAGTTCTAAAGTAGTTTTGCTTTTTGATATGGCGCTTATGAAATCATCGAAGTATTAAATGAAGGGTTTTTTTATATGACTTCTTGTAGTTAAGCCTAGGAGGCCGTATACTGCTTAACCGGACTTTCCTGTGAAAACCTAAAGAATTTTAGACCTCCAGCCAGGGGAATAAAGGGTGAGACTACAGAAGAAAAAATAACCATTGAGATAACAGATTTTATTCACATAAAGGGCTCTAGAAGGCACAAAGTAGTTTTAATCAGTAAGAGACACTCTCACACCCTCCAGCTGCACCAGCAACCGGAGAAGTCATTTCAAGATTTTCGAGGGCAAAAAAATAAAAAATTAATAAAAAAGTATAAAAGATTTACAGGTAGTCCCAAAGTGCATAATAATTTTAATTTGGTTAGGAGATCCTTAGCTGAATATTAGCGCCACGCATAATTCATCTACAGGTTAGGTTAGGCAGAGAATAAATATAAAAATTCAGATTGAATAGTGGTTAAAGCACTAGCCACTCAAGATTGAGTGTGCGGGTTCGATTGGGACGTTGCAAAAGGCTAATGATGAAAGTTTCAATTCTTTGAAAATTCCATGAAGTTTTTCTATAAAACAATAACACATTTTAAATATACTTACACACATAACCCTACTTTAAGAACGGCAAATTGAAAAAGGTCAAAGGTGAAACCATTATTTCTCTTCTGTCAGCAAAATTTCATCATCAAAGCTTAAACATGTACGGCCAACATGCATGTTACACTACATACAAATAATAAATACTGCTGAATATCTCTCTACGTATAGAACAGCAGTCAATTTATTATTCATGTATTTGTGCGGCGGGTTCTCACTCGGTTATAATAACACACCCTGTATCACAAACACAAACAAGCCTTGCTGCCGATATAATGAAACATGTGTAAACAACACCATGTATTTTGGATGTTTCTATAATTAGAGTCAGAATTTTGAAGTGATAATCTTCATTTAAAGAATGCTATCAGCAAGCATGAAGATCAGGGCCTACATCCATGTATAACTTTGAAAGCCAAAGGCAAAACATACGACTTTAAAACAACTGTAAAAATGTTTCACATCATTAACAGTAGCCGTTAATGGCGTCCAGACCGATAACCGGCCACAGCGGCCGTTTCTAAGGAGATTAGCCAGCTACACAGGACATATTATAGTGCACAGGCATTTGTGTAGACACAGGTGCACTCTCTATTTCTTCAATCTCATAACCCGGCAATCCGACACGATCGGACAAGAGCAGGACCGACAATTACGTGTGGACATGCACGAGTGTATCAATCACCAACTTCCAGACTCTGGGTTGCTTTATCAACGTCTCTTAAATCCCACAAAGGGGCTTAATTTCAGCCCGACCCGGGAATCGAACCCAAGAAACCATACACAGCAGTCGCGCTAGACAAGTACTAGACTAACGAGGCATTGATTACGAGTATAAATTAGTCTTATAATGCAGTTACTCTTCAAGTAAATCTACCAAAGTTTTGAAGGTCCATTCAGTTAGTGACAAGGTGACATCGCAGATCGTCTCAAGCCGTTCATACGGGATTTATCCAGGTGACCCAGTTACGGACTAATAACTCTACGTGAGTATTTCCCCTTGAACGTTGCTATGCAAGTGAAGTTATTCATGGGAGCCCCATCTGAGGTATATAAATCTGAATAGGTCTAATCACGCGCCTGAGATCGTGGTAGCCTTAGTGTTTCAAATGCATCTCAAGTGTACGGATTCGAGTGCATGACAGGAAAATATCAATGTGATTTTTAAGTCCTAATGCTCATTTTTAGTTAAGTTTATAAGTGTAATAAAAAAATTGGAATAACCAATCAGGCTTGGTATTAAAGGTGCGAAGTCAAAAACCAAAAATCCTGACAAACAATCCTATTCTGTTTTATGTCTCAAAACTGACAGACGCCAGCACATCAAGCTACTACAAGCTTTAAAATTTTCTTCATAGATTTTCAACTTTATCGCTAGAGGAAAGGGTTCAAACTTGATTGGGAAAATTTGACAGTTACGTCAGTACAAACTATGCACCTAAAAATTCCACGCGCTACAAATGCGTCAAAGAAGCAGCGCTTAGCATAAATGCTGTGTCTCATGCTCACAGGTGCGAGACAACAGCACTGGTTTTCAGCACTGACCCACATGTCCTTGCAAGCCACCACAGGACGTAGTAAAATATATCCTACTCATAATAGAGCCTAAGACATGCAGCGCAGCAAATAACACACCAATCGCACCAACCAAAAACTACACAAACAATAAATCAACATTAACAAAGGAAGATGAAACAACAAAACATAGGAGTTATGATAACGCATCTATAACATAAACGTTCAAAACTAGGTCAAGATTGTTATCACACATTAAGATCTTAGATCTACAGGACTGCGAAATCCCTTTGTCCGTTTGACAGGTGTGTACGCCTGCACAATTTGTTGGCTACATGTAAAGCAAGCGTGACAGACATGAATTATTTACCTCTATCAGATGAAGGGACCCCATGGCTTTGTTCTATGGAAATGAGTAGGTAGTTCTATCTCATAAAATTCATCAAAATATCATCGACATCGTTCCAAGTTTAAATTTAGATCAACAGCTAATTTCATGCAAATCAGTTCAGTAAGTACTTTATGTTCAAGCGAAACTGTCTCCTTAAATCAAACTATACATTTTGGGCATACCACACATGATTTTTTACAAGCAACTAACCCTTACAAGAAATATAAAGAAACAGCATTTGTATTTCATCTCCGGATTCCCTGTTTCTAGATTTTTTTCTAACGATTATCTTCACGAGAAATAATCAGTCATTTTCGTCTTTTGCTTCGTTGGTCTAGCGGTAGTAGGCGCGAATGCTATGCACCGGGTCCTGGGTAAAATTCGCGGGACGGACAATAATCCCTTTGTGGGTTTTAAGCCTTTAGTTTCCCAGCGTTTGAAGAGGTCAGGCTTTCCCGGAGTTTGCGTCGGCGTCGCCGACTGTTACCTGGTAGCATCTTTTATAAAAATTCCACGTCCTTTGTGTCTGTTTATTATAAAATCCTGATCTATTCTATCGTCATCCGCGAGTCATCATATTATTCCGGTTGAAACTTTATATTGAGCAGTCGATAAATAAAATCCATTCACAAATGTGCTAGACAATCAAAATAAATGACACACCGTAATCGCTATTATTTTGGACGGTTGCCAATGCCTACTTTTACCTATTTATTTATTGAATGAAGGTGAGAAATTGTATGTATCTTTCTGTCTCGTTTCTTCCGTCGGGTTCGCAATAGGGTATTTGACTCTTTTTTTTTAATTATTCATATCAAAAGTTACATTTTACAAAACCAAAAACAGAAATATTTTTTGGAATCCGTTGAGAAATAAGTGATTTATAAACTTTTCTAAAATCAAACAGTTAAATAAAAGAAAAAGGATGCACATACAAGCTTGTGACGTCAACGCTATTTGATCAGGCATGTACAAAAGAGATAGCAAGATGTCCCCACTACGATCCCACTCTTCATCATACGAATAAAAAAAATATTTGATTGCTGCTCCATTTATCAACCAATTTTGACGCTGTTTTCAGAAAACTGTTCCTTGTGCGTGTGTTTATTTGTTTTGTTAAAGATTTTGTACAAAATCAAACACAGGCAAATACCCAATTGTATCACAATCGCATAGATTTGTTCGCTATAGTAATCGTGGCACTGGCACACAAAGACCTATAGAAATAGTATAGTGGGTTTTAGTCAGTAAGAGTCTGACCCTCTCTCTAGCTGCATTCTCAGCGGGAAGCGTCATTGGATGATTTCCCACATAAAAACCCATTCAAGCTATTGGCCGAATATGCATGCATAGGGCTAGTTTCACATAGGTGACGGATAGATAGTATCTACCAGATAAATTAAAAAATGGAACAGAATTTGTATGAAATTATCTGCCAGAAAAACTATTTGGAACTTATCAGCAACCTGTGAAACTAGCCCTTAGTATTTTATACTACTTAGCTTGATTATACAAAGCTATTGTCAAAGACAATATCGTGATGTTTTGTTATGTAAGTTATGAGAATAAATAATTATTTATTCATTCATTCCCGATCCTTTCAGTAGAGGAATGCAATCAATGGGATGCCTGCAGGATTGATCTCATTTCAGAATGACTGAAGATTTTCCTTACGATGTCTTTGTTATCAATTCTTGTATTTATAAAATATTTACCGTCATTAAACACAGATTTTTTGAAAACGCAGATGCAATCAAGTGTAGTTGTTAGTGTATGTGCTTGCCAAGTTGGAGATCGCGGGTTCAATTCCCGCGTAAGACACACATTACTGTGCATGAACATGGGTGTTACTATGCTGTACTACTTATGTATTTATTAACAAAAAAAACTATGTGTATTAGTTGTCAAATACCCATAGTACACGCTCTGCTTAGCTTGGCACTAGATGGCATGGTGTGAATGTGGGAAATAAAAAAATAGCCCTTCTTGCTAATATACAACATTTTCTAATAATTCGCATCATCTTTCTGCCCCCATCCCAATTAATATAGGTACAAAATATTAATGCATCAAAATCATTTATCTTATCTCTAATAACACGCACTAACAAAAAGAAAACAATTTAAAAAATTCAACCAGCAGACCGCGCACGCAAAACTCAAAAATCTAAACACAGTAATTGCTAAAAGTGTTTGAAAAAACACCTAGTTTCAGACTAGTCTAAACAAGATAATATTTTTTTTAAAAGCATGAAAAATTTTAGAACAAACATGGTGAATGAGTTATTATTTAAAACATAAGGCTGGCCGTTAGATGCGAATTCCTATACAAATCCGCATTCAATAGCTATGTATATTTTGCGAGCTTTTCCGCAGGGGCGAAACGTGCGAAATATAGTCATCTCTGTCTGGTTTATACGTTTTTCAAGGTGCTGTCTCTTTCTGGCTTTGGAGCGGGAAATTTTGTGGCGATGCGGTCAGACCTGTAGATTCTCGTGAGTAGCTAGGACGGTTTTCGTTTGGGCTCCCTTCAAATCGCGAGCGATTCAACTTTGTATGTCGACTATCTTAAGTGCTTTTTTGTAAATAAAGTGCGTGTATTATTATTTTTGTGTTGTGCTGTGTTTTAGTGTTAGTGTTAATAAATGAAAGACATATAGTGAGGTGAGTTGTATAAAATGATTTATAATTTGTTTTTCCTTTTCTGCAATCGTTATAGTTGAATTTGTGTAAGATAAGATTTATTGCAATTATAGTTTTGGCCTTGCGGAAATTTTTATTTTGACGATCGTATTTGATATGGGTAAATAAATTATTTTTATCACTGCCTTTCTTTGATGTAGTGGTGTGATGATTGTGTCAATATTTTGACGAAATACCTATGGACTAATTTAATAAACTTTTTTGCAATAATAATTATGATTTAAATTGTATTTCTTAAATTTTCATAAAAAGATAAGAAAAGAAAAGACATAAGAAAAAATATTTAGAACCGAAAAGAAGAACAAAATTAAGCATTGTTATTTTTTGGCTTTTAGTTTTTCATTTCCACGAAATAAAAAAAAACTGTCTTAATAATATTATTGTTAATTCTTAAATATCTACGAGAAAATATGATTATAAATAAATAAAATAACGAACGTCAATAAACAGATTATTTTAACCTTTTAACAATATTGACGTCAAATATAATTTAACTTTGCGTTAATCGTATTATCGTGGTCGCTGCAGGGTTAATGGGAAATTGCAATTTTAGTATAAATTGCCCCCAAAAAGTTTTGATCAATTTCAGCTCGTTGTAATTTTCATGCGCGCTATGTTAGTTTTTAATTAAAGTTACGTGTTCCATAGCATAATATATACCTAAACAGAATTCCAAAAATTCATTAATGCATGTATTTTCTCTTTTCTAAACGAATATGTACCTACCTCAAAAAGAACATTAATTAGAATTTTCTACACGTGTATTTGAAAAGAAATAAAAATTATTGAAATAGCCTTGTTAACAAATATTTTTTTATTTACAATAACAACTTAAAAAAGAGAATAGAAAGACTACGTTATTTATTGTTTTGTTTACTATATTTATATTAATAAAAATAAATCTTTGAAACTGATACTACTTAGGTATTAATAATGAAGATAGTGTGTCATTCAACTTCAAATTTCGCAAAAAAAATAAAATTTGCAATTTTGGTCGTACGTAAAAAAACTTCGATTAAACATAATACAGTACTAAAATAATTAATTTTATTTTGTATTTATAAAAAAAAAACTGTTGATAATAATAATAATTATGTACCATATAGGTAGGTACATGAAACGTACGGTACGTTGAAGTGACCACTCACTTGAGATACCTAAACGTGTCATGGAAATTTCGCAACGCAAATAAATAAAAGGAAAATATTATTATTTCATTGTTGAAACAAAACGCGGTTTTAGAATTATTTTACTGAAATGCACGTTCATGTACTCACTCACCACAACAATTATCTAAAAACAGAGCTTCGCTTTGCCATTAGCATCTGCCTAGCCTTTTCCCAACTATGTTGGAGTCATCCAGTTAATTACTACGCAGCTCAGTATCGCTGGTTTCCTTGAAACGACTGCCTATCTAACCTTTCAGTTACCCTAAAGCTATAAAATATAGGTAATATATTATTTTGTCCAAAAATCGGGTCTAATCTATAAAAAGTGTGTCAATAGCAGTCAATAACTTGTTATGATTTTTACATAATATGAAATCCAAACATATTAGTTTCTTACCGAAATCCCTATGTAAATATTTTCTTTAAATAGGTAAATAATTTTCAAATGTATGCGATTTAAAATAATGTATTTCAAGTAAAGGAGAGACAAATTTTGACAATGTTAGTAGGTATTTTATGAACTAATATAATTAGCCAGTAGTTTATAATTTCTTCTATAGGATTAGCATTGCCATCCAACATGGCAATGCGGCCAACCTTTTAGGCACGTTCCTCGCTGATAGCGATGCCGATGACTTTTTTATTTGTAGTTTTTATTTATTATCTGTTAAGTTTGTTAAAGGCTTGTGCACATTTATAACGTCCTGCGCAGCTGGCTGATCTCCTTAGAGAAAACGGTCGCAATGGCCGGCAATAGACATTAAGGGCCAGTTTCACAATGTCCAAATAGCCACTATCTACCAGATAAATTCAAAAATGGAACAGACTTTGTATGAAAATATCTACCAAATAAACTCTCTCTAACTTATTCGTGGGTGGCAAAACAGGCCTTAAGTCTATCAATACTTGTAAATTTCACTAATGAAAAGAAACATTTATTTTTCTTTTATAATAAGCTTGAGTTTGTGCCGCAAATTTAATTACACACTATACCTGACAAGAAATTCTCATCGTCCATCTTTATCGGTATCTTAAAAGCCTCAGAATTCTCTCATAAAGATCTTATTAAAACCTTGACTTTTCATACTTTGCGAGGAGTTTATGTACGGGTTTTACATAATAATACAAGGGGAGATTCAGTAGGCCTTTGTTGTGACGTCATATTCGTCTTCAGGTCTTCAGAAAAAATGAATGCCGTCACCGAAATCTTTTGAGCCTTTTTGATGTATTATTTTGGCTTATTTGTATTTGTGTGAGAAGATTTGAGGCCTAGTTGTGAACTATAGTAGTTCATCTTTCCTCTATCTGTCTATTCATGCTTCAAAAGTTCATCATTCAAAAGTTCTAGGTACTTTATTAAAAAAAAAGCAAGAATAAACGTAGTATGTAGGTAACTTGAACGTGATTGATAATAGAAGGATGTCATTGATTGTTAAAATCCTATTTTTGTAGTTATAGGTTAAGTTGCAAAATGTCCTGTACAATACATATTTTTTTTTATTCTATTGAAAGTATTAGCCAGCGTGTTGTAAAAAGAGTATGAAATTCTTTAAAATTATTTAGACATATTACATAGCATTAAACAAGTCGTGGTGGCCTAGTGGTTAAAGAGCCAACCTCTCAAAGTGTGAGGGCAACAAGGAGCGACTGCCTACCTGATCTCCTCAACCCAGTTACCTGGGCAACCCAATACCCCTTGGTTAGACTGGCGTCAGACTTACTGGCTTCTGACTACCCGTAACGACTGCCAAGGACGTTCAATGACAGCCGGGACCTACAGTGTATCGTGCCATCCGAAACACAGTCATTGGTGTCCAAGATGTACTCGCAAAGTACATACAAACTTAGAAAAGTTGCATTGGTACTTGCCCGACCTGGAATCGAACCCACGCCCTCACACTTGAGAGGTTGGCTCTTTAACCACTAGGCCACCACGACTCAACCGTTTTTGCTGTTAAATAAAATAAATAAATAATACTTTCTCCAGTGCAAAATATTGTTCTGAACTTGGGGTACACTTCCCATCTAAACAAAATATATCGCACATTGTGTAAGCCTTCAGAGGGAAACTGCAAATAGCAAGGATATTACACAGGCCGTTGCATCGAACATAAGGGTATTTATAGCGCAAACGGGCCTAGATCTCCAATACACCATTAATTAGAATCTCTGTCCATCCTTTGGGGTATTGCTTTGATTATGCATCAACAATTACAATAGATACAGCACATAACAAGATAGGGAACAGTTATGTATTACAATTCCAAAACTACTACACAGAAATTTATGAGAATATCAACCTTATTGTGTAGGTATAAAGCAGGTATTTGCTTGTTTCGTTCAAGCACGTAATATGGTAATTTACTGACATATTTGATCCCCAATTTGGATGTTATGCAGGTAGTTTGGTAGTAGACCTGGGTTTATTTAGTCATCTCAGTGTCAAGTGATTGTTATTGCTGAGTATAAGATACTGGATTCGAATCCAGGGTCGAGTTTTGGGTTTCTCACCATCCGTACGAATAAGGACGACAGGCCACGTGTCAGCAACGCGTTCTGTTCCACGCGCTCCTTGAAGAGCAGTAACCAAAGATTAAAGGGGATTACCGGGGTTGTGGGTTGATCGCAAGAGTTACCGCGGCCCTAACACAAAGACCTCCTGAAGGAACATAGTGGATTTTAGTCAGTAAGAGTCTGATGCTGCTTCCAGCTGCAACCACAGCGGGAAGGGTCATTCGATGATTTCCCACGATAAAAAAGCGTTATAAAAATGTTCATTTACTTTTAGATCTATTTGAACAGTAGAGAATGTAAGACTAAAACAAAAAATGCTTAGAATGCCTTTGGTTTTTCAATTCACAAAGTCTGAAATTCGCGGTAACTCTTTCGAGCTGTCTAGTAATACTGGCAAAACATACAAAGGTGCTTACGTTAATTCAAGTGTACCCTAGATTAAAATCTGTGTAAATAAATCTAAAATATAATAAGTCTGACCGAACCAACCTTACTTAAGTTTCTGTTTAAATATAAGCCGACCCTTGGGGTACACTCGGCCCTGACCGACTTGCTTTACATAACACAAAAATTGTTTTGCTGGTTGGACATGACAAGACCAAGTTTTTTAATAGAATATTAACCAAATGTAAAGACTAATAATAGTTTATAGTACATATATTGGAATTATTTCTTTCAGTTTATTTAGTCTATCTACATCTCTTTTTATTCCTACTCCCCGATATCGGGCCTGCTGGAAGAGATTTCTTAAGAAATAAGCAGTACCTATCTTTGTAGGTACGTAATTGTTCATTTTTTCTTATTTCGTAAACTGTTAAATAAATAAATATTTTTTTTGAGATAAATCTGATGTTAGCAGTAAAATAAAAAAAAACTATTTTATATTTTGTTCGCGATTCAGTTTGTAATTGTTTCGTCAACAATTTTGACTTCCACAAAGAGCTAAAAAACAAGTCACATTTTTTTTTTCATATTTGTAGGAATCATTTACACATAATCTATCTCACACATATCTCTATACACATATCTATAAATCTATAAGTGAAGACTTGTCATTGGCTCCCTAATAATTAATCTTGTGTTATTCGTAGTTATTTTAGCTGTAAGTCTTCCATGTTACATAAATAAATAAATAAAAAAAAATATTTTAAAATTCTCGCTCTAGTCATCATTACCTTAAGTGCTTTCTTTTCCATTTGATAAAATATTTCCTTCTACAGTTCTAAGTCTTTGCAATTTCTTCACAGAGATGTTATCAATAACCTCACTGCCAAGCTTCCCGCTCCAATATTCATCCATTTAACTCGATTCAATGACACACACTTCAAACGCAAAATAAATCTATCAAACGAAAACCGAGAGCGTACAACTTGGAAAATACACTCGATTGCAAAATATAAGGGTCAGCAAATTGCTTCGAATTAGAAAAGCATCAGTATGAAATATTTAAAATAGTTATGTTAAATTTGGCGCACTTTTAAACGACTTAAAAAAAGGAGATTCTCAGTTTGACCTGTATGATTTTATGTTTACGTATTTACGTATACCTCCGTCATTAGAAGATAATGTTTTATTTTAGCTCAAATAAAAATGTTAATTAAAATATAATAATAAAATCGAATTAACAGAAACCAATTTCACACTTTATCGAACTAATCTAACACGCAGAGTCTAAATGGCTGACGGTGAATGCGACGACTGGTAGCGAGGAAGACAAATAAAACATCTGAATTGCAATTTTTAGATATAATTATGATGATGGCATCTAGGCCGATTGTAGGCTACGGCGGCCGTTCCCTGTTATGGAGATCAGCCAGTTGCGCAGGACATTATTATAGGGCACAAGCATTCGCGCAGATACGGGTGCGCGAACTACTACTCCCTCACTCTCATAGTCCGATGGGACGGCAATCCGACACGACCGGAGAGAGATTTTGAGATATAAGCAAAAATGATAAGACCACGCCTCAATCTGATATCAACTTAGGTAAAATATTTAAAAAAACCTTTTTGTTTTAAATTTCTCTCCAGTCTTTGCATTCAGCATAATTTCGTTCGTAAACGTCAGAATATGTATAATTTCAATAATTACTTAATCTGTGTCTACTAAATTAATGAGATAGTGGTTTTTGCAGTAATCATTGATATACCTAATAGATTGCTCTCGTAGTTTTTTTCACCTTACCAACGAAAATAAATCACTCGCAAACACACTGAAGCTTAACTGACCCAATTTCTTCGCACTCAAGTGTATTACGGACGAAATTTTCTTCACTCACACATATGAAGAAATCTCTTTATACTTACGCACACAAAAAAATATCTCCTGTTGAAATGCAAACAGTCAATCAAACTTGAGAAATATTCAATTACGTTAATTCTCGGCCTTTTCATCGATCTTCGAATGAACTCAAGGGAGGACTTGGCCGTTTATTTACGTACTTAATGTTTTTTAAGGTTAATATTGATAGAAATTGTTTTTATTAGGGCTTAGTTACTTTTTATGAATAAATGTGTATTTAAACTGTAGGTCCCGACTGTCCTTGAACATCCTTGGCAGTCGGAAGCCAGTAAGTCTGACGCCAGTCTAACCAAGGGATAACTGGGTTGAGGAGGTCCGATAGGCAGTCGCTCCTTGTAAAACACTAGTACTCAGCTGAATCCGGTTAGACTGGAAGCCGACCCCAACATAGTTGGGAAAAGGCTCGGGAGATTATGTGTATTTAATGAAGATTTTTGGGGGTTTTAAGGGGTAGGATTTATGGAACTAGATAAAAAACTAACTCAATTGAGTTGTTTTGTAATAATTAAGAAATATATAATAACAAAAAATCCAATACATACAGTTTTAAGTAAATTTGCTGCGCCCTAACAGAGTGATTATAAGTTATAAGTAAGCTTGTAATTGTGTACATTGTGCAATAAATACCTACATAAATACAAATGAGTAAAAGCGTAGATTATTTAAGCATTTGCAATTAAATAATTTTCCAACTTCAAAGTAAAAATTCGAATTCATTTGAAACGTACCTTTAAAGCCTATTAAAATGATTGCTAGAGAAATTTAATACGATATTCTGAAAGTATCCTTTCAGTTTTTGACGTATTAAAATTCTAAAATCTGGATAATGAACACTGAATCTGTTTCACTGAAGCCAAATCGTTCCAAAATTAGGTGCCCCGTTGACCTTCAGACCTGTGTTGTACTAACCTTTCGCATAATAATGAGGTCTCAACACACATAGCTGAGTACCTTTAGTGGTTTATACGACCACCAAAAGAAATAAGATATTTAGCCGGCTTACAAAAATATTTATGACATAACATAATTTTCTTAGGGTTTTCACTAAGGAAAACCTAAAATACCAAATACTTACCTAAATATATTTTAAATAAAATACAATTCTTTAGTTCATAGGTCAGTTTAAGCAAACTCGTGGCTGACAGTCGCACGGGTCGTTCGATCATAAGGTTAAGCAACGCATGGTTCGATTACGACGAGTCACTAAGAACTCTGGGACACCAATGACTGTGTTTCGGAAGGCAAATTAAATTGATGGGTCCCTTGCTGGCTGTCATTTACAAATCTTTGGCAATCGTTACGAGTAGTCAGCAAGCAGAAGGTGTGACAACCAGTCTTATCAAGGGGCGTCGGGTTGCCCAGGTAACTTAGTTAACGAATCAGATAGGCAGTCGCTTCATGTAAAACACTGGTACTCAGCTGGTTTAGACTGGAAGCCGACCCCCCATAGTTTCGTTAGTTAGTTAGCCTGATTTGCTAAATACAGGTATCATTATAATTTTACAGTAAAAACTTCAAAGGAATTGTTTATTTACCCTACATTTCTGTAGATATACTATATTTTGTAGCGATAGTTTGAGAGGAAGGTGAAACGTGCGTTTAGAACTATTGATTTGTTTAATATTACAAATAATGTGAAGACAGCACTAAAATTTGGTTAAGTGGCTAAAAAAAACAAAATAATCATACAATCAAAAAAGCGTTACTAAAAAATACTAGTTTTTTAACTTACTAACCAAATAATGGAGGTCACGTGATCTTGTGTGTATTTTAATATATTAAATACTAGCGACCCGTCCCGGCTTCGCACGGGTGCAATGCTGATACTAAATACACTATTATACATATAAACCTTCCTCTTGAATCACTCTATCTATCAAAAAAAACCGCATCAAAATCCGTTGCGTAGTTTCAAAGATTTAAGCATACAAAGGGACATAGGGACAGAGAAAGCGACTTTGTTTTATACTATGTAGTGATGTAGTGAAGGTACATACAGATTGACGATTCACGTCCCAATTGCAATTTAATCCACGTTATCAAAAACGGGGATAAGTTTTCAATGACAAATATTCATGAATGTAAAATTAAAAATAACTCAAGGGATAGGCTTCAATGCATACAAATAACACAAAACGTTTGACTTGAATGAAAATCGACGAGATCCATATTAAGCCTTCAGAAAAATCAAAATCTCGGTTTCGGCTTCGATTCAAATTACATCAGAAGTCTTTTTAATCCCAGATCGAAACCAATCGAGGTTATCATACTGGAAAAAAATCCACATTTCCATTTTCTAGACGAGGTAATTTCGGACGCTGATAAACATGCGGGTATTTAAAAAAAAATATTAGTTCATTTTTAAATTTTTGTGTTTAGAACGTTCGAAGGCAATTTGAATTGCTCATAAATTGATAAGACTGAGAAAATGTTTGTTCCTGCGTAATAAAAAGAATACCTTCTGTACAATATTAGGTACCAATTATAACCATTAAGAACAATTGTAAATCTGTCATCTAGCCTTTACCCAAGCCATGTTTGGTTCGGCTTCCAGTCTAGGTGATTATCAATTTTTTTTTTTTTTGTACCCGTGTTTTACGTTATATACGACTGCCTATCAGAACTCCTCAACCCAGTTATCTGGACAAATCGATACCCCTAGGTAAGACTGGTTGTCACTTTTTGGCTTCTGACTATCCGTAACGACTGACAAAGATGGACTAATGGCAGCCGGGATAAATAGTGATTTAACGTGACTTCCGAAACATGGCAAGTCACCTGGCCACGGACCGTGTGACTTTGCCACGAGCTCCTTATTAAGAAAAATGTTTAACATTTTTAAAAAATATAGATCTATCCTATTATTCCAATAAATTTAAATTTAATAATGTTATTGTTTGCAAATCTCCGCTGCCTATTTGGTGTCATTAATAATTATTAAAATTGTGTCACAGATCTTGTTTTAACAACACGAGCGATAACTAACAGTAATTGAATGTACCGTGTTGAATTTAAATTTATTTAATTGGTTTTATTTATTTAATCATACAATGACACAGTTATTTTAGTTAAATAACGCTGTAAAGTTTTGTATTTTCTTTATAAAATTTACAGAAATTGTTTTAATCTTTACCAGTCTATATAAAAATGTTTTATACCTTAAATTTTGTTGTCTTTATGTAAAAATATTTCAAAAACAAAATTAAACAAAGTGGCCGTAACTACGTCATTGGCGTTATTCTGTTGTTATTTTTAAGATAAGTACAGACCAAATTACACCAATCGGATATTAACCTTCCGTTATTTTGATAAGGTTGAAAATCTATTAAAGAAATATTATAGATTGTAGTAGGTTGATCTGCTGGCGTCTGTACTTATTTTATTTTTATTTTTTGAGAAGTTTTGTTGTACTATGTACGTTTATATGTATTTATTTTAAGTTTCTTATAATGTATATCTAATGTCTAATTTATACTATCTTCCCTGAAATCTATCACTTTGTTTTAACCCTATTTAATGGAATTTATTCCAAACAACGATTGTGTGAGTTTGTTAGTAAACTTTGGCCTTTATTTGTTACAGGTTAATTAACAAAAACACTTGGAGTAATTGGAAACTAGTCCAACTAAGTGTTTTAATATTAGCTTAAAGTTAAATCGTGTTTAAGTGAAGTTGCTAAGTTATTTAAGTGATTTTAATAATAGATTAATAATACGTTGATAAAATAAAATATTTTTCTAAAATAAAAACATGTAAAAATAAACATTTGAAAATGGAATCAATTGAATTAAAAGATAAGTTGATGATTAAATGGAAATTTAAATTTTGAATTCGGGGCCAAAGAATAAAAAAAATCCGAATTAATATTTTTGAATATAGAATTGAGAATACAATATAATAAAATGGAGAAAAATAACGAGCCTTCGCCGTCGACGACGCCTAAGGCCCCCTCTCCGCCCCCTCCGGGGCACACCCCAAGCAAGATGGAACGCAGGATGTCCCATTTCAAGGAGTACAAATTCTTCAGAAGCTTCAGCGCCAAGGTGGAAAATTGGCCTATGAGAAAAGCCGAGCAGTTATGGAGGAAGATGCGAGAAAGAAAAATAGCAGGTAAGAATAAATTTTTTCAACATGTTTGTGCTTATTTTTATGAAAAATTTATAATAAAATTATTATTGGAGTAATAAAAACAGTTCAGTTAACCGCAAAAAGTTGCGCCCAACGTGGGGCTCGAACCCACGACCCTGAGATTAAGAGTCTCATGCTCTACCGACTGAGCTAGCCGGGCTGTGAGAGACGAGTTGAAATTATGACTCACTATCTACATAGTACATGTATATAACGACAATGACGCAGTGAAATATAAATACGTAAATTCTACGTTCCAAGGTCTTTGGATCTTTAACTTTATTTAAATAATTATCATTCATTGAAGTCTATTAATAAGTACGATAAAAATATTCGAAGAATAGTTTATTTTTAAATAATGAGGATGAAATTCATGTTCTAAGTCGCATTAAATTGTTTTTACTGGCCTGCACTTGACCTTTTTGAAGGTGACTCGACTGATACGATGGATTTGGTCTAAAATAAAGCAAACTCACACAAAGGATGGTTTGTAAGTAAATATTTAGAATGTAATTTAAACACGCAGATGAAATCATTCATTAGAATAAACACACAAATAACTCTTAAGAGTAAATAGGTACTAACGTAAAGTTAATTAACTAAGGTGTTTGTGGGAATGGTCTCGGGTTCGATTCCCGAGTCGGGCCGAAATCGCTTTTTGGGTTTTGAGAAACTTTCATAGAGCAGCCCGGAGTATGGAGTAGGTGATTGATATACCCGTGCATCGGAGCGTATGGAAATTTCGGTACTGCGCCTGATCTCTCTCCGGTCGTATCGGATTGCCGTCTCATCGGACTATGAGAGTGAGGGAATAGAGAGTGCACCTGTGTCTGCGCAAATGCTTGCCCACTGTAATAAGTCCCGCGTAGCCGGCTGATCTCCTTAGAGAAAACAGCCGATATGGCCGGCAATCAGTTTGGACAGAATCACTGTTTTGTTCTTAGCCTTTTATCAGTAAACAATACTTACCTATACGTAAGTATAAACACTCAGTTCAATGACCCTAAGTCACGATTACTTCAATGACAATAAGACGTAAAAATAGGTACAATAGTTGAAACAATACGCCATTTTGCTTACGAGTCAATCACGAATTTCACTTGACACCTTAAAGTTATAAAACAAAGAAGCTATTTAGTTTCCTTATTTGAATAATTTGAAGCTTGTAGCTAAATAGAAATAATGATTAATGGTATGGTTAAGCTTCTAATGCGGTCAAGCTATTGATGGGTGGCAGTTAACACCGATTTCCTAGTTGATCCGTCTTATAACGACTTCGAAGTCACAGATTGTTGGGAATTAATTACCATTTATTACCAACTAGCTCCCGCCTTCAGTTTAAACCGTTCCCTGAGGGAACTCCTTCCTTCACTTGGATAAAACGTAAACTGTATATTATTCTGAAGTTTATACTATATTACTGAAAACTTTCATCAAAATTCGTGCAGCCATTTGGGTGCGCAAAACTAAAGAAGAAAGAACACACACATACATATCACAAACTCTCGCCTTTATAATTTTAGTGTAATGGCAAAAATAACCAGTTTTTCTTATTAGTAAGAGTTTCAAAATTATCTATCTGAAATATTTTCATGCGCTGTCACTTTGAAGTAAAAATTGTAACTTAGCAGTACACATACACAATCAAAAATTTTCGCCTTTATAATTTTAGTGTATTAACAAAAATAACCAGTTTTTCTTATTAGCAAAAGTTCCAAATTATGTGAGATATTTTCATGCGTTGTCTCTTTGAAGTAAAAATTGTTATTACAAACTAAGAATAATATAAAAAACTAGTAAACAAGTAACTATGTATTTTGTTTACTTCAAAAACCAATCTCCTTCTATAACATTTTCAATGATAGAACTGAAAGTCTTTTGACCAAAACCGCTGCAAACACTCAAACAAATAATTTTAGACAAGACTTCCAGACAGTTCGTGCCAATTTCTCTCGACACAGCATCTGCTGCATTGCGCCATTTTTTTTTCAAACCAACATACAAAATCATTCTCAGATTAAATCAGAACCTTTCGAAAAGTTCAGTGTTATTCAGAACTAATTAAAAGGGTTTTAATTAACTAGTTACCGCATTGATAATGTTAACTATCGCTTTTTGAACCAGCTTCCGATTAAGGGTTTAAAACACCAAGTTCTGAATCGTCGATATAATATTAATGATTAATAATATGTTTGCAATTATGTTACGTTAAATTCATTTAATTTGTACATCTTTTGCAGTCGTTATAAATAGTCAGAAGCCAAGAAAGTCTGACAACCAGCCTTGCTTAGGGATCGCGATGTCCAGATAACTGGGTTGAGGAGGTCAGATTAGCAGTCACTTCGTGTAAAACACTGGTACCCAGCTGCATCTGGTTAATACTTGAAGCCGACCCCAGCACAGCTTGGGTCGGCTGTTATTATGATTATGATATATTATGATTAATCCAATTCTTAAGTTGAACGTGTTCAATGAGAGCTTTGATTTAAAATAATTCTTGTTTTTCCAAATCATACATTTCTAAAACTTTGAAATCTAATCAAGACAAATTGTGCCCTCTCATACATCTTAACAACTTTGATTTTTTGGTACCTAAAATACAGACCAAAATCAGTTCAATTACATTCCAAGTCTTAGTATCTAACTTCTTAACTATGGTTCTAATAAGAGTAAAAGTTTCAACAAAGACCCTTCAATATCAAGTAATTTTGAGCTCCGAACTTAGCTGTTCTAGCGAAAACCAACTTGAACTTATATTTTTCTTTAAAGTTTTGAGCTTTGAATGCCACTTATGTGCTAAGTACAGATGTTAAGTTACTGAGTTGATATAAAGTCAACGACACGACTTAATTAAGATTTGAAAATAAATTAAATCAACCTGTCTAGCCTTTTAATAAGCTATTTTAGGGTCGTTTTGCATAAAGCGACTGACCATCTCATTTCCTCAATACTCTTACCTGGATCACGCGATATTCTTTGGTAAGACTGGTTGTCAGACTTACTGACTTATGACTACCCGTAATAACTGCCAAAGATGTTGAAATGGCAGCCGAGACGCACCTTCCGAAACACATAGTAATTCGCCATGACAAAGTTGGTCACCCATTCAGGGACCGAACACGCTAAGCATTGCTTAACCTTATGGCAGATCGACCCGTGCGCCTGTAACTAAATAATCCAAGTTCTTTTACGAAAGTAACTCAATTTCGTCTCAAAATTAAATTCTAAACAAACAACAAAACCTTTATTGCACAAAACAAAATAATCAACAAAATGAGAGACTCATACAATATAGACGTTTTCAATCAAACTCACAGTCTAACCGCTTACGTGACACGATACACGGAGCTTGTGAGAAATGAAGACAGCTTTGAATATAAGCTGGTTACAAACTTGCGATTTTGCGCAGAACTTCGTTATTCAATTATGTATGAAAAGACTAAGTGGAACGGTGATGCAAATGTAATTAAAATGCTTAATGGATTTGTAACAAGGGCTTTGTAAATGGCAAAGGTAACAGTGTAAGAAAATTTAATACAAAAATACGCTATTTTAAGATACGTTCTCCGTTACGTGGATTATTTTTGAACAATGGTCATACTAGTAACCAATATTTGATTTCAATCAATGTCAACGACCTCAATAAATCAGAATTAACAGGATAAAAGAATATCTACGTTTAATATAATACAACTATTTATGAATCAACAAAAATAAGGAAAATAGATTAGCAAACCATGCAATCAATTTGTTAGAAACAACAAATCGCTGAATAGAAACCAATACAATCCAGTACCTACTTATTGAATAGATAAAACAATATCACTAGACGATGAACTAGAAGATTTCAAGTCTAAAAATCCAGCTAATATTGACCTAATAACAAATTTAATACTAAATGCGACAATAAGTTCTGTGCAAATAGTCGAATCGGATTCGTGCAACCCGCCTTAAGCGTTCTATAAGGTTTTATTTACTCGTTAGACGAAATTGAATTTCTTGTGTAGCCACAGCTGCTTCAGTTTTGAGAAAGCAGAAACATTGTTTATTGTTTCGTAGGTTCATTATTGAAATTGAATTAATTCAAGACTGAGCGGCATTGTTGAACGTTTACTACGTTGTATGCGCCATGTGGTTCTACCGTGGGTGTTGATAATTCTTGTTTTGTGATGTTTGGGGAATAAAATAATTTCGGTAAATTTTCATCTTTGTAGTTTAAAGTTCTTTTTGTTTTTTGTTGAATAAAGCAGAAGTGTATTGTCACCTTAACAGCTGTCAACATTCTAGCTCGAGTGTCGAATGCACACCATGTGTATAGACGCCAGCACATCAGGCTACTACAATCTGTCAGATTTTCTTAATAGATTTTCAACTTTATCGCTGAAGCATTATGGTTCGAAGTTGAATGGAAAATTTTGACAGTTTCGGGTAGAGTAGGTAAGAAAAATTCGATTGAATAATAAAAAATAAATAAAAAACTATACGTTTTAGTATCCGGGTATTTTTCATTTGAAAGTGTGAATATTTTCAAATAAAATTAGGAAATTTCTTCTTTCATTTGTTTTATACTATTTGAGACATTGGAGGGGTTAATCTAAGCTAGAAAGATAATGAAAAGGAAAACCCTCAAGCGAACTAATATATAAATACTTAATAAAGGTATACCCCTGTAGTTAAATTAAATCCAACATGCAAGACTAGCCAGGTGCAGTTTCTTATAATTTAACTAATTACGTTACTTAGTAACTCGAACGCGGCTGCTGTTTACCGCTTGCAAGCAGTAAATATTTTCTACTTCCCTTGTAATTTTATTCAAAATGATTAGTCACGTAGAAGTTATAACTCAATTGTTAAATAAAGCAATATTCAGCATTTATTTTAATTAAATATTTTAGGTGATTTGGCAAATCAGAACATAGTTGGTCCTAATATATGTCCTTGAGGCACTCCCACCGTATAAACACGCAATGTATCCGATTTCTCATGCAAATGTCTAAATACCCATGGCCTTCTGAAGGTCAATTATTATCAAGATTCAAAGGTCAGTTTCAAGGACATGCCCTTTCCGCATAGTAGATTTATGCCTTTTTTGTTTATAAAACGTTCTACTAGATTAGATTGGAGGGCCTCCCATAAAAAAGACCATAAATTCCATTACAGTGGTATAGATAAAGAGCTCTGAATGCTTCTGCTTAAAAGGAATGGTTTGTGAAATTGACAAGATTGTTATGGCTGCTTTAGTACCGAAGTTTGCTAGCTTTAAAATGTTCGGTTTTGCCGATAAAAGCTGTTTGTGTGATTTTTTTTTTTTTTTTTTTTTTTGTTATGACCTCTTGCAGTTCAGCCTAGGAGGCCGTGTACTGCTTAACCGGGCTTTCCTGTGGGGTCCTAAAATTTATTATTTAGGCCTCCAGCCAGGGGCTTATATAGAACTTAAAAAACTAAACGACAGCGCTGAGGGCACCCCCTGTGGGGTTAGGACCTCGGCTCAGGGCGTCGTTGGGGGGAGGACAGCAAAGGGACGGGCTGGATCTGATTGTAATTATTATTACGGACTTTTTTAAAGCTACTGGCTCAGCTCGCGGGCTGGCTCGATGTGCTAGGGACGGGAGGACTAGAGTCGTTATTATCGGACTGTCGCGGCGGACCTCGGCGGCGAGGTTTGTACGAACGCGGTTTGTGTAGTGTCCTTGTACTCTTACTACTCTCTTGGAGAAGGGTAATGGGATCATCGGGAATGAGGAGGGTGTGCCTGGGACGGCGTATCTTACTAATCTGGGATGGAGTGTATTTCGCGGCTAACACTACGAGTGGGTTGCAGTGTTTTTCGCCGCGATCAAAGTGACGTATGGAGGCACGCTTCATAAACTGACCTAATGTGGGGATTCTGAGATCTACGTGGAGAGTCTCGTTTCGGACGTAGAAGGGGGCATCTGTGATCTTTCTTAGAGCACGATTTTGAAGGGTCTGTAATCTATGAATTAGACGCGGCTTGGCGTGTGCGAACAGAGGGCAGCCGTAGGTCATGATGGGGCGTATGCAAGTCTTGTAGATGAGAGACTTGCATTTCAGGGACAGTTTGCTCTTTCTATTGAGTACGGGATGCAAACGACCGTTCACGAAGGCCGCTCTGTTGCGGACCTCCTGGATGTGAGCGGCGAAGGTGAGCCGTTGGTCGAGTGTTATTCCGAGATATTTGGCATGCTCCTTCCAAGGAATCGGCTTGCCAAACATGGAGATGGACGGGGGACGGGGGGGCAGTCGACGGTGCGGACTCGAAAAGAGTACGGCCTGACTTTTGTCTGGATGAATTTCAATTCTCCACTTCCTAGACCAGGCACCTAGGGTGTTGGCATAGGTCTGGAGCGATTGAGAAAATTTTTCCGGCTTGGTGCCGGTGTAGTATATTGCCGTGTCATCGGCGAATAGGGCAATCTTGACGAGCTTGCTCTTTGGAATGTCGCTAGTGTATAGCGTGAAGAGGAGCGGTGAGAGTACGGAGCCTTGAGGGACTCCGGCTCGTATCGGGTGGGGCGAGGAAAGGACGCCGTCTACGCGATAGCGAAACGTGCGATTCAATAAAAAGTCTCGCAGGATGACGACGAGACGATCTGGCACGCCGAGTTGGTACAGCTTGTAAATCAAGCCGTTGTGCCAGACTTTATCGAAAGCTTTCGCTATGTCGAATGAAATCATGCCGGTGAAACGCCCGCGTTGGAACCCGTTGCTTACGTCTTCCACGATGCGGTGGACTTGTTGGATGCAGGAGTGATGGGCTCGAAAGCCGAACTGCTCATCGGGAATGAGTCTGCGTGATTCGGCGAAATCCTTGAAGCGCTTATAAATAAGCTTCTCGTAGATCTTTCCGAACACGTTGAGTAAGCTGATGGGTCGGTAACTGGTGGGCTCCGACTTGGGTTTGCCGGGCTTGGGAATACCGATGACGGTTGCCTCTTTCCATTCCTGTGGGAATAGGTTATGTTTCATGGCGCAATTGAAGATTGCGGTCATGAGCATAATGAGGGAAGCGGGGAGAATTTTATACACCCTGTTGGTGATTTTATCGGGGCCCGGGGCTTTGCGGGGCTTGAGAGTCTTGATGATCTCCACCACTTCGTCAGGGGAGACAGGAAGGATGGGATCATCGGGATCTTCTTCGGGCGGGAGGAAGGACCTGCGTTCGACTTCGGCGTCGACCTTTAGGAGGTGAGCACGGTCGATCGGTTGGGTGTTTGTGTGATGTTGGGGTTTTTGTTTATAGTGACACTCAAAATTGGATCTGTTGTTTCGGATTTTTGTAGAATTTATGCTGTAGTATCTGTTGTTTCCTATTACAACAAAAATGTTCATATCTTACGAAGCGTTACCGCATTGCACATAACATAATATTCTACAATGTGTTTATAAATCTTGTTGGCCTAGTGATTAAACTCTCTCAGCAAGAGTTTGCGGGTTCGATTCCAAGTCAGAAAAGTACTCATTTAACTTTCTTAAAGTTCTATGAACATTTAATTATAACTCAGAAACCAAATACTGAGTAAAGGTAAAGGAAAACATCTTGAGGAAACCTAGAATCCTGAGCAACCGTGGTGTTTATAAGAGAAGAGACGCGTGCCCAGCAATGGGACTATAAAAAAGCTGATGATGGAGACGATATAGCATCCCTATACAGGCATCGGTAAAAAAACCACTTACATATGTAATACAAAGAGAACATTCACACTGAAAAACTTTCAGTTCAGAATTATTTTTTACCAATTCCATTCATGAAAACATGAATTAAAAAAATCAATCAATACCAAATGAAAGCTCACTTGTAATTCGGATGAAATCGATACTGTAGGAATTTTGTTTGACGTTATTTTGTTCAGAGATTCTCCGAAACAGATTCCATTTTAATTAAAAGTGTCTTCATGCAATAATTGCGAATAAATCCGCTAAGTAAGAGCCGCACGGGTAGATCGATCTTAAGCTTGGTGCGGTCGGACCGTGGTGACAATCTTGTCAAGACAAGTTCCTCTATGTTTTGAAAAGCAGGTTAAACTGACAGTTGCCGGCTGTCAACAATTTGCACATCTTTGGTGGTCGTCAACTCAAACATAGTTGGGAAAAAGGCTAAGCAGATGAATACATCTGTAACAATGAAACTCGCAAACACGGTCTTTCGCAATACCCAGATATAGAAGAAATAACATATCTTTCTACGTTACTAAAGTAGGTGATATGTTTAAAGCTTTAATACTACTCGTATAAGCGGAATGATATCCTTACTGCCTGTTGAACTAATATCTGCAAGTCCTAAAAAGATTTTGAAGGATATTGTGAGAAAATTTGTTACTCATCCATCCGACATAATCCTTCACTTACAGCATAACAGAAAAAGGGAATTTTCGTATCTAAGCATAGCACCGAAGAGACTTTATAAAGCAAATATTTTGTTGAAAGCAATTTCCTTTCAGGAGTAGCCCGAAGGTTTTTTTTTTTAATTTCTTCGTTACAGAAAATCCATTTTGTTACGAAAGATTGGAGAATTTTTCATATTTACCATATTAGATAAATGCTATAAGCTGAGATGGTGGCCTAGTGCTTAGATCACCAGCCTCTCAAGTATGAGTGGGTTTGATTCCCGTTAAGTTCAAGTGATAACGCAACTTTAGTTAGGTATATGTTCCTTTATGCATATCTTGGACATCAATGACTGATTAAAGGTGAATGTCAATTTTAAGAAACCTAGACTATACTAGTAATATCAGAAATTACCAGACCGCATTGAGCAAGCGTAGTGATTAACGCTCTATTATTCTGTGTGAGAGGAGGATATTTAGATCATTGCAATGGTTCTTGAAGCCGACTTCAGAATAGCAAAGTTTTTTGACGAGAGAATACCTTGCTAAATCCTCCATTTAATAATCTCTCCAAATATGTATTGAAATACTATCTGTGTGATCATATTCAGCAAAAGAGGATAGAATAAAACAGTACAAAATGCTGGACTGGCATTCAAATAATTTGCGAATCGTGACATAATTTCGTATGAACAGCAGACACTCGAAGTATGTGCAATTAAAATACCGTTGGAAATCCCAGAGAGCAGCAAAGATGATCCTTCAAATGTTTGCAAAATTCATGCAATTTTTGTTATGGTGAAACGAAGCCTCATTGGTATTGTTTATGAATACAAACTTGAATGTGGTAATTTGTTTGGTGTTTTGGAATACTCAGCTTATGCTGGAAATTTTATTAATTTAGTAGTTTTTTTTTAATCTGAAATAGTCGAATAATATAACCTATATAGTTATATAATATATATAAACTTTTTATATCTTTGTATAGCTTGGTTATAGCTATAATAAAAATATATCTTAAAATCAGCATTTTTTGAAGATCAATGGTTTCAAAAGGCAGCCGTCAGAAACGCCCGCCATTCACCACTTCCTATGCGTTATCGCAGGGGAGTAGAAATGGTGGCAACATAAAACTCCCTTTATTTATAATCTTTATATCTGAAAAGCAATATACAACCAGTATGTATCCAAATACTAAAAAAATATACCAAATATGGCACAAATAAAAACGTAGAAATTCATAACATCAAACATTCATAACATGGGCATGTAACAGAAACAGAAAAAAATATAGCTTAAAAACTACCATTTACAAACCACAAAACTGAAAGAAAAAAATCCAAAGCAAAAATTCGTATACGAACCTCTTTCAATTAGGAAGCGATAAGATCTGAAGAATTTAGAGATTTAGATCATGCTACCAATTGACCTTTATCACGTGTTTGTTTCGCCCTTCCAGTAATACGACGGATAAACGATGTTTGAACATGTTTGAAATAAACCTCTTAAGGGGATACTTAGGAAGGGAAAGCTAAGGTAATACATAAAACGACATAAAAATAAATTAGCTCTTCCAGTACCCAGAATAGAAATGTATAAAAATGGCCCCCACTATCGATCTATTCAAATATATAACAAGCTAAACAATGAAATAAATAATACAAAAACGATAAATATATGCAAATCTAAGCTAAAACGTATGCTAGTTGAGAAATGTTATTATTCAATTAAGGACTTTATGGATGATGCATTTTTAGAATTTAAGAAACCTAGATATTAAGTTTTGCAACGCCCTTATAGGGTCTATGTATGTTAAAGTTTATGCTGTTATTTTATAACGTGTATTACTATAAACTACATAGTGCAATAAATACATACATAAATGAATGAATACGGGTGGATAAAGTGTATTTAGGCAATCTTGTCGATTCATTTAAGCAAACAAATTATATCTCTGTTTATGTATTTGATTAGCTATTTAGTCATCAATGTCTTAACTGAATATTTCAAATACCAATCTCGTTTTCCGCAAAAGAAAATAAAGAAAAAAAACAATCTTTCACACCACCTATCTTCGCCAAGAATTCAAAACAAACCAATATCGTA
Organism: Heliothis peltigera; assembly: GCA_958496145.1. Lineage (NCBI taxonomy): Eukaryota > Metazoa > Arthropoda > Insecta > Lepidoptera > Noctuidae > Heliothis > Heliothis peltigera. The sequence continues at coordinate 7,426,675 of OY292341.1, forward strand.
ACCGATAAACCATTAAAAAATCAAACTTGAATTCGATAACGTACCAAGAAGTCTTGGCGACTTGCCAAGTCGATAATAGCATTTACAACCGTTTTTACTTTACAATATTGTTGCAAGGCCGTTCCGGTGTTATGAATTTGGATCACCCACTATTCACAATATTGGCTTGTAATTGTAGACGGGTTATCATTCTAGAGTTACCTACTGTATTAATAAATACCTAATCACTATTCACCGTATCTTACATTCATAGTTATTTTCTCATTCTACCGTTTTCCTCTTTGCTATCGAAATTCACACTATTTCCTCTCTCACCATTTTTGACATTGGTGGAATCGTCGATATCAGCATCGACGTCACCGTTTGCCATTAAAAAAATAGAATATAAATAATCACTATATACTCGTATGTAGTTTACCAAAAAAATATGTTTTGTCTCCAAAATGGAACATATCATTATTGTAAGTTTATTTAACACTGAATCAAAGCCCAGAACACAAAAATGGTCTAGCACGTCGGTATTTAGAGATATAACAGTTTTAAGGTATACTAAATAAAAATATGAATATGATGATAAAATAAAAATATGATGATTATGAATTCTGATAAAACTTTGCCACCTCGATCATCATCATCAGCCTTTTTATCGTCCCACAGCTGGGCACAGGCCTCCTCTCACACTGAGAAGGATTGAGCGTTAATAAATTGCCACCTAGAATTCAAACCAAATACAATTAGCCAGCTTTCATTAGGCACTAAGACAAAACAGCATATTAATTCACACAACAGCTAAAAACAACTAAACCATCGTAATTTTATCATTTGTTTAATATAAATACGTTCATAGCAAGATATTGCAAGAATAGCGAAAAACAATTGCTATGTATAAATGAGTAGGTACAACAAGTAAACGTTTTGGGTAATTTCGGTTCGGTCTACCAATTTTAGGAAAGTTTTGGCGCTAAGCCTGTTGTTGTTTAGTTGTTTCTAGGCACGAATACTAATTAGGCTCAAATTGGACTGAACTTGCTAATACCCGGCTGGTTTAAACTTATCGTTGACTAAAACCTTCTAAAGTAAACTTTGTTTTACTTTAAGTTAGTTACTTAGAAAGTTTTTATTACTCTTAAACACCAAATAAATTCACCACGATTGTTTATTTTTCAATTTGTAATTATAGAGTTGTAGAAACGCCTAACAGAAATAGCAGAGCACGGCTGCACTGAGTAAACTGGTTGCTGTGAGAACTATGGTAGGCGCTTACAACTACGTCACGCGTAGCGCTTGCTAGATAAAACTAAACCGTAAAACTATTTTCAATGAAGCGGATCAATAGACGTCTAGTAGTCGCAGATAGAACGTTTGAGTTTTTCTTTGAAAATACTTTTACACAGCATTAATGAAAATTAAAAAGTTACAAACATTAAAATGTTTATCAATATAACATTATAAAATATTGACAAAATCAATATGAATCTGAATACAAATTTATCGAAAATGATAGAACCATACTCCAATTTGAGAACCCCACTTTACAGGTCAATTAGGTATATACTAATTATACCTAATATTATATTGGGGCCTATGCAGAGTATGCACATTATTAACAATTGAATGCATCGTTGGGCAAGAGATTGCAAGCCCGTATAGAAGTAGTTCTGAAATTTCTGAATAGGTCCCTATTTGTCTTTGGGTACTAGAGAGGTTTTACCTAGTTATATTTTTAATAAAATTATGGGACTGGCTAAATTGACTTTTAAATATAGAATATCAGATAGTTTATCAGACAGAAAATTTTATACAAATTCTGTACCAGTTTTTATTTATCTGGTAGATAGTGGCTATCCGTAACCGGTGAAACTGGCCCCTAGTATGCACATCGTCTATATCCCGAGAAAGGACATAGTCTTTTTATTGGGACGTGGAAAATATTTCCTCCAGAAAGCGGTCGAAACCACGGAAAACAGTCAGACACAAAACAAAAAAAAAACACTATTCTACTTATATAACAATCTTAATTAAAATGTTTGTTCAGCCAGCATCCCTGAAAAGTATTAATTAACAGTAAAGTTCTACAGATACGACCTTATAAAGGTCGCCGGAAGACGCTGGATGCAGGTCGCTTCCAACCGGTGTATGTGGAGATCTAAAGGGGAGGCCTATGTTACAGTTCAGCAGTGGACGTCTTATGGCTGAGATGATGATGATGAAAGTTCTACAGTATCTAAAATGCCTTAATCTTTGCCAAAAAAGAATACTACAATATGAAATAATGAAATTAATTTGTATTCCACACGCTTACAGTATAATGATATGGGTAGTGTATCAGTAAAACCAATTAATTGATTTAGCAACCTGTCAGTTTCAATCACCCAACCTCAATGGTAATTGCATTTCGTGGTTTGAAATGTCAAACGCAATTATTTTCAGTACATTCTGTGATGAAACATTTATTATACCTAAGTTATAATATTACTAACATCCAGTAGGGGTTTCATTCGCATTATAGGTACGACTTCATGTCGTTTCTCGAGCCTTATTCCAACTATGTTGGGGTCGGCTTCCAGTCTAAACGGATTCAGCTGAGTACCAGCGTTTTACAAGGAGCGACTGCCTATCTGACATCCTCAACGCAGTTACCGGGGCAATCCAATACCCCTTGGTTAGACTGGAGTCAGACTTACTGGCTTCTGACTATCCGTAACGACTGGGATGTTTAAGACCAAGGATGTTTAAGGACAGCCGTTTAATGTGCCATCCGAAACACAGTCATTGGTGTCCAAGATACACTTAGAAAGTGCATACAAACTTAGAAAAGTTGTATTGGTGCTTGCCAGACCTGGAATCGAACCCACCCACTAGGCCATTACGACTTTGGGAATTACTTCACTAAATTTGTACGACTTAGGTCCCGGGTCGACCGACGTTTGTGGGATGAGCACGATTGTTGACTGGTCTGGATGCTATAATTATGTATGTAGTTTATCAGTTGTGTTGGCCCATAACACAAGTTAAACTTAATATCACAAGCTTACCGTGGGGCCAACTGACCGTGTATCATAAAGGTGTCCTGATAATTATGATTATAATTAAGAAAATTCTACATCATGGTACAGCTTTATTTAGTTTTGAAATTAACATGCGCACTTAATTAAAAACGCAATCCGTCTCCTCCATTGTCTATTGTCTTGTCTTGTCATTTCATTGTTTTTTCAGTGTGCCATCCTTTGAGCGTTTATAATCTTCACATTTATAATAAAAGCCAAAATCTACCTAGCCTTTTTCCCAAATTAGGTATTACAGTCGACTTCCAGTCTAACCGCAGCTAAGTAATGAAACGACTGCCTATCTGACCTCCTCAACCCAGTTACACGGGTAACCCGATTTATATTGATACTATTGGTAGGACTGGTTATAAAAGTATTTGGGAAAAAATGCCCAATTTGCCAAATGCCTTTTTACACAGCAATTATTAATATTTAGCGCCAGTTTCACCGGTTGTAGAAAGCCACGATCTCCCAGCTAAATTCAAAAATGGAACAGAATTTGTTAGAAATTACCTGCCAGATAAACTATCTGGAACTTATACGTAACTGACCCTTACGGTTTTAAATGCAATTCATATTCAAGCTCTTAAATAAGTCTACTATTCACACCTATTAACGCAGACAATCCATTAGAATTCTGATCCCAACCATAGATGTCTGTTTCCGTAGGTCTTACAGAGAAGTCTGTCTAGGTGGTCAGGATATATTATCGCTGGATTATCTACCAACTTTGTATGCTAAGAGGATGCTATGTGAAGGATTTATGATTTTCTTTATTGATTAATAGTGTCTTAGAATAATAAGCGATCTGAATATGGAATTCGATTATAAATAATTACTGAATAGATTAGATTTTCGCGACTTGTATACATATTTTTCACAACACACGGGTCTTACTCGCGATAAAAATTATAAAGGTATGTATGTATATATATTTCCATTCTCCCGACGTTTCGGCCGAATTACACCGACCGGGGTCCCGGGTGCACTTATTCCACAGTCAAACACCGATAGAAAAGACGTAGCTAACGTATACCTTTGTAATTTTTATCGCCCGTATATTGTGTAAAATAATCTGGTAGAGTTTTGGTATTCATGAAAATTAGTTCCTCTATCTGATCCACTCCATATTTATGACCTTAGGTCTCAAATCATCAAAACTTTTGTTTTATTTCTAGAAGATTCTATCATGGTCTCAACTTATTTGAGATCATTTAGCCCCTTTTTTGTTCATCTCTTTATCTATCTACTGAAATCTCGGTAATGACTCCTTCTTGTCTTGCTATGTCGTCTTTCACACGAGTCACCCATCTAACCTTCCTCAAAGTAATTTACATATTTTCACGTCAGCGTAATATGTAGATAAGATTTATCATAAGTTGAACATAAGCCACCGTCACAGTCATTTGTTTTTGTTTTCATTACTAGACTATTCAGAATTGGAACGATGATAAGGGCAAAAATAAAATACTTTGTTATTATTTGACTTTGTAAAGCATCTTAAAACAATCTCAGTTTAATTTATTATTTAAACTAAAAATTGATTAAATTTTTTTAACCGACATTCCATTATTTTTTTAATGTTTGTTTGCGCATAATCATCTCCGTCATTTGGCACCGTGATAATAATTACAATCGAAATAATATGTGAAAAATCTGTATTGAATTCTCTTTGTTTGAGATAGAAAATGTACGAATATTACTATATTGTGAATTTACTTCTTTATATACTATAAAAATACCAAAATTTTGCCCTAGACGATTCACACATGAAATCACGCACCCCCTACAATATCGAATTTCAATTTACACCGGTGTGTCAAGCACCACCCAACGTGCGGCTGAGCTGTGTTCGTGTGAAGGTCAGAGTGGATTTTATAGAAGCTCGAATGACCCTTAAATGTCCAAAAATCTGTTTGGTTTTCTTTTACAAGATATGCGAAGTCCATATGCATCAACGATCATTTCCACTGGTAAAAAAAATGCTATTAAAATCGCTGGTGCAGCTCCTGCAGGCTTAGCATGGCGATTCTATATCTATTTTGTCAAGAAAAGACAAAGCTCTTTCTGTCAATGTCAACATGTCTTCTGCCCGAGCATGGCGCGACCTGTCAAATCGCATCTAATCACTTGCAATCTTATGTCGATCGAAGAAAAGATAAATTTCTTAATAAAATATCAAAGGAAATCTTACGTCAATTCGTCACTTTTCTGTCATTATGTCCATTCTCCGGTAAACAAAACTTGTTTCTAAGCCTGCTGAAATAACAATTAAAATAGATCGGAAATACTTAACAAACATAACCATCTCATCTCCCCCCATTAGCACACAAAGGAACCATAGTGCACTTAACAAATCATCACTACCAAAGACGCATCAATCAGATCTATTATAAGCTGCGTGCCGACACGTCCGCTCGATCCGCGGCCTATCATACGAATGTCGCTTCCCTGTAATACGAAAACAATCGTATCCCTTCCGCGCTAACGACACGAGGCATGCGCAACAATTACCATACAATGTGTGCGTGCGTGGACGCATCAATGGCGCAGGATTATGGGGTGACCATTATTTAGAATAATTTATTTTTTTATTGGCGAAAAATAATTAAATTGAAATAATGTTATTGTCACATTGTTTGTGCGCGATGGACTTAACCAATTAACCGATTTTATTAAATTTGTGTGCACTTTGATTCATTTTGCGAGATAGGATACTTAACTTCTTAACTTATGATCGCAATATTATTTAATTGCAAATTATTTGTCTATTTATATAATATTTATTGTTCTGTAAGTGAATTTACAAGATGCATTGCTCATTATAAGTAACATAAAATTGTTTCATTAATGCACATTTATCGCATTGGGCTTGCCTGTAAAGGTAAATTTATAGATAAATAAATAAATAAAACAAAAACCTTAACAGCACAGCAGTGCGTGGCCGGGACTGTTGAAATATAAAATATATACCAATATACAAACAAAACAGAAGGATAAATGTTTTATACATACATAAAATTAGTATTCCTATCTCTCTAAGAAAGAAAAAATAATACAACGAAAAGGAAACATGTAACAGCCTCAAGATACACCTATTTATTTCGCCATTAATTATGTCAGAAACAAGAACGCTGGTAATGGTGAAATAAAAATGTAGATATACTCTTACCCTCTCTTTCTTCGCTCATTTATTGGAGACGCTTCTTTCAATTATCTATCTATACACACTTACACATGTGTCTGTGTGCGTGGCACGTGTTACACCAGCGCATGATTTATATATGTTGATAGGAAGTTTGTTCGTCACTGTTTCTTCTTCCCAGCTATATATCAGCAGGGGGTGAAAGGGGGGCATTTTTAGGGAGAATTGTCAAATGTTTTATAAGGGAAGAAGGGATAAATTAATTAGCCTTATTTCAATAAACGCACTTGACATTGAGCGTGTCTATGATGGGTTAATAATATTAGGTAGGTGTATTAATTATCAGTTTTAATCTGTGTGTTAGAAAGAGGGGGGAGAGGGTGGTTGATAATTATATTTGTTAAGGGAAAACTTTTGAGTAAATGTTAAATAAGTAAATTTACAATTTAAAGAGTAAATTATTATACAAACCTATTCAAAATGAGGCGCTCAACAGAAGTAACTTATATTATTGTATGTACAAGAAATAATGATAAAGATTGCTCGTTATTTTTGCAAAATAAAAGCTGATCCATAAGTGTTTGATTTTTCACCAACTTAATACTGAAGTACTACCGGGACTACGATTGTTCGCAAGAGTTACCGCAGCCCTGGCACACAGAGACCTTCATAAGAAACAAAAGTGGGTTGAAATCAGTCTGACACTCTTTCCAGCTGCACCTACAGCGGTAGGGGTCATTTGATGATGTCCCCTTCGACAAACCAATGGAATTCGCGCGGTTAGCATATTAACGTAAAATAACTAACTGATACATTAATTATCAACAAATTACAGCCTTTATAAACAAATCCCTAAAAACTTTGAGTAATTGACAATTTATCCGTTCAATAATACAAACCATGGCCACCATATTGTAGACAATGATGCACATCGGTCGCTCACCCCGCCCTGTGTTTATTCATCTGATTCTTCACCTTACATTGCACATCGCGAGGATGCCTCAGATATTTTGTCTAGCAGTGTAGGCTCTTACATCTTTTTTTCTGTCCTGCATAAATGTTTCAGTCATTTGTATTGTCAAAGAGAGCGAGTTTGCCATTTATATTTGTTAGTTTGATTTAGTTTAGTTCAGTTAAATGTACAAAATATTGAGGGCTGTTCATGTTGAACTTAAGAATTTTTTGTGTAGTTCTTAAATTTGAGATGATATCTATAGAGTTTAAAAATAGTCTGATTAATTTATACAACTTTATACATATATATCGAGACACCTTTTTCACACACGTTCGGTTAGCCCCAAAGTAAGCTTAGCTTGATATTATGGGTGCTAACTCAACTGTTAAACTACATCACTACATAGTATAAAGCAAAGTCGCTTTTTCTGTCCCTATGTCCCTTTGTATGCTTAAATCTTTGAAACTACGCAACGGATTTTGATGCAGTTTTTTTTAATAGATAGAGTGATACAAGAGGAAGGTTTATATGTATAATTTTAGTATCAGCATTGCACCCGTGCGAAGCCGGGGCGGGTCGCTAGTATATTATATTTTAAAAATATGTATAAATACATATTATAACAGCAAGACCACAGCCAACAAGCATGCTCATCACAAAAAAGTCTACTGCACCGGGAATCGAACCCGGGACCCTCAGCTTGGAACTCCGGCGTCCATGCCATTGCGTCAACGGGGTCGTCTATTCTTACTTTATTGGCGTCTATAGATAGCTCCGATTATTAAAATATACATAATCGAAAGTTAAACCAATTAATTACCTATTTCCTTGAACTTTAAACAAATTAATGTAATTAATTGCAGATAAAATCAACTTTCAGTCAGAGACATAATTAGCATAGGTTATTACATAAAATACGCAGTCATAAATAAAATGTCTAAATTCAACTTTTGAATCCAATAAATAAAATAAATAAATTGTATTATATTTTCGCAAATTTTATTCGGATATCAAAGTGACCGTCGAAATTCTTAAGATAACAATAATATAACGTCTAATTAATTGCTAAGCGAAAGGCTAGGTAAGGACATGTTTAGCTTACGCTATGCTACGGTCGTGACGTAATAATTCTGATCTCCGCGTATGTGTCTTCCTTCTTATTAAAATATTTATTAGATTATTATTAAAATATTTATTTATTAGGTTATTAGAATAAGTCAGCACGTGCATACCTTCTTAGTAGAATGGAGATTAAGTGTTCCATAGTTTGACAGTTAATTTTTATTGGTACTTAATAAATTGTGTTCAATATACGTGCTTATAATTTTTTGTTATGGGGAATCGCCAAAATATGATCTCGCTGCCAGTGTCAGACTTTTACTGATTAGCACACACTTTTGTTTTTTAAGGCCGCGGTAACTGTTACGAAAAATCCAGTAGCATATACACGCATATCGGACACCTACTTATCCAAAGTAAGTATCCTATCCAAAGTAAGTATCCTATCCAAAGTAACCATAAAGTAGTAAGTATTGATTAGCTTGTGTCACAGCCGACAAGCATGCTCATCACACAAATGCCGACCGTATAATCAAACCCGGGACTCATAGCTCGCCAATTCGGCGTATTTACCATTGCATCAAGGTATTACCTCGCATAATACAGGAGTATCATTCAATAAAAATATTTATGTTGATAATCAGATGGCGTGGCATAAGCTAGAATGAATTTCGCAAATAAATCTCAATAGAGCCAAACTTCCAAACAGCGAGACTTCGGCTATAATTTTTGCAAACGACTTTCTAACACGATTCTTCTGCTAAAATTAATTACACACATAATATATATGGCTTGTTAATCGAAAGAGTTTCTTTTGTAATTAATAGCCTGATTAGCGACTGGTTAATTTTGCGTTTATCTATGGTTGTGCCTCAAGCGTTAGTTTCCTGCTATTTTTTCTAGCTAGCCAACTGATTACAGGCCTTGCTAATGTTTAGCGGTCAATGGGTTTAAACATGTCTAAATTCCAACTTCCTCATTTGTCTAGTAGTCGTATGGTGCGACTGCTGAGCACGGGGTCTTCTTTTCGTGGGAAATTATTAAATGATTCCCGCTGAGACTGCAGCTGAAGGGAGTGTCAGACTCCTACTGACTAAATACCAATATGTTCCTTCTGGAGGTCCGTTACCGTGGCCCTGGCACACAGGCCAGGGCCACGGTAACGCTTGCGGACAACCCATTTTACAATAGCCTGTATATATTTAATTTGAACCGATTTCCCAAAAATGGAGGAGGTTCTCATTTCGGGACTCACCCATAGCGGGTCTGCTGGCATAGATTTCTTAAGAAATAAGCAGTGCCTTTGTATTTCTTCTACATGAACTGATACATACATAAAAAAACTCTTCATATAATAATATTTTGTACAGACTCCAGCAAATAAGACTTCTAAAATCTGTCAAATTTCCTTAATAGATTTTCAACTTTATCGCTAAAGCATTATGGTCCAAAATTGAATGGGAAATTTGTCATTTTCGGGTAGCCTGATGTGCTGGCGTCTGTACTTATTATGAGAATTATTCAGCGGCTATGCCTAATCGATTCCTACGCTGATCATTCAGCAATTACTAAATACTTTAGACATTTAGACATGTTAAACCACAAAGTTTACTTTCTACATCATACGTGTATCTGCTTCCCCGCGCTTAATTAATTTTAACTAGCCTTTAATTAATCGCAATTTGTTATAATAATTGATCGCAAACAGTATCAAATTACTATCGTTGACACTGCTGACAGGTTTTCTTATAAATTGTATAATACTTTCTAGTTTTTGATTGGTCTTTAGTTGGTGATGCGCGCGGATTCTCCCTCGTTCTAAGGGAACTATACTCGCGTACGTGGACAAAGCAAATATATAGGGTGTTACAAAACTAGTGCACCATATTTTCACAGGTCATCTAGTACATGCTAAGGATCATAATATATATATATATATATATATAGTCCTCTTCTCGTAAATTGTTGATCCAGTAACAAGTCCGAATAAAAGTTGATCCACATTGAGAACGTGTATACTTGGCTCCGTTTTATTCGATTTTAACCAAAACACAATATATCAGATCCGGCCGCCATGACACAGGACCTCAAATGGGAGCGAAATGAAATACTCGTCGTGATAAATTCTGTACATTGCTGATCTGTAACGGCTAAATAAAACATACGTATTCAACATTTTCAAATCCGTTATGTGTTCGCGTCGTCTACGGTAAATGTTGATCTAGGGAATTCTGGAGCCAAAAATTACGTAAGATTTAACGAAAATGTATAAGCATTAGAAAGAGACAAAGCTATGAAGCTGAATACGTGTTTATGATGTGAATTTAGTCTTTTGTGAACTGCGCGTGCGCGTGCGCGCGCCTGTGAACACGTTGTTGACGTGCCATTCATCACTATGGCTGACGGAACAAGGATAAAATACATGCCGCCGTGTGCTGTTGGGCTAGAACTACACCACCCCATTTCTTCCCGTGGGTGTTGTAAGAGGCGACTAAGGAACATAAGGGACCAGGGGTGGGGGCAGCACCGCCCCCCTCAGAACTGCAATCCCCAACTCGCATGCCCAGCGTGAGGATTATGGGCGTTACCCCCTTTTTAGCGGAAGCCTATGTCCAGCAGTTGACTAATATACCTAGGCTGGGCATTCACAAACACTACACAGTCCCGAAACAGCTATCTATAGATCAAACAAATATTTGTTCCGTGTGGGAATTGAACCTACGGTACGTAGGGCACAAACTAATCGCTTAGCCACAACACCAACCATGCATAAATGTTGAATTTACTAACTAACAAAAAGGCATCATGAATTTCGTGTCCGAACCGACTTGCGCGAAGACTCGACGAATTCCAATCACCGGAGCAGGCTGGGTTTCGGAGCGGATACGGCACCATAGACCACATCCACACAGTGCGGCAGATTAGGTATATAGAAGACCGAAGAGTATAATCAGCCCCTGTGCCTAGCATTTGTGGACTATGAGAAGGCCTTTGACTCGGTTGAAATCTGGTCTGTTCTGGAGTCCCTGCAGCGTTGTCAAGTAGATTGGCGATACATCCAAGTGATGAGATGTCTCTACGAAGCCGCTACAATGTCCGTCCAAGTACAGAATCAGCAAACAAGGCCCATACCGTTGCATCGAGGAGTGAGACAAGGGGATGTTATTTCCCCGAAACTGTGCACTAATGCAATGGAGGAGGATATGTTCAAGACGCTGAACTGGAAAAGACGCGGCATCAACATCAATGGCGAATACATCTCTCACTTGCGATTTGCTGATGATATCGTCATCATGGCGGAAACGCTGCAGGACCTACAACAGATGCTGAACGACCTGGCTGACTCTTCTCTACGCATCTGCCTACGGATGAACTTGGACAAAACCAAGGTCATGTTCAATGTTCATTGAACCCGGTTCTACCGGAACCGATTGCGATACACGGCGCCGTTCTCGAAGTTGTTCGGAAATATGTATACCTCGGGCACACATTGCAGTTAGGTAGAAACAACTTTGAGGACGAGATGAATAGGAGAATTCAGTTAGGTTGGGCTGCTTTTGGGAAGCTACGTCGAGTCCTAACGTCGTCGATCCCACAGTGCCTAAAGACAAAAGTCTTCAATCAGTGCGTCCTACCTGTCATGACTTACGGAGCCGAAACGTGGACACTGACGGTACGGCTAGTCCACAAGTTTAAAGTCGCTCAGCGGGCTATGGAAAGAGCTATGCTCGGCATTTCTCTGAGGGATCGCATCAGAAATGAGGTAATCCGTCAGAGAACCAAGGTCGTTGACATAGCCCACCGAATCAGCACGCTGAAGTGGCAGTGGGCTAGCCATATTAGCCGAAGAACCGATAACCGTTGGGGTAAACGAGTTCTAGAGTGGAGACCACGCCTCGGCAAACGTAGTGTAGGACGTCCTCAGGCACGGTGGAGTGATGACTTGCGCAAGACGGCTGGCAGGAGCTGGATGCGAGAAGCCGAAAATCGATCTCAGTGGCGTGCACTTGGAGAGGCCTATGCCCAGCAGTGGACTGCGATAGGCTGATGATGAATTTCGTGTTACTAACAAGCCAAATGTTGTTACTTCATCAATATTTTCGTAACCTTATATAAGCTATATAAACAAATAATGCCTCTAATGTATTTTTGGTTTCCAATCCAATGAAATTATGAAATGTCCCAATCAAGCTAATCATCAGGTAAAACGTCCATGATTGGTCCATTTGAATTTTTGAATCGGATCAACAAATTACTACAGGTGGATTAGTATATGTGATCAACAATTACATCTTATTGTCGTGGGCACTCAAACGTAAATATTGGCTCCAACAAAAATCGGCATGGAGCCACATTAGTTTGCACATCTTATAAACGGATCAAGAAAAGCGGTTCGGATCAACAATGGTTAACGGATCAACTAAATACTCGTAGGACACCACGCATGATCAACAAAGTACGGTTAGAGATAACTATATATATATATATATATATATAAATATATTGTTTGTTTATTATCAGACATTTTAAACGCCCGACGAAAGTAGCCCATAGCCTTCCTTGACAAACGGACTATCGGCTATTGTCAATAAAATATTTTTCAAATCAAACTTTGTTCCTGCGATTAGCCCATTAAACAGACAAACTACTCAGCTTTATATACTTATATTAGTAAAGAGAAAAGCTTTTAAACACGAAAATCTGTATGTTGCTCATTCACGCAAATGAATGCAAAACTAATTTCACTCAATTATCATGACAGCGATGCGGATGAATTTTTTGATGCATTATTTTTTTTTAATTTTAATTTGTCTCTTTTTTATTTTCTTTGTATATAGTTTTATTAAGTTTGTATACATATATAGTCCGTATATATTTCCTTTCAATAAAAACAATTTAATTCTTAAAAAAAAAAATATAATTATACTAGCTTCCGCCAGCGGTTTCACCCGCTTTCTGAAGTACTTTCCATACCCGGATAAAAAGTAGCCTATATGTTATTCTGATGTATAAGCTATATTGTGGTCAAGTTTCATTCAAATCCATTCATTAGTTTTTACGTGAAAGAGTAACAAACATTCATACATCCATACTTACAAACTTTCGCCTTTATCATATTAGTAGGATAAAAATTCCCCTTAACAGTTTTAGATATGCAAAAGTTACGTAGCACAACGTATTATTTCAATGTAAATATAGCCATGATCAGCTCGTACGATTTGTCTCTATCATTTACAAATTAAAGGTTAATGTTCATAATTAAATGTCTTGTTTGACATGCAGACGGTTGAAAAGAATAATTAATTTGATTCCAATGAAAGTGGAAGGCAAATTTGTTTTTTTTTTTTGCCCGTATAATTAGATGGGTGTGGCTTTATTGGCATACGTAACTGATGGGATTTGTTTCCTGCGTGCGATTCTTATTAATCGAAAAGCGATTTATTATTTTTTAATATAAAATAATAAGGCTGAAGATTTTGTTTGGTTGAAAGAGCTATTCTTAGAAACTACTGGATCGATTAGAAAAATTCTTTCAATGTTAGAATATCTATTTATTAAGGATGATTTAGGCTACTTTTTATCCGGCTGTGCGGAGTAGCTCCCACAGGATACGGGTGAAACCGGTTACGGAAACTAGTGTAAGGTCAAGACAATACCTTTTTTGTATAAAGAAGGGATAATCATTAGCCTATTAGCCTAAAACCTTCTTCGATAAGTGGGCTATCTAACACCGAAATATTTTTTTCAAAACTGTCTAGCTTTTCCTGAGATTAGCGCGTTCAAGCAACCAAACACATACTCTTCGACTTAAAAGTATAGTATATATGTGTAATCTTTTTTAATGTCGCTTCTAATATGATGTCAGCGTCGTTAGACACGAATAACTGTGTTTCGGATTGCACGTTAAACTGTAGGTCCCGGCTGTCATTGGACATCCTTGGCAGACCGTTACGGGTAGTCAGAAGCCAGTAAGTCTGACGCCAGTCTAACCAAGGGGCATTGGGTTGCCCGGATAACTGAGTTGAGGAGGTCAGATAGGCAATCGCTTCTTGTAAAACACTGGTACTCAGCTAAATCCGGTTAGACTGGAAGCCGACCCAACAGTTGGGAAAAGGCTCGGGAGATGATGATGAAGTTTGTCTTCAAAAGAACAAATAATATCACGTAATTCACTTGAACAATAGTCAAATACTTAACTTATAAAAGTAGGTACCTTATCACTTAATAATTCAATCGGCAGCGAGCCCACATGAGCCTATGGATGCCGTAACCATTAGAAAGTTAGACCTGTGTGATACCTTGACACACAATGTAGGTACTCCAGTTTTAAAGCGAAATAAATTGTTATAGACGTGCTAATATGTTAGAGCAAGTAAATAATAAATATAATGTATGTAATTTATTGACACTGATTTGACACTTTAAAAAAAAAAAAAAAACTCAAACTCAAAAAATCATTTATTCAAACTTGGCTGTAAAACAGCACTTTTTGAACGTCAAATATTACAAAAGACAGCCCCCAAAACGCCCACCCTTCACTACTTCCTATGTGTTTTTGCTGGGAAGAAGAAGTGGCGCAACAAACTCCCCAGAATAATTTAGGAGTAAGATCAAACTTATTTAGGAGGATCCCGTGGCTAAATTATGGATGATAAGATGATCCCCATGGATGATAAGGCTCTTCTCTTTTCTTTATCTTCGAGAAGGAATAATCTTTTTCAGCACAATAGCTTCTGCTATTGGTTTAATCCTCGCTCTGTGGCAACTATTCTTTGCACCTGGATAAAAAGTATAATCATTTAAATCTATCGCCTAAAATTTTCATCGACATATACTGTACCTAAAACTAAAATATTTTTTGAATCTGTTCAGGAATTACTGAGATAAGCGCATTCAACAAAACAAACTTTTCAGCTTAATGAAAATGGCATACCTTATAAACATAGACAATTTCTAGATATAGACAACTATGACAATAATATGTTTTACACAGCAAATGGGTCTCACTAGGGATATAATTTTAAAGGTAGGTGCACGATACAAGAGGTATCGTTTACCAGATTTTTTTTTATTATTTCGACGTTAATGAATATTAGTAGAAAGACGACCCTTATATCGACATAGTATTTGAAGGTAAAACCAACGCATTTAGCAGATTTTCCGTAGCAATCAGCTTACATTTTTGTTCCTACAAACCACACCGAACCGAGACAACGAACTCATATTTGCCATTAAGGAAAAATACGAGCAGTACCTACATATCTGAGGAATACCAAACATCCAATTAACAGTTCCCCCGTCCTTTGTGAGGAAAATATCTTTGCTAAAAGAAAAAAAAGATTAAACAAAAAAAAAGAAAAAGATACTTGTAACATAAAAACCAGAACGTTGGAACGTTTTCGCAGGTCCCTCTAATTATGGAGTGTATTGTTTGAAAAAAGTATTTAAATGTTCTTTTTTTGTCTTTGATTTTGTTTATAAGGAAGGGGGTTTCGATACTCATATCAATATTTCACTACACGGTACATCTTAATGGCGTCCAGCCCGATTGCCGGCCACAGCGGCCGTTCTCTCTAAAAAGATCAGCTGGCTGCGCAGGACATATTGTAATGCAAAGCATTTACGCAGACTTTTAAGATACTAATAAGCATTCTGCTGGGGCTGCGGGTTCTTCTTAAGAGTTACCGTGACCCTGGCACACAGGAACCTCCAGAAGGACGTAGTGGCTTTTAGTCGGTAAGAGTCTGACACTCCCTCCTGCTTCACCCACAGCGGGAGTTGTTATTTGATGAAGATTGTATAAGGCCATAAGATGGGTGCGCAAATTCCCATATGATTGAGTAGATTTGGGCGCTTGAAGTAATTCTTTCATGATTGAGATGAAAACGCGTGAAACCACTAGTTAAAAAACAGCAAATGTGTATTTAGACTAACTAAACGATCCTTTGTTCATCGTTCCAGCAATTAAGTTATTGTCTCGATTCCAAGTAACTGTTGCGAATACGAGAACAATTTCACATAAAGCTAATTTTATTGCATTTATCAGACCATGCAAGGCGGGGTCCTATTCTAGGAAAGATTCTGTAAGCCCATTTTATTATAGTCTTAACTTAGACTGAAGTGGACTTCAGATATATCGACCACGTGTTATATTAGACTGCCTTTGCTCTGCCCTAGTTTATAGAGACAGCACATCAAGCTACTACAATCTGTCGAATTTTACATTTCAGTGCATGTCGGGTTTCAGTTTATAGTTGATTGGAAAAATTGGACGCAATTTGTAAGTATATCTTGTACACCAATCAATGACTCGTAAAAGGAAAAAACATCTCGAAAAAAATCTCGAATAAACCTGGACTATAAAGTCTGAAATCACCAACCCACATTGAGCACGGATTTAAAGCTCAATCCTTATCTGTGTGAGAGAAGGCCTGTGCCCAGCAGTGGGACGATAAACTGATAATGAAAGCGAGGTTAAGTTTGCACCTACAATATTTACTAAGATGAGTACAAAGATCAAGAATGAACAAGTCCAAGACACATTACCATACATTTTTAAACATAAAGCGCACTTTTACTAGATGAGTCAACCGCAAGCTCTGGAGGCCTTGCCTTCTTATTTTTCTCTGTAATTAGATACAACGAGTCTTTGTTTAACTTCCAGTACTGGACACAGATGCCGAGTAAAGGCGGTTTCAGATTGTCCCTTTAAGGTGCGTTTAGATTAAATTAACAGAGAATTAAAACTAGAGCAAGATAATTTCATTGCTGTATTTTAAACTTATTTTTTTTTTGCATTCGGAATCGATAAAATAACAACCACTGCTTCTTTTTTTACATTATTATTTATTTCCATTTTACAGAGAAAAGTTTTCCACAATTTTATTATAAGTGTATATAAACCTACAGAGACGCCTATTTTTGGAAACGAGTGTGAAAGTCAACAGGCGCGCCTTTTATCAATTGCTCTGCAAATATAAGCATTATGCGCGTTTATTCACGTAAACGCGCGACAGTCATTCAAGAAGCGTGAAACGTAGCGCGGTTAGTTATACGCGCAAA
Source organism: Heliothis peltigera (assembly GCA_958496145.1). Classification (NCBI taxonomy): domain Eukaryota; kingdom Metazoa; phylum Arthropoda; class Insecta; order Lepidoptera; family Noctuidae; genus Heliothis; species Heliothis peltigera. The sequence goes on from OY292341.1 coordinate 7,443,944, forward strand.
AAAAGTTGCTCGTCTGAAATCGCCCTAAACGCTCGGGCTAAATAGCCCGGGCCGTTCAAGGACGTAAGTCTGTTTGTTAAGCCCGGTTCGTTTGCAAAAAAAATGATACAAAAAAACATCACCCCTTTTATAAAGGACACAGAAAATGTAACTTTTTGAAACGCTTTTTAAATTTGTTTCAGTGGTCGTGTTGGGATATTTTTTATACATAAAATTTTATGCTTTTTTTACCAAAAGAAAAGACACGATATGATAATATTATACCAAAATAACGTTGAAAATATGGATGAATAATACCTTAATATTTTTAAATACTAATGAGGCATTAACTACTAAGCACGAAACATAATTAATTAATTAAAACAATAGCCCACGCAATATGTTTCTTTAGTCCTTCACCCTCGCCTATCATATTCCACGACAAGGGCATCTGTTTAAAAAAGTTCTTCATGCGGGCTTATTCTGTATCCATCAAATCCATTCACACATCACCCTTCTTTTTCAAGCCTTGTTAATTAAAGAGAGATAAATGATATTCTAAAATGGAATAGTGACTCGTTGAAGCAGAATAAGGAAGTTATTCGGAAACGTTCTTTTTTTAATTCGCAGTAACACTAGCCACTGTAACATGTAATATAAATCCTTAATGAGAAATGGCTGGAATTTATAAGCTTATAGCGATTTTAATCTTTTATCTGCTCTAAGGTTTTTTGAAAATATTATTGCAATAAGGATAAACATTCGTTGTAATCTTGTAATAGGGTAATTGATATCTAGTCAAATTCATTACTTTTATTGAACTGTCAAAAATGTTGACGTTTCATTTTTTTCTTATCAAGCCATAAAAACGTACTTATTTTGTTTAAATTACCATTAAAAACGAAATTAAATATATTTTCCTTCAAAACGATAAATTTAAAGTCACATTATCTTAAGATTCTTTACCAAAAATGTATAACAAAGGATTTTATTTTTACGTAATCAACTATCCCATTCTTAGGAACACTACAATGTTGTAATAAAAATACCACGAGTTTTTGAATTTGTTCCCTAGCTAAGAATTCATCCACAATTACCTACAATATACAAAGTTCGGAATTATATCGATTAAAACTGACTATCGATTTTTTAACTTTAAAAGTCCGTCATGTAGCCGTGACCGTGGCGTGCTGGACACTTTTTGGCTTGTCATCTATGCGTGACTGTGGCATTCAAAAGGTTAAATCGCTACCTCTCATGCCTTGTCCCACGTCCTTGTATGAGTCAAGTTCGGTTTACTTTCGCGCACGCGCCGTCATGTCAATTTCCTGCTGAAATTTGATAGCCTGCGTTTTAACTTCCGCCCATTGGTGGCCATATTTTAAAAGGGAGAGTGCTTATACATATTAAAAGTAAATATTATCGCGAAATTAATTGCTGTTTTATGTTTGATTTTTGAAGAGGTTTTTAATTATTAATTGTTGAGTCGATGAATTGATTAACGTGATAATGGAATTGTGGATAAGGCAGATTTTTTTAAGCGACTGAATTATATGTACATATATTATCTAAGTGTTTAAGAGAAGGTACAGACGCCAGCATATCAAGCTCCCCGAAACTGTAAAATTTTCACCATATACTTCAGCGATAAAGTTGAAAATCTATTTAGGAAATTTGACTGATTGTAGTAGCTTTATGTGCTGGCGTCTGTATAAGCTGAAATAGCATTTTTTTTTATTGTTGTCGTGATTTTAATCGACTAGCTCAACAATAAACGTGCTAAAACACAGTAAAGACAGGCACATCAACCTACCTCAATCTGTCTCACTAATCGAATATTAACCTTCCGGTATTGTGATAAGGTTGAAAATCTATTAAAGCAATTTGACTGACTGAGGTAGGTTGCTGGCGTCAGTACTTGTTAATATAATCGCGAATCTTTCTGACTTGTCGCAATGCAGATCATCAGTTCACTTTGGCTAAAATAAAAAGCTTGCCAGAACGATTACCGATTCTATTATACTTCTGTTGTGAAAAGGTAAATAAGGGAACATTGTGAAATTGTAATTTCAGAGGGTAGAAAAATAATACGATTCTTTAATCAAACAAAGTAAGGAAAGAGGAAAAATTAGAAGAAAAATATATTTGGAGCGTGTTCGGCATTTTATATAACATTACGTAAAACCGATTTTTCAACCTACCATTAGAAAAAAAAAATACATAAAGATAATTATGAGAAAAGCTTCAACAAAAATGCTACTGGCATTACCAACCTAGAATCTAAACCAATTTAAAAAGATCCCTCATTCGCTCTAATCCCTTTGCAATTGCACGTTCAATAATTGCGTGTACGTACTTCAAGGGTCCTCTTATACTGGACGTATGCTTCACACATCGGAGAACTCCGTAATTGTTTATGGAGTGTCACGGAACGGTTGCTTCGAGATTTGAATTTGAATTTCGAACGTTATTTGAAAATGATGTGCGTGAAGTTATAATAAAAAAAAGAAAATGCTGGCTGGTAATGATAGGCTACCGTTGGAACTAAAAAGGCGTGATTACGTAACATAATTTCATTTTGTTCTTTTTTCAATTACTTTTTTATATTGCGTTGATGGTTCTATCAATTTAACAAATTTGAGAACAAATGAAGCAATGTATTATGTTTAATTGCATTGATAGAAGTTTACCGAGTTTATACTTGAAATATTATATAGGTGCCAATATATAAAATGTCGCGGAACCCAAATGTCCGACTGTATAACTGCGGCAATGTAGTTATTTTGTAATACATTGGGATTCATTATTTTTAGCCACTATATATAATTTTTCCAATAGACCTAAGTATGAACAGTAGTAGGAAGTAATATCAACTCCACTGTTCAGATTATACAAATATTCCGGCAGTTTCGCATCCGCATCCCGAGGAATCCCATAAACAACAACTATCTCTTTATCCAATTTCATCTCAACTGGATCAGCCATAGTTTCTTCCACACCTATAATATTACAAGGACTCATTGACCATTCATTCATTTAACACCCCGGTGGCGCAATGGTTACCACGCCGGACTGCCGTACTAAGGGTCCCAGGTTCGATTCCCGGCACGGTCGACATTTGTGTGAAGAACACGCTTGTTGGTCTGGGTGTTATAATATGTATTTATAAATATATAATATATTTGTAAAATATATGTAATTTATCAGTTGTGTTGGCATAACACAAGCTAATTAATAGCTTGCCATGGAGCCAACCGACCGTGTGTGGAAAAGGTGTCCCGATATAATTTGACCAAAAGCTTCAAAATTAACGAAACCAAGAGCATTTTCCTCAAAATAGTCTCCATTATATCAAAACCAATCAGTTTTAAAGCTATATCTGTCTCGAGTGACACATCCCGGAACACTATAGACGTGTCCATGAAGGAAACGGATATGTTTGTATGTGTGGGTGAAGTGTTTGCTAGTGTTTGTGTTAGCTAATGATTTTCTTCGTAAACGATGTCCATTTGCAGTATTGGCGATTGGAAGTAGTTAGGGGTAAATGTATTTAGTACATCGTTTAGTGGATTCCTATTGGATAAATGTAAGAGGATTTTATCTCGATTATTGTTAATGCTGTATTGATTTAATCATCATCTGCTTAGCCTTTCCCAACTGTGTTTGGGGTCGGCTTCCAGTCTAACTGGATGCAGCTGAGCACCGGTGTTTCATAATTATGGAGACACTGCCTTTCTGACGTCTTCAACCAGTTACCTGAGCAAAACGATACTTTAGTAAGACTGGCTGTCAGACTTTTTGCTTTCTGACTAGCCGTTACTACTGCCAAAGATGTTCAAATTTAACGTGCCTTCCGAAACACGGGGTCTCGTCATAACTGGTCACACATCCACAGAAGGCCCACTGAAAGCGTTACTATACCTTATGATCGATGGATCAGTTTGGTTGTTACTTAGCCACGAGCTCTTATATTGATTTAATAATAAAAGAAAGAATATGACCTAGATTGGTTTTAATTCAGTACGAAATCACTGTAGTAGATCTTCTTTACAAATCGATAGTGTTTCATGGATCGGTTCGAAACTCCACGGGATTAAAACGATCAAAATGTAAACAGTGTCCATGACCAATGATGAAAGCTTTTCCGCTTTTACGTTCCACTGAGTTACTATTACATGAAGATTCTCTCTTACTCACACGGCTAGCATTTGTCCAGCGAAAATTATAAAAGAGATTTCAGCATTAAGCTTACTACAGTTAACTTAGCACTACATTCAAAATTATTACCTTTAAAATCCTCATACTCTTTCCTCTCTCCTCTCTCACCTCTCTTTGTCAACAACGACATAATACTAAAAGCTTGAAAACAAAAGTTTTACAGCTAAGAGAGTAATTCCTGCACATCTTCTGAGACATTCCTAGAGAGTACCTTCAGTGCTAATTACTACTAAACTTTACTCATCATAACTTAACTGACTGTTTTAACTTTATATGTGGAGTTTCACATCCTATTCTACGAATTGCTAATTTTGCATAGCGTTTGTAAATCTTGTTATTTCCAAATCTACCTAATGATAACTTTCTTAATATTGTCCTAACTACTACTGAAGGCACCCGAAGATAATGTATTAAACGTGTGCTCTCATCCTTTAAAACCTTCAACGGAATTAGAGGTTTTTCGAATTTCAAAAAACCCGCCAAGCTATTTTTTCCTTACCGGAGAATCCAAGTCGAGGCCTCAACGAAGGCTGCGGAGTTGCTTGCAATAGTTTCCAGGGCCCTTGTATATAATAAAGAACTCCAGAAGGAATAAAAGTGGGTTTTAGAGAACAAAAGCCTGACCCTTCCTGCAGGCTTGGCATGGCAACCGTAGAAACAAGTTTTGCCTACCTGAGAATGGACATAAAAACAGAAAAGTGACAGAAAGAGACAAAAGTAATTTTAAAAGCGATTTTATAATCGCTATGGTAAGCCTGCTGGAGGGAGTGTCAGACTTTTACTCTGCACCCACAGCGGGAGTGGTCATTTGACGATTTCACACTCAAAACCGCCGCAAACAATGCAGTAGGTTTCAGATGTTCATGAATACGGGTGTAAAACTTATTTCTGCATGCGAATACTCACTGGAGTATTTTCAACAACTAAAGAGCGAAGTGGTACGCTTTATGACGACGTGACGTCTGTAACGACACTTATATGCGTCAGATGTAAGAACTGAACTGCGTCATACCTTGGTGTATGGTGTAAGGCATGAGCGATAGCGTTTTACATTTTTGTGTATGTTTTTGAGTGTTTTTAGGTTCAAGCTCAATAGGAACTTTGGCGAGTTGACACTTCTTGTAGAAAAGACTGAAATCTAATTCTGTTAAGTACTATTTTTTTCAAGTCGGTATTCTTCTACTATGTATAAAGTCTGATTATTATACTCATTCAGCTGCAAGGTCGTTCACGTCATTTTTTTGGCAGCAGCAGACATTTCTAGTATTGAAAATATGATGTGTATTATGACCTGCTTTCTGAGGGAATTCCTTCTGTATATTAATCTGATATATGTAAATGCCAAGATTCCTCAAAATCCGTTCAGCCGTTTGGACATGACAAATTAACAAACAGACACACAAAAACTTTCGTTTTTATAATATTAGAGAAATTTATTAAAAACAAAACAGTTCTATTTCAAAATAAAAATACAAATTCCATAGCCGAAACTCACACAGCTCAAATTTACAAACGGCTACTCAACCCATTTCGTTTACACCTGACACCATGTAAAACCGTTGAAAAATGTGTAAACATTTCTTGTTTGTTCACAACAGGAATTCTATGTAGACTAGTCACTATAAAGGGCTGTCTACACCCACGTAGTATTAATATTACTGCGCGGACGACAGAACAGCTTTTTGCCTAGCAATCAACGCGAATAAGGTACAAAAGAAAATGTTCTGAAGCGAACAGATTATGCCTACTTTTAGTTTGTGGTATAAGTTATACGATATTAGCGATTATTATTTTATTGACAGGTTGTGTTTTATTGCTATCGTTTTCGATAAGCTTAACTTGAGAAGAGTCCAAAGAACTTGTCTTTATAAACCTACTCAACATTTTCGGCTTATTCTTTATTATTAATAGACTGTACTTATTAATTAAATATACTCTTTACTTCGTGTTTTTGGCTTAACTTTGTAAGTTCCATCAGTATATACAGTTAAGAACAAATCATTACTGTTCTATCCTATCGTCATATCAGAAAAAATGTAGACATTTTTAGGCCTTAATAACAGCTCGGTAGATTTACGGCGGCCCTGCTACATAAGGAACAAAAGTGCGCCCTTAGTGCACCACAACCTCCAGCTGCACCCAGAGTGAGAGGGATTATTTAAGGATTTCCCATGGTATTCTATTAGGAATTACACCAGACAGCGTGGCAGCGGTTCATCTAGTTTCTTTCATACTAAGTAATTTTTCACTCTCCCTTGCTAGATTGCCTGGTACCCAGATATATTATTATATTTAATTATATGGTTATATTATATATTTAATTATATGGTTATATTATGGTTATATTATATGGTTACAACCAGGAAATTGCTTTCGTGAGAATCTATACTAGCTGGTGAATCAGGGGTTTCCTTATAATTCATTCATTCGTAAATATTTGTTACGTATGCATAAAACTTAGTAACTAGTGTCGTAAAAACAATTGAATTGGCTTCTAGTATAACGAGTCGAGTAATGTGGAGACGTAAATTCACTGTACCGTTGTGTGTGGCTCAAGTTATAAGCGTACAGCTGTCCAGTTTACATTCGAATTTAGTACTATTTAGTGGTATATTATTGAATCGGGCAAAATACATAACAGTAAAGCTGAGGCTGCAGTAGGGAGCGATTTGCGATGCGACTGGAAGAGCGAAACGAGAAAAACATGGTATGGCTACATTACAAGCGAAATTCCGGCGTACATTCGGGGATGACATGGCTACAGTACACATCTATCGTGGTTTAATATACGCATAATGTAGCCACACGCATATTTAGCAGCACTATTGAACTAGTCGTGCAAGTAAGAAATTTTCTAATAAATTCGCTTCAACTTCGCTCATACGTTGATGTAGCCGATGCCGTGATTTCAGTAATGTTGTTCCTACCGCATAAAGAAATCAAAGATCGATAGTAATACTTGATGTACGGTGTAGCCATATATGTGAGCATTCATTTATTTGTTTTAATTGCTCATGTGTCGCAGGTCGCGTCGCGGCCTAATGTAGCCTCAGCCTAAAGGTTGAGAATAATATCTAGTTTAAATTTTACGAGAACAAAAATCCAAGCGTAGGTGCAAGATGCAATACTAGGCTTCCGGTTCCAAACAATACCGGGTTCGGTTGCAAAACATGCATTTTTTTTTCTCCATTCCTGTGGGTGTGCATATTACGTAACATTAGAGATAATATTTCTTGCATATGCATATAATGCATGTGGCCAGGAGGGTGGTATTGCATAGTGCATAAAAGCCTGGATTTTTGTCTCAAGGAATTAAATCTTAAAAAAAAATTGGCCTACTATGTTGTTAATACAATTCTAATTTAGTGCTTCATTTGTTTCAGGTAATTTAAAAATTTTATTGGCTTCGTTTTGGTAAGACCTGAATAATATTTAGGAATGATACAATTTATTTAAGGCTCGAATTATTCAACGATGCCAGCACATCAAGCTACAACAATATGTTAAATTTCCTTAAAAAAATTTCAACTTTATAGCTGAAACATACATGGTTTAAAATTGATTGGAAAAATTTAACAGTTTCGTGGAGCTTAATTTGCTGGCGTCTATACCTTGTACCATACACACATTAGTAGTGAAAAGCAGAAGTAAAATAGGTTTAGCGATTTCAGCGGGGTTGCTCACAACTCCACAGTATTTGTGAAATACATTCCTAATGAGATTGTGAGCGAGCCATATCGTATGTAAATCTATTTTGCGAAAAAAGGAAAAATAACTCGTATCACTTTGTAGATAGGTATTTAATTTCCTTTTGATATTTTGAGTGTTGATGCGTACTTTAGACATTCCTGATTATACAGTAGATATTATTTTTAAAGCCGTTTAAAGTCGTATGTATCATAACTATGTATGTCGTTGTGGCCTAGTGATTAAAGCAACCACCTCTCAAGTATGAGTGTGCGGGTTCGATTACAGGCAAGTTATATGTACTTTCTAAGTTTATCATTGACACCAATGACTGATTAAAGGTGAAAGAAAACATCTAGAGGAAACCTGGACTATAAAGTCTGATATCACCAACCCGCATTGAGCAAGCGTGGTGATTTACGCTCAATCCTTCTCTGTGTGAGAGGAGGCCTGTGCCCAGCAGTGGGACAATATAAAGGCTGATGATGATGATGATGATAGTATTAACTTTTTTTTTCATGAGGCTTGAGCACTCCTATACTAAGTCAGCCTCGTAAAGTCACAAAAAACAAATCCTTGAAATACATTAAAAAAAAAATTAAAAAAAAACATACCGGCCGAATTGAGAACCTCCTCCTTTTTTTTTGAAGTCGGTTAAAAAACAAAACAATACACGATCAAAACGATATAAACAAGTACAAATACGAAACTCTAAACAATTTGACTGTAACACGCGTAACAAAAGCTTACAAACCGTTCTATTAATAATTTCGAGCTTAGCCACTTAAGTCATTACGTACAGTCAGCCGCACATCAGTGGAAACATTTGAACTGCGAAAACAGGTCTTATGTCGTAGGATATAGAGGCGGTCTCAAGGTCAAAGTGTGTCTACTGATGTGCGGGTGACTGTACATGACTGCCGGCCGGGAGTATTCACCCAGCACCGGCTAGCCCACCAATTATACACTTCCGTGCAAAATAATTGCTTGTTACTAGACTATTATAATATGTAACTTCACGCGAATTATTACGAAGCCTAGCGGCGTTCTTTGATATTACGATGTAGAGTAAAATCTTTTTTTTTTTGAAGACCGTTATTAAACGGTAAATATATTTGAGGAGTGCTGAGTTGTTTTATTATGATATTGTATTGGGTGTATATTTTGGGTTTCGATTTCAACCAACCGGTTAAAAAGTAGCCTAAATTACTGCGTGTTATATCAATTACCTCCCAATAAAAAATTCGTCAAAATCGGTCCAGCAATTTCGGAGTTTAGCAAGAACAATTTTACGCTCACTCTAGGATTCTCTATGTACTGCCGCCGGCACATCAAGCTACCCGAACCTATTTAATCTCGATCATCTTTGAATCATAAATGCTCCAGCGTCAAAGTTGAAAATCCATTAAGGAAATTTTACAGGTTGTAGTAGCTTGATGTGCTTGCGTCTGTACAAAAAAGCGCCCGTTCTCATGACAGATATCTCAGACATTACTGTTACAAAAACAGCTTAACATTATCTCATACTTTTATCATTAAATTCTCGTATGACGACAGTGTGCTCCTGCGCACCCTAATTTCATGATGACAGTGTTTGTCCAGCAATTATTATTATCTAAGTCTTAATAGATAACAGTTATTTATATTTAGATTGTGTCTCAGTTTCATTGTTTAATTATTTAGTTTATTCTTTGATATAATTATGAAAAACTAGCTCAATTCGAGAGAGAATTTCGCTACAACGTCAATTCTGGCGAACTTACGTCTTCATATATGGGACACATTATAATTGACTGTAGGTGCTGTCTGGTAAACATTTTTGAGTTTATATTTGTTTGCATTGTATTTTTATACGCCTGATTTTGTAAATTGGATACAAAGTATCGAAAAATCTTTTTTCAGCTAGACTCTTAATTGAGAAACTTGGTACAGATAGTATAAATCCAGAGAATAAACGCTAGTCGCTAATAAACCGTAAAACGCTTTAGTGCAACTAATACATTACAAATATGTTTAAATTCCAATTCGAAGATGTTCTACTCTGTCATATCACCGTCAAAACACGTTATGCGCAGGAGTTTTTCTATCAAAAAGAATATCCATATCTCATTATCATGATCTTAAATTAAACGCTCATTAGGAATGCTTAACACAAGATAAATAAACCGCGAAAATAATTAACCCAACGACAGGGCGAGCAGTTACAAAATCTCTGAGCCTCATATTACATTGAGACCATCAATAAAATACCGAACAAGTTCCATTAACCTTACGTTGCACCGTAAAAATTGCCGGCCTTCGTTTTCACACGCAGTAGTAGCGCTAGTGATGTTGTTTGTCGATATTCGGAAGGTTATCGATAACCCCCCGCTGCGCTAGTGTTTACTTGAGTTGTCGAGCCAGTCGGTTGGCATCGATCGCGCGCGCCGCACGTCCGCTGCGCCCGCGCACGTCGTTCGTTCACCCCGCGTTACGATCTGTCAGGCTGACGTTTCGTAACATCAATACTGTAACGCGATATCGGTGATTTTTCGTTGTCAGCGAAAGTTTTCAGTGTTTTTGTGACTAATAACGGATTATTGTGGATAGAAAATAATTATAGTGTTGTGTTGTTGGATCTGTTTGAAGGTTTTTGTGCTAGTGATGTGATTTTGTTGTGTTGGGAAGTTATGCTATCATGTTTTAATGTCGTTCGTTGGTGATATGTCGACTATAATTAGCGAGCTACAATGGCTTTGCGACGAGGATTTGTTTGCAATAACGTGGCAAAACGGTACGTATTTATACTAATAGATGCACAGAGGATGTTTGTTGTGTGAGAGTATATGTTGACTGTGTCAACATGTGTGGGATCGAGGTAACAGCTGATCGCGTGTTCGGCATAAATTCCATCTTTAGTCGGCAAGTTCAACTTTAAACAAATGGACTCAATTTTTGTATATAGGGTGATGTTTTAATAACATGTTTTTATTACAATAGCAATGGTTCGTGTTTGTTGGGTGTTTATTCTAGTTTACAAAAAATACGTATTGCAAAAATTCAAATGATTTGACGTGGCTAGCAATCGGTGTTATTTTTATGCATTAATACAAAACTAGCATGCATTATACGTATAGATACGTACCCTATTCTAAAATATAGAAATAATTCATAATTGTTTTTCGATGTTTTTTTTTTTACTATCATGAAGATTCAAATAAGCTAATGTGTCAGTTTACTTAAGTGTAACTGAGCCTAAATAATGCTAATTAATACAAGACTATACCCTGAAAGACCTTGAACGTTAGTGATACCTACTTTGTTACGTACAAAAAACAATTACCACCCAGCGCATGTTCAGATAAGTGAATTCTTAAAACCTTTGAATATGACATAGGTAATTAAAGTGCTACGTAATTTTTAAATTTAAACTAACTTTTTGAAATCGCGGTAAAAATTTTGTGGACAACTTTTTCACTTCTAAATAGCAGCTTAAAGGCTCGCTTGATAAATTAAGGTCTAATGTTATCGCTGGAATCTTTGCCAGAATAAAACAATAAGAAAAACGAGTCGTCTCATATTTATTTTCTTACAAAAATATTTACATGCTACTTCAAGTTAGGTATGTCCTTCCACATTAAAAATATTTATCGATAAAAACCAGTTTCGATGATCATCTGTTATTAGGTATCTACAGAAATAAATGTCGATAAAATATATAATTAATATTTTTATTCTACGAAAGTCATGTAGATACCTTTTAAGTACGTTTAATTGTATCGATAATAGTCATTAAAGGCTAAATGAATATGTAGATTTTTATGGCGGGTTTTAAAAAAACAAAGATGGGGTCCAATCAGCTGTTTATGTCTCGAACACGTTGTAACTTATAAAGAAAATAATCAACTTTACCTTGTTTCTAGGAAACAGGTACAATACTGGTTTATTTTAACGCCGGTATTATGTTTATAGAATATGCATAAAATATTATGTTGTTACAACCAGATAGCCTTTACAGATAAGTTTTTGATCGTATTTATATTGGGTAAATGTAAAAAAAGTAATATTAGACCCTAATCTTTGATAATGTCTGGGGATAACTCAAAGTCATGTATTCCAACTTGACTGCCAAACAGCACTTTATGGACGTCAAAAATTACAAAAAGAAGCTCTCTAAACATCCACACTTCACAACTTTGCACGACTGTTTGCTGGGAAGAAGAAATTAATGTTTGCAACAAACTCCCCAGCATCACATACTTATTCTGTCTGTAGTTTTTTTCTTAATATACAATCAGTATAATGCTATAATATATAAACTTAATGATTATAAATGTAAATATAAAATAAAAAATATAAATATATTTTTTTTGCAAAGAAATGTCTAAAATAATTTGCTTGTTTGTCATTTGCTTGTTCAAACATTTGCCATATTGCATAAGGAAAAAAAAATATCAATGAAATATTATCAGCTGTTGTAAAAGTTCGCGTATAAATTAACACGTTGGTGCTAAAAGACACTTTCCTGTCGTTATCAATATTTTTATGTCTTCACTTCCGAATGCGATAAACGACTTTTTCAAGAACTGCCAAGATGTATATTATTTTTCCAACTGATAAAAAATGGGAAAAAATGGGGGGTGTTTTTTTATGATTGATAAGAGCTAGGCAAAGTATCAAAAAGACAATGATAAAAACAGAAAAAAATGGAATTATACAGCGAAAAATATAAAAAAATGTATAGATTAAAACCTTAAGATTATTTTCACAATTAAACACAGCATAAAAACTCAATAATCATCTTATTACCAACCATAACATTATCGAGCTTCAATACACAATAACGCGAATCGAGAAAAAAATACGACATCGGAATTCCACGGCATCATTCCGAAATCCCTTTACCAAGATATTGCATTAACTTTATACAAGCAGAAATCATATCGCTACTGTTATAACCCTTATCGAGGCATGATGATTTTTGTTAATGAAAACAAGTAAAAATATTTTTAATGGTTTATTAGACATTTTAAAACACACCACACTGGTCTTACTCGCGATGAAAAAATTATAAAGGTATGTACGCTACCTCTATTTCTCCCGACGTTTCGGCCGATAGTTTAAAATGATTAATTGGTTTATTAGATATACAAAAAGAGACAAAATATACAAAAAAATCTAAAGCCTGCATACGGTGCCACTTTTGGTCGAAATAATAAGAAATTAGCAACGTATGTATACTATACATTGCGCAAAAAACAGTTAGGTATAATCTACCAGTTTATAAAAAAATATATGAAAATAATATTTTTATTCAGGTGAGTGTTATATTTGAATTCATAAGTTTTATATTTATGCATTATTATTTAATTCTTTTATAACACTATCCGATTTAGTTAAAATAAAAGTTTAGGTAATTTCTCCTTGTATAATATATTTTTTATATTATATAAAAAAAAACATATTTTAATACTCATGTTTACAAAATAAATAGTGAAGCGATTACTTTTATCGATATCATTGGTACGGAGGTGATACTCGAACCGAAGTGTAGTGGACAAGTAGGAAATAGCCAAGGCGAGCGAGATTCTTGCGACTTGCCCGACCAACTTTGAGCACTTCATTATTAAACGATGCAAACTCTGATTGTATGGTTTTGTATGAGAATGAGGTGCTAAGAGATTAATTTTCATATTGGCCGGTTGCGGGAAACCTTAAGAGTAAATTTTTTAACAATACTTTTTCTTTACTTCAGTTTATTTTCTTAGACATCTCTTAAAATTACACATAAAAATAATCTGTATATACTTTTTTTGCTCCAGTAGGTCAACCTACCTATCTGTAGATTTTATCTTTCTTTATTTTAACCTTCCAGTATTCTATGAGGGTTGAAAATCTATATGTTAAAAGAAATTTGACACATTGAGGTAGGTTGATGTGCTGGCGTCTGTACAGTTAAAAAAAGTAAAGGCACATTCTTATTATTCTTAAAAGTTTTAATATTAATGCATAAAAAACGGTAGATAACTGTCAAATATTTTTTGTATGTAACTTAATACGTCAAAGAGCGAATCTTTCTGTACCCAAGTCTAATAATATAAGTAAAGCCTTTAATAAAATCTTTATAATGAGGGATGAGACGATTAAGGGTAATCGACCCTATGGTGTTATACCTACCTACTTAAATTTTTTTTATCACGAGGTAACTTGAGACTATATTGTTAGTAGTTTTGACAAAAAAACTTTAGTAATGAACATCGTAGGATATTCAAATAGATGATTGCATATTGCACAAAAACTGTATATTAAAAGCTTGAAGAATTTTGTCTAAAAAACATCATGATTTTATTTATTTTATAGTTCAAATTATAAAAAGTATAAGTATCCAGTTTAGATAAAAGAAACAAATCGCACTATACATATGTACGTAACATACAAGTCTCTAGGTACAGTGTGAAAAAAACATACGATAACAAAAAAAAAACAAATGAAGTCGTAATTTTTTGCCAGTTTTTTTTTGTTTCTGTAATCATTATTATCGATGCACTTTATTGCCAATAACATCATTATTACCAACACTAATGATTACCAAATTTTACAAACCCGTTTTAGAATGGCCGTGACATTTGTATCGCAAACATTTTTGATTGATTAAGAACACTAAACAAATACTATAACCTACTAGATGTTATAATGTTATTGTAAATGTTAATAATGTTAATGCAATATTATTACAAAAAAGGGTTTCGAAATGTGGGAATATTCTTGTAACTCTGCTTCAAGCTGACTATTTATAGCTTACACCAAAGTAAAATTAAAATCACAATATATGAAAAAATTAAGAAAAAATAAAAAAAAACACAGTAAAAAAAAAACTTTTAATAATTCTTAATCACAATAGAATAACTCTAAAAACACAAATGATTAATGAACACAAAGCAAGCAAACAAACAAATTTTCTTTTTTTTTCATTTTGAAGCTACATCCCAAAAAAACCACATCATCTATACAGACACGCCTTTATTCGGCTGATGGTCGGACGATGATGTCATTCGTGAATAACAGCCGTATGTCAGTCGCCGACACTATGAATAGTAAACAGCACCATTGGAACACGTGTCGACAGTATTAAACGCTCTATAGCTAAGTGATCAGTGGAATGTCGAATTTTGGAGAACACGCTGTATTTATCGATTCTTTGGAGTGAATTTATAAAAGTATCGATATTTTTACTTAAGAGGGTTAAGTTTAATTTATGGTTATGAACAAACTAGTGAGTTTCCATGTCTGGTATATTTAGGAGTTTTTCACAGGTTGCGGATAAGTTCCAGATAGTTCATCTGGCAGATAATTTCATACGAATTCTGTTTTTCAATTTATCTGGTAAATAGTGGCTACCCGTAACCTGTGAAACTGGCCCTAAATGATGTTTAAAAATATCGGGTCTTCTCCTTACGAAATTTTAAAGAAAATTTTTAACTCATCAAAAATTTACCATTATTGAGGTGTGTATGCTTTGTTTAATATCCAACATTGAGACCAGCAGAGCATTTCTATTCCACGCGCTCCTTGAAGAGAAGTCAAGGCTAAGGTCTGCCGGGGTTGCTTGTTTTTTGCAAGAGTTATCGTGGCCCTGGCACGTATAGTCCTCCAGAAGAAACATAGCGGGTTTTAGTCAGTAAGAATCCGACTCTCCATCCGGCTGGTCATTTGATGATTTCCCACGAAAAAAAGACCATTGGAGCATCATCAAAGATTTTCGTCACCAATTCAAATTGAAGGTTCCCAGCTTGTAAACTAGGCTGCACCATGATCCCCATATAACGCGTTCGTCTTTTAGAACATTTAAATCGGCTAGTTGTCCAACGATTCATAATAACCATGCAGGTCTGGGTAATTAAACTAGCGAGTGAATGAACTAAAATTGTTATAAATAATATATATCTGCTAAGCTGCTCTTGCTAATGATCGTGGCCAGGGTTTTGATGGCCGCTTCAGTTCCACGGAAGATAGAAATTACTTGCGTTTTGAGTAATAGCTACGGAAATTATTTCTTCATTTTTTCTCATTACTTTTTTTTGACTTCGCGGTGGTCTAGTGGTTACACTGTAACAGCACTAGCCTCTCAATAACTCAAAATCATTTATTCAAACTTGGCTGTAAAACAGCACTTTTTGACGTCAAATATTACAAAAGACAGCCCCCAAAACGCCCACCTTTCACCACTTCCTATGTGTTTTTGCTGGGAAGAAGAAGTGGCGCAACAAACTCCCCAGCAAACTCTCAAGTGTGAGTGTGTGGGTTTGATTCCAGGGCAGGCCGTACTAATAAAACCTTTCTAGGTTGTACAATCCTTTGTAAGTAGGCATATCTCGGACACCAAAGATGATGACTGCTTAAAGGTGAAGGAAAACATCTAGATGAAACCTGGAATATAAAGTCTGAAATCTCAAACCCACATTGAGCAAGCGTGGTGATTAACGCTCTACCCTTCTCTGTATGAGAGGAGGCCTGAGCCCTGCGTTGGGAAGATAAAAAGGCTGATGATTTTTTGACATTATTATGGTTGTGGTTATGTAGATTTTCTCTAACTTTAGAGTTCTTGGAAAACTTGGGTACGTTTTTTTTTGTTTTTAAAGCACGAATATAAGCCCAATAATAGATTTGGATTTTAATAATCGTGTCAGATTTTTACAAATAATTTTGTCACTACTTTGGTTAGACCAAAACAGATAATCCTTTACACAAATGATAATTAACTGCACACAGAATAAACAGTAACTGAGCTAATTTGTTGTCTAACTGACGTTTCAAAGCACACTGGAACAAGCCAACTGCGATCAGTAATCTGACGTCTAACGTCAGCCTTCGTAGCTCAGCTTGGCGCGAAGTACCTACGTGACGTCACGCTAAGCCAGATTACCAAGTTCCCACTTAGCATGATCAAGCATTTTATGTATATTAAGATATAATGTTCAGAGAGACTGTTTTATAACTGAGATATTATAATAGTTTTGTTTTTATTGAAGAAGTTCTTAATTCAAATTACGTTTCATTTTATTTTTCTCGTAAAAATAGGTAGTTGACAACTAGTCAAATTCAGCACTTTTGATTGTAGTAACAACTAGTCATGAATTTGACTAGTTGTCCTTTTATTGAACTGTCAAAAAATTGTTACTCTCTATGCAATTTGTATGAAAATAAGAACTATGACATCACAGATTTTTCACATCAAATTGTTTACTTACTTTGCTTTTGTAATCAATTAAAAAATCAAAACAATTCTTGCGTTAAAAATATTAAAGAGAGTGAAATAATTTTAAAATGCTTTTCCAAAGAAATGTTACCTATATTTAAGGATTTTATTTTTAACATAGTTAACTACTCAATTGTTATTATCGTTAGAACAGAAATTGTCACACTGGACTTTATACAAATAACCATCAAATTAACTGCTCAAATTATTTAAATTCCATTATCATTCCATCATTAAATATACCTAATATATCATTAATTACCTATATACCATTCTATCGTATTGGCTAAATGACCATTTAATTACATAATTAGAAAAATAAATTAAAAGATACCAGAATTTCAGTTACTGTATGTACTATAAATAAGCATTATATCTTGCAAATCAATACCAGATCTATTTCAACACAAATTAAATAATAATTTCAACTCTATTTAAAGTAAAAAGAAAACATTCCTACAGCCAAAGGCATACCAACCTGAGCATACCATTACAACATTAAGACCGCCATTAGTGGCTTAGCAGAGCTTAGCAGATATTTATTGTAATTTCAGTACGTTGGCATTTCGCATTCTCCATACTTCATTACGTTCACAACTTGAAATATTTCGATTAACACCGAATAGATTATTGTGTCGTTAAACGGAGTTATGTCTAATTGTTTTTAGTAATTGACGCGCCATCAAGTTAGGTATTCATTTTGAAATTTAATTTGATATTAAATCGGTGACTTGCTTGGATCTCTTGTTTGGTACAGACAGTACAGTCGCCGGCGCATTGGCATCCAGGCCGATTGTCGGCTACGGCGGCCGTTCTCTTTTATGGAGATCAGCCAGCTGCGCAGGACATATTGTAGTGCACAAGCATTCGCGCAGACACAGGTGCACTCTCTATTCCCACTCTCTCATAATCCGATGGGACGGCAATCCGACACGACCGGAGAGAGATCAGGCGCAGGACCGACATTTACGTGCTCTCCGATGCACGGGTGAATCAATCACCAACTTCCAGACTCCAGGCTGCTTTATGAAAGTTTCTCAAAACCCACAAAGCGATTTCGGCCCGACCCGGGAATCGAACCCGAGACCCGAGCACAGCAATCGCGCTATGCGACTACTAGACCAACGAGGCAGTTACTTAACAATGAGGCATAAAAAAGTAGATAAATAGTGTTAAATAATCGAAAAATACAAAATGCTGAATTGAAATTTGCAAACGAGTTCACGCTCGTCAATAACAGAAACGAATAGGTATTTTTATTATTGTAACAAATTCCGATGCAGCCAATATTGCGTGTCCAATTGCAAGTGAATCACTCGTCGGTTCTAGTTTTATTTTGCACACTTATTGAAGAGGATGCCACGACACGATGGGGGAAATTCAAAAATATATATCTTTTATACGCAGTCGTAGTGGCCAAGTGGTTAAAGCACCAGCCTTTCGAGTATGAGGGTGCGGGTTCGATTCCAGATCAGGCAAGTACCAATGTAACTTTTCTAAGTTATACGTACTTTCTAAGTTTATCTTGGACACCAATGACTGATTAAAGGTGAAGGAAAACATCTCGAGGAAAACTGAACTATAAAGTCTGAAATCACCAACCCGCATTGGGCAAGCGTGGTGATTAACGCCCAATCCTTCTCCGTAGGAGAGGAGGCCTGTTCCCAGCAGCGAGACATTAAAAAGGCTGTAATGATGATGATTTTTTTTTAATATTTGCTAAAATAACTATTTCTTACTATTTTGTAATTTGAAGAATAGAAATGAATGTCTTCAAATAAAGAAAATTGGAGGAAAAAGGCAAGCTTAGCTGGTATGAATTAAAAATTGTGATCAGGGTCCTACCCTGGTCATAATGGTGTTAACGACGTCATTTTAGCTTCTCAAATAATGAAGACTGTTATTAGATATCGAAGACGCCTCCATGGTATGACCATGAAATGACCTACCACGGTCAGTGAGTTCGCAATAAGGAAGTTCAGTTATCTATTCGGCATTGAAACAATTTGTAAATAAAAATCAATTTTAAATAACTGTTGATTTGTTTAATTTATTTACGAAGGTCAATTTTGTACAAATTTACGAATTTTAAATTATGTATGATCACTGCATTTTTGCATTGCATTGATCATGCATTTTTTTGATGACCAGATGGCGTAGTATAAGTGATCCTGCCTGCCACGCTGGAGGTCGCAGGTTCGATTCTGCATAAGTCAAACATTTGTGTGCATGAACATACATAGGTGTTTGACTTAGTCCTGGGTCCCTATGTATAGTATGTATGTATTTACAAAAGAAAAGTATATAAGTATGTTTATCTAGTCTAGTACCTACTTATAGTACAAGCTCTGCTTATTTTGGGACTAGATGACTCTGTCTGAGTGTGTGACGAATATTTTTATATTTTTTTTATTGTTAGTTTATTTATAACCGACATACTGTATCCTTTGGAATTACTCAACCGCTTCAAGTATCGCCCGCATTCCATGTGAAAAATTGCCGTCTCTTTGAACAAATGAGTCATATAACACTTCTTTAACGTCTGTTTTATAATTAGGAGATGTATTTTTTATAAAAATTTATTAAATAGTCCCCTAAAAAAAAAGAATTGTAAACAAAGTTTTCGTAGACAAGCTAAAGTGAACCGTAAACTATTAGCAATACAGTACAATTTAGATTTTAATAAAAACTACGGAAGCAACCGAACATCCCCACCTATTTAAAATGTCTAACCAGACTAGATACTAGACATAAACATGAGCAATACTAGCAATTAGTTGTACGTTATAATTGCTAAGCAGAACTGCCTTGAGGAAGTTTCCAGCACCAATCGAATATTAACCTTCTAATATCGTGATAAGGTTGAAAATATACAAAATAAATTTGACGGATTGAGGTAGGTTGATGTGCTGGCGTCTGTACGATATAATTGCTAGATAGTACTGCCTAGAGGAAGTTTTCATGATGATATCATACTGTATGTCTGTTCAACTGACGTATGATTGATTTTGTACATAAGTATGAAGTATATCAATATGGCTTGAGGAGGCAATCAGGTGATGAGTTGCTACAAAAAAGGGGTTTGCACGAAAACAAATTTAATGGCGTTCTTGAAAAATACATACATAGTTGAAAACTATCTTTGTTTATAACAATCAATTTCAATGCTATTGATGATAGATTTAGAGATTATGTTGAGGAAATATATTCATATTTTAGTCCTAGTCAAGTCCTCAAATACGAGTTTGCGGGTTCGATTCCAGGACAGGTTAATACCAATGTCTGAAATCTCCAATCCGCCTTGAGCAGGCGTGGTGGTTTAAAACTCATTTCTGCTCTGTATGAGAAGACGCCTGTTCCTAGCAGTTACTTAGATACCAGCATATCAAGCTACTCGAAACTGTCAAATTTTGCCAATCAACTTCAGCAATAAAGTTGAAAATCTATGAAGAAAATTTGATAGATTGTAGTAGCTTGATAAGCCGTCTGTACAGCTAAAAGTCAGATGGAAGATAGTTCAAATTTCCAAACTCAATATTTCATAAACTAGTTTTTCATATTTTTTGACCTTACACACACCAAATAATCTTGGTCTCCCAAAGTAAACAGCTGAACTATTTACTAACTAAACAATGCATTATCAAATTGCCTATCAAGACAGTGTGCTCACTAACAATATAGAACAGGCAGATGGGCGCTTATCGTGGGTCGCATTCCACTTCTCTCTTGATTGATAACCGCTTATGTAATCAAGCTCTTACTTAAGTGTGGGTCTTCCGGAGTTACCCAGCATCTTGTGAACATAAGTTGTTACAGATTCCTTCCTGTTTTGAAGTAGCTTTTTTGTGGAATAAGATGAAAATTGTCTTAGAATTTTGGGAAGTCTTAATCACACTAATGTATAAAAGCGAAAGTTTGTTGCCGCTTCACGCCCAAACGGCTGAACGGATTTTTATGAAACTTGGTATTAATATAGCTTAGACATCACATTAAAATAAAGGCTACATTTTATCGGGATGCGGGAAGTAGTGTCCTCAAGAAGCGGGTGAAACCGCAAGCCAAAGCGTGCTTAGTTTACCTTAAATCGGATTTCATTTTAAACTCATGACATACTCGGTATAGATGATTGATTGACTGAGTACGTAAAGCTTTTCGGTAGATTTTACAAGGATCTGTAGGTACTAATATTGTAAAGCTGACTAGTTTCTTTGTTTGCTGGAAAACGCAAATCTCACGAAATACTGGACTGAATTGAAAAATCATTTCGCTGTTTAGTTCGTAATTCGTTAGTTAGTAGTTCGATTTCGAGGCATAATTTAATTTAATTTCTAAATCTCTTTTTCCTTTGATTATCCCATATCCTATTAAAAAATAATAAGGTTTATATTTCTATCTTATCAGATTCAAAAGTCTATGCATTTCCGTTTCTCTTCGTCCTTTTATGTTTAAAGTTGTTGTTATGTTAAAAGCTATAGCTACTTAACCCAGAAATTCAATTCAGTAGCCTAAACTATCCTTAACTTTTACCAAATTCGTTCCAAATGGATTGCGTGTAGCACTTCCTTATCTTTGGGCCTTTATTTACTTTTATCTTTTGTAACAATGTACACCGGCTTTATTTATTAACAGTTCATTGACCTCGTTAATTAGATAAGTTATTTTACTCGTTAAAGTGTGGGAGATACCGGCGTTTAATTATTCTTCAGACGATGGAGTTTTTGCTGAAGTTAATTGTTTTAAGTTATAAAAGGCGATTAGTTAATGTTTAGGAAATATTCGGGTATGTAGGACATTTTATTCTAGGAATTGTAGTTTATTTGGCTAATAGATTAAGGTTGGCGAATTGCTTTTAAATTCGAAATTAAGAAAACGACATGTCAATCAAACAATTTTATTGCCCATATTTAAAAACATTAAAAAAAAAACTCATCTTAATTATAATTTGACGAATTTCTCAAAAATAAAGATCCTTGGCCATTTTTTGTTTTGATAAGCTTTTGTGGCTTTCGCACATAAATATCTTTTTACACATGACGACTTCATTCGTTCAAGTCCACAAATTACATACGCCAGCACATAAAGCTAATACAATCTGTGAAATTTCCTTAATAGATTTTCAACTTAATCATTGAAGAATGTGGTTTAAAGTTGTTTGGGAAAATTTTACAGTTTCGGGTAGCTTGATGTGCTGGTGATAGTACAAAATAAAACACATAAACACACAAACACAATAAAACATTTCCTATCAGGAAGTTAGCTAAAAATAACAATTCCATGTATATAAAAATAAATAGTCAAAGAGACTATAGTTGTAAGCTTATGACTATTTTGACAAAGATAATCAGCTGTTGAATATTCTTATTATCAAGTTAAACTGGTTTCATTGAAGATTATAACGCGTTTTTGGAATGTGGCACAAGCGAGCCTAGTACTACGTTTTACTCATCTCATACTGTTTGTGTTTTCTTAAATATTTGCGTAATGGTCTCCACGGTATGTTAAATAAGGTTTGGAAGGTATTTGCATAAATTTTGTTATTCTAGGTAGTAGTATATAGTGCCATATTCAAATCGCTTTATTTCTCGTAAAATCTAACGAAGAAAGAGGAACAAATCGACATTATTTATATGAATTTGAAAATCTGTTCAAATGTAAATAATCAGTGTGTTACATGAAACTATTAGTTGTAAAGTTGTAAATATCACATAAATCTACTAAACTAAAACAAAAGAAAGAGACACCAGACAGAGAAACAAAGAATCGACTTCAATAGATACTGAATTAATATTTTAAATGTTGTGTAAAAATTTTGTTTTTTCTTTTCAATGGGTCTAAAACTAGAATATTTTTAATAGTTTATAGCCGCTGCGCTAGTCTTAAAACAACCTTTGATTTCTTTCACGAATTCGGTTAAAAAACACAAAAAAATACCTACTAGTGATAAAACTGGAGACACCTAAGATATGACGTGATGACAAAAACTAATAATTATGATGACATCATACAATACAGCTGGGTATGCTGAGATCGGGATGAGATACAGTCTGAATCATTGGGTAAAAACCCCAAACAGCATTTAGATACTGAGAAAAGATGCACCTTTGACCAATTTGTACGCGATAGACTAAACTTGTAATTTAAAATTATATTTAATTATTGCAATCTCATGTTCTTCACTCCAGTCTAACCAAGGGGTATTGGGTTGCCCGGGTAACTGGGCTAAGGAGGTCAGATAGGCAGTCGCTCCTTGTAAAACAACTGGTACTCAGCTGAATCCGGTTAGACTGGAAGCCGACCCCAACATAGTTGGGAAAAGGCTCGGGAGATGATGATATTGCAATGTCATGTTGTTATGTAGGTGATGTTCCTGTACTAAATTATACATACATTAAAATTGTTTAAAACATGTTTTTATGTTTGGAGTTTTGGAAAAACAACAAATTTAAATCAGTCTTTTAAGATCCATAAGAGAAAAAATCGTAGGCAATAATTATAGTACAGTAGGATTTTTTACTAATCAACCCATATTCGGTAACCACCTAGAATGTATACTGAAAAAAAAAACTTATTTTGTTATTGCGACATGCGGAATTTTGTTTCTAAATAAAGACATAAACAATATAAGAATAACAAGTCCTGATATTTGGGGTCTATGTACCTTATACAATAAACAGGGCACCCGAACCCATTCTGTTGGTCCCTTTTACATCACCCATAAAGATCCTAAACGTGGAACATCAAAATACTCTTATACGATGACACTTGCTCCTGATTGGTCGTAAATTATGATGTCGTTATCATAAGACCTTTTTATTGGTCTTTACGACTGCTCGAGGTAGGTTTGTGTTTCTTAATTATTTGATCTCAAGTTTCTTTGTAGTTTGATGGGAATGATTTGTAAGATCTTTTAGTTTGTTGCAATCAAGAGGGTGGAGTTGGTTGAGTGTATTTTTGGAAATTTGACGATCGGAAGAAGGGCATTTCAGATATCAAAAAAGTCATCATCATCAGCCTTTTTATCTTCTTACTGCTGGGCACAGGCCTCCTCACCAAGCTTGTTGAATGCGGGATTGTTATTACGAGCCTTTTAGTCCAGGCTTCCTGGAGATATTTTCCTTCTCCTTCTTTTAGTTAATCATTGGTGTCCAAGATTAGAAAACTTAGACAAGTTACTTAGAAAAGTTGCATTACTCATATTCTGACTTGTATATATATTCATACTTGAGAGACTGACGCTATAACTACTAAGCCACCACGACTTATTAAGATCACCACATAGTACCTACTGAAGTTATAACTTTTTAAAATAAAATTAAAAAATGTTGAATAAATTGTGTATCACCAAACTTAATTTCAAACTCCCAATTGATATAATTATAACGCATAGTAATAATGATTGCTATAAAATTTGACCCCAAAACGTTGATAATATATCTAAGTTCAAATGTTCTCTTGTAGGCAGATGAATCAGCGACGTGCATGATACAATTTTAGGAATTCAATTTTGGTACTTGAATTAAAGTTGTAGTTAGCATTATTATTACCTATATTTGAATGTAGATCATATTTATCGCCTATTAAAGGGTATTTTGATTATTTACCTTTTTCTAAGCTACTTTGAATAGTTACCTTTTTCTTATACATGTTATAACTAGTTTCTGCTAGCGGTTTCACCCGTATCCCTTGGGAAAAAACCTATAACTTTTTCAATAAATGGATTATCATCATCATCATAAGCCCTTTCATTGTCCCACTGCTGGGCACAGGTCCCCTCTCACACAAAGAAGGATTGAGCACTAATGGATTATATATTATAACACTGAAATAATATTTAATCGGTTTAGTAGTTCCTGAATCGCGTTCAAGCAAAAAAAAACAAAAAATATATGTTTAAATTATATGTTTCGCATTTAGATTTTTATTATTTGCTTTCTATTGAAAAGAGTTTGCTCAATAATAAACCTTACCTTTATTAAGAATTCATTATCTGACAACAAATATCATGAACCATCAAAATTTCTAAATCCAAAAATTCCCAACCAAGCTACTTACATCCAGTGCAATCTACCACTGTCTAGATTACATTCCTGCTCCATTTTCGAGACGCCCCACATTGTCACCTAGCATCTGACATCAGGAATAACAAATGCTGCACATTTTTCAAAGTAAACAGTACTGTCACATTCAGGAGCGCTTTAGAGGTACAAGTGTATGAAGTAGGTCATACTGAGCTTACGGTGTTCCTTTTACGAAAATATTGACTGGGAATAGTGGAGTCTTTGAAAGATCTGACATGCGTTTTGATTGTCTTTTGTTTAGTAATGTAGTTATGTGGTCTTTTTCATGTTCTTCAATCTTTTGTGTGTCCTATCACTGGCATATATAGTACAGAGAAGGAATGAGTGCTTTTTCTATTGACGATTTCAGACTTTTTAAATCCATGTTCCACCATCACGATATTTTCCGTCAGCGTTAGTCATTGATCTCCAAGATACATTTAATGTATTTTAATAAAACATTTTTGCTGGTTTG
Organism: Heliothis peltigera; assembly: GCA_958496145.1. Taxonomy (NCBI): domain Eukaryota; kingdom Metazoa; phylum Arthropoda; class Insecta; order Lepidoptera; family Noctuidae; genus Heliothis; species Heliothis peltigera. The sequence goes on from OY292341.1 coordinate 7,469,595, forward strand.
CGGCCAGTAGCAGTCAGAGTAATTACACACGAATATGGATAGATGCTTATTCTCTTCTTAATGTCTTAATGAAGATCCATGTCCTAAAAGGAAAAGACCAAGTACTTGATATAAGTAATTCAGATGTATTTTATTCTAGCAACATGGTAACTCTACTGCTATCGGTAATTTAAAATTAGTTTAGAACAGTTTCCTAATACAAGTCAAACGGTTAACAGCAGATAACCGAAAAAGGATTCAAAAACCAATAGATTTAGTCATGGGCAGATGTGGGTTGAAATCACCAAACCCAGCCAAATCGTTCCATATTAGAAAATCGCAAAGGAGAAGACTAAAGATCTGAACAAATAAATGCATACAAATCCAAATATAACAATAATATCGGATTTAGCAAAAATAGCAAACGTTATGGCTGAATCGTGACCTTCTGTTGCCTTACTGTTTTAGAAAATATATTCAAAGTATAAACCAAGAGGGTTGGCATAACTGTAGCTTCTATTATGGCGAAGTATTGTTTACCTTAGCAAAGTAGAATATGGATAAAATCTATGGATTTATGGATGGGTCCCGTTTAGTCTTGATGTTGCTTTAACGTTTAAGGTTTGAGCTTTTAAAGGAATATGGGACGAATTGGTAAGACTAACCGATTTAGTGTTAGTACTACGTATGTTTATCGTTGATAGTAGAATAGAAGTTGATAGCAATTCTTTTGTTTTGGCCAATTGTCAATTTTAGTTTATCTGTAATGCTATGAACGCTGTGATTCATTTAAAAAAGGTCTTATTTGTATCGGATCTTAGGTTTTCTTACTTTCCTTGCGATATCATTCCTGATATTCAGAGAAGTGCGTGACTGGCATTTTGGGAAGAACATGACTTCCGGGATTTCTATTTTTGAGAACTCAAAATTTAGGTGCTTCTTACGTTCTATACATGTATTATCCATTAAAGTTACAGGTATAGATTGAACGTTTACTGATGTTGAGTCCATTAGTTTTGGACTTCATAAAACGTATAAAAGATATTTATTCAAAGTAGGCTGAAAATCAGCACTTATTGAAGGTCAATTTTCCCAAAACGCCCGCCCCACTTCCTATGTGTTATCGCTGGGAAGAAGAAATGTTGGAACAAACTCCCCAGCAACATGTATTAAATGAAGACTGACTTAGTGGGCATAGTTCCTATCTACAGACCATGACAAACGCAACCTATCCATCTACGTTATTATGACTAGCTAATATTCAAATACCGTACATTGTATAATACAGAGGTACGCAAAAAATCTCACAGTAAGACGATAAAAAATGCCTGTTAAATAATTTATGAGCATTTGAAATATACGCTACGATCTTACTGTCTGTTTATATTAGGTATAATACTGTTAAGAAATATTTTGCTTAATTTGACCTTCAGTGCAGACTTGTTTTACTCGACCATTTGGTCATAACTTGAATCTACTTCAAACACATTATTGCTTCACACCGTGTCATATGATGGCACACTAATGTAAGGGATATCGTGCACCGTGTCTTAAGTTTCACGCAGTTGGTAAACGTAAAATCGAATTATTTGCTTGCAGTCATTTTACAATTCAAATTAGGAATTCTTTGCTTGTGTCGTGCAAATACGTCTTGTGTTATGTTCTTAATAGTTTGGGTCAAAGTTTTTAGAATACTCTTGACTTTACGTGTGCATTTAAATGGCGTCTGCATGCATGAAATATTGGCTGTATTTCATTTCTGTGTCGTCTTTGAGTCCACCTATTTCATTTTGCAATATGAATTATTTAGTCAAGATCTCGAATGCAGTTTCCATTTTGAATTTCGAACCTATATTCAGCCTTAGACTTGGAAACATGGCTGGATCAATTTCTTAGCTAAGGATACCTACTATTTTTTTCTTTTATATGAAATTGTTGTTTGGCAAGTACCAATGCAACCTTTCTAAGTTTGTATGTACTTTCTAAGTATATCTTGGAAACCAATGACTGTGTTTCGGATGGCACGTTAAACTGTAGGTCCCGGCTGTCATTGAAATCCTTGGCAGTCGTTACGGGTAGTCAGAAGCCAGTAACTACGACGCTAGTCTAACCAAGGGGTATAGGGTTGCCCGGGTGACTGGGTTGAGGAGGTCAGATAGGCAGTCGCTCCTTGTAAGACACTGGTACTCAGCTAAATCCGGTCAGGCTGGAAGCCGACCCCAACATAATTGGGAAAAGGCTCGGGAGATGATAATATGAAATTGTTGAATACCAATGTAATGAGCTGAACTCATCTGCAGTAACTAAGTAGGTAATATCATGCGTTCGATATTAAACAGCAACTAGGGTGATATCAGAAAGATTGACATTGAAAAGCTTATTCTACAAACTGATATTGTGTACTCAGCTTTATATAGAAATTATCTTAATAATTAGAAACGGCTACAAAGATGTCTGCAAACATTGTTGTCTGTACAGCGTCTAGACAGTCTTGTATTGTTCGTCAAATGTTTTATTATCCTTAGGATGGGATGTTACATTTCAATTCAACAGTTCAAACAATTATGTGACTTTTATGTACAGACGCCAGCACATCAAGCTACCCGAAACTGTAAAACTTTCCCAATCAACTTTGAACCATAAAGTTGAAAACCTATTAAGGGAATTTTGCGGATTGTAGTAGCTTGATGTGCTGACTGTGGCTGACTGTGGTTGTCTATACTTGATGATTTAATGCTTAGAATATGATAGTCAACTAGCAATTTAGTCAGACATTATTTCTTTGATTCTGTTGAAATAGTTGATTTAAGAATTTCAATCTTGCCTGAGAGAAGTACCTACTTTGAGCATCCTCAAAAAAATTGCCCTGAAGATCGGCTCCGACTGGAGGGGGAATTTGGAATATAAAACAGTTTTTTGATATTACCTACGTTAACATCAGATATAAGAATGTTAACAAAGTAATTTTTGATGCTTTTCTCAAACTTCGAAAGTTCTTTCAATTCAAATGTTTCTCGATGAACATTTAAATGTAAAATATACTTTTCTAAATATTTTGAGATCCATAATCACATTAATCATAACTCTGTAAGTATATAATTGTAATTAATAATCATTCTTATGTTAATTAGAGAATCAAATTTAATATAGTATACACAGAAACAAATGTAATAAATGATAGTAAGAATCTTAATTATGATACCTATTAATCGATATTAATTTTACCACTCGCATCGTCTTCAATATAAATACTACAGTTAAATAATATTTTTCCATGCTTAAAAAACGTTGAAAATGGTAAGAAATAGATTAATGGCTCTTTTTAGCATAGACTAATGATTGTATAGCGTGTCTATGTGAACAGAAACCGTTCTCGCAGCAATTGTTCCATTGAAGTAAAACTCTTATATCTTCATTAGAAAAACAGAACGTTTTATATTATAACGAACGTTGTATATTATGGTAAGTAAGAGTCTGACACTCCCTCCAGATGCACGAAAAAAATAAATAAACAAAAATTCTAAGTATTAAGTTCACAAGTTTAAATAGACATACTATCTAAACTTGCAAACTTAATACTTAGGTATTTCTTGTTTATTTATTTTTTTCGTGGCTAATCATCAACTGACCTCTCCCGCTGTGTGTGTAGCTGGAGGGAGTATCAGACTCTTACTGACCAAAACCCACTATTTTCCTTCTGGAGTTCCGTGTGCCAGGGCCACGGTAACTCATACGAACAACCCGCAGCCCAGGCAGATTTTTTGTAGCCCTCAATACTACAAAACTACTGAACCGATTTAAAAAATGACTTCGCTGTTGGAAAGGTATACTATCTCCGACTGACATGGAATATTTTATTCTGGTACGGGAACAAATTCCTAAGGAACGCGAATCACAAACAGCTTTTTATAAATGAAATGTGACCAAGAAACTACTACCTCTATACCTACAGTATTTTTGGTCATAATCACATTGCCTACATTGAATGGCTGCCATTGAACATCTTTGGCAGTCGTTACGGGTAGTCAGAAGCCAGTAAGTCTGACGCCAGTCTAACCAAGGGGTATTGGGTTGCCCAGGTAACTGGGTTGAGGAGGTCAGATAGGCAGTCGCTCCATGTAAAACACTGGTACTCAGCCGAAACCGGTTAGACTGGAAGCCGACCCCAACATAGTTGGGAAAAGGCTCGGGAGATGATGAATCACATTACCTACATACAAAAAGAAATAGGTTCCTATTTTATCAGTCTTTCCACCGCAAACTGCCTATCCAAATACCTATGTTCATAACATTGAATAAAATAAAGTGGTAAAATAAAATAAAATGATGTGGCGTCTGTACTAGCTTTTCTTCGATTTCTGCTATCACCAAGCTAAGAATAAAATTTAACAATTATTTTTCCATTAGAATACTATGTTCGTACCCAATCTTATATGCCAATAGATTTGCAAAATACCGAAGTATAAACACATCTAGCTTTTAAAGTATATAAGCCATGTCTGAACGATAAACTAAGCTTAAAACTTAACAAATCTTAGCTTATGAAATTCAGTGTTGTAATGTGTGATATAAAGTGTTATGTCACCAAGATTTATAGCTAGACAGTGTTATATTGTGGGCTAAAGGTGTAAGTGTCGTCTTTAAACGTAAAATATTATGTAGTGTCTAATTATATCTATGTGTAAATACTTCACTGTCCGTGTGATTTGTTTTCTAGTCAATAAAAGTGAGTGATAGCATAGTTCGCACAATAGGTAGGTTATTAGTTGGTCTTTAGGCCGTATGTCTACTTGATTAACTGTTTAAAAATATTTCTCGATAATTACCTACTATGTATTTAGGAGACGAAAAAAATACTATGTAATACCTATTGTTCATTATTTTATTAATAATTTTTAATGAGTGTAATAATAAATAAATAGTGGGTTCGATTCCAGGTCAAGCACGTAACAATGTTACTTTTTTCTGTTGTAATTATGAGTTTACGAAAAATATCTTGGATACCATTGAGTGAGTATAAGTGAAAGAAAACATTTTGAGAAAACTTAGAATTCAAAGTCTGAAACTAAGCAAGGTGATCAGCATAGTAATTAATAATTCTCCTGTACCTATACCTTTCTACATAGTGTATTGTAGGTATAAAAAGCCAAAATACTTTAAAAGAAAATTAAAAAAATAAATTCTTTATCTTTACAACCATATAAACATTTTCCCAAGTATCTTAATACGCCATGACGTCACACTTCCTAAAACAATACAGAAAAAGGCCCAAAGAATGTAGGTGTTAAACAAACTAAATATGAAAACCATTTTTCACACGTTGTCCAAGAATTTCACCGTTTTTGTTCTCTCTCTAGCAATGTTTGAACTGTGCCCTAAGGCACGGGTCATACTGTAAGCTGAGAGTATTTTTCATAAATGGGATCCGCGATTTACAGGATTACTGTTAATATACTGCTAACAAAAATAATGTCAAATTACTGCTAATAAAAAGAATGGTACTCTAATCTCAGCCAAATTCGGAGTGGCAAAGTTATTTGGTGATATCTGCATAAATGGTACAGTCACCAGCACATAAAGCTACAACAATCTGTCAAATTTCCTTAACTGGTTTTTAAATTTATCACTGAAGCATATGGTTCAAAGTTTATTGGGACAATTTGACATTTTTGGGTAACTTCTGAACTGTTTTAGAGTGTTTAGAGGCGTAGGTCAGTACATAGTAGAGAATGAACTGAAAAAACGAGGTGTCATGAAACGTTTGGAAATTGTGAATCGATAAATGTGCAGTTGATATTAAAAGTCTAAGTGATGACTTAGCTTATAAATAGGGAGATGGGACTTTATTTCCTCAGTCGAGAGGAAAGTCTTATAACTTTATTTACATTCATTTTCAGCTATTATTGCTTTGGTTACATGCATAAAGTAGGACTCATAGAACAGGATATAGAGCATAGTTTTCTGACTTTAGATTTTTTAAATGTAAGGAGAATCTCACTAGATACATCTTTACAATTCCTGATTAACAGAACAGAATATCCAAAATTATCAAAAGATGAGACGCGAAAAAAAACATTAAAAACATTAATGAGACACGAAGAAAAGAAGAAGAAATACGCGGGCCCTAAACTACCATCGAATAATTATCACATCCTCGCTAACAGTCGCACCTCGCCCTTACGGTATGTTTGCTCAACGAAAGTACGGTCACTCATGTCGGCTGGACATAATTTGATTATGTTTATGTGCGAACATTAGAAAGTGAGAATTTCGCGTCGACTACCGTACTTGTTTGTATTATTTCAACACATCTGGTTGTAAATACATGGGTTTTATTGAGTTGTATCTCGAAGTGTTTGTACGGACATAATGTTTGTTGAAGACATCGGTGGCTTATTGGTTAAGATTCGTAAATTCTGGGTTCAATATTTGAGATTATGAACATTTTTACTATATGTATATTGCGTATTAAAAAATGAAACTTGCATTTTTATGAAACTCTCCGTTGAAAATGGCTTATTCATCACGCGAGAGAATACTGTAGGTACCAATTTGCTACCTTTCAGCAAATTTCGGAAGGTCCGATGTCTTGGCTGTCGACAAGAGTTACCGCGGCCCTGGCACACCCATACCCCTAGAAGGAACTTAGTGGGTCCTCCGTCTGCATCCACAGCGAAAAGAGTCATCTGAGAATGAAAGATCCGGTGTGTTCCTAAAAATGCTTCAGTTTTCATCGAATTAGGCACTGCTTTAATCTTGCCGACATGAAATTGTAGTAGTCTCGTTATATTTTTAAACTTTTTAAATGTCAGTTTTTTGCGATACCCCTTATATTTAAAAAAAAATATATTATACTTAGTTTATTATTGTTATATAACACATGACACGAACATAAAACAAGAAATGATTGTTTCGTGACAAACAAATGATTTCGCAACAATATCAATACGTTGTACCTACTTGATTATCATCTCACGACCTCATACCGAGATGTGTGACATTGAATATACCTACATATATGTATGTATATTGCTATAACAGCTCTAATGTTAGCTAATAATTAGTCTTAATTTAGGCCAAACCGGTTCAAACCGGATTAGGTCTTTGGTAATATCTTCGGATTGACCAGTGCAGCAATATTACCTTCTGCCCTTATCTGTCTACTGGGAGCGTGCCTAAGAGTATAGTTTACTTGCAATAAATGGTGTTAGTGGCTACAGAATTTGTCGCACAGAGAGAGATACAGAAACTCTCACACAGAAAGGGATTGAGCGTTAATAACCACGCGTGCTAAATGCGGGTTGGTGATTTCAGTTCAGGTTTCCTCGAGATGTTTTCCTTCACCTTTAATCAGTAATTGGTGTTAAAGACATACTTTAATAGAACATGATAACTTAAAAAAGTTGCATTGGTACATACTTGCCTGGCCTGGAAAATCGAACCCACGAGAACCCAAGAGAGGCTATTGCGGGTTAGTGATTTCAGACGTTATAGTCCAGGTTTAGATTTTTTCCTTCACCTTTAATCAGTCATTGGTATCCCAGATATTGATACTTAATAAGAAAATTCTTTTGTGTTCAATAAATCTGGATTGAATAATAATATCAAAATTGGCTGAACACAAGATAAAGACCAGCAAAATCAATTTCGCACGTGTAATTATGCTTATAATGGGAAATATCATTTAGCCATTCAATACAGATCCATAGAATATGGAACTAATTGGATACGAGTTTTTTTCATCACATAAATCTATGAATGAACCAATCCGGCTCAATATGATCTGATTCTATTTAGCTGATGATAAAAAACAAGTTCAATGACCTCCGTTCAATATATTGTAGGTATCTAATTACATTACGAGTGATGACATAATAGGAGTGTAAATCAAAATTATGGATATGGAATTTATGCCGCTGTAGTACAGATGCCAGCACATCAAGCTACCCGAAAATTTCCAAATTATACAGTTTCACGTAGCTTGATGTGCTGGCGTCATTACATAGAAATACTTTGGGCATTTTGCAAATTATACACTTATAATTGCGATGACACAATAAATATATTTTTTACACATTTCAATAGAAGAAGTAAACCAAAAAAGGACAAATTAAAATAACGAATCAAGAATTGATCCACATAGCTACTTAAAACTCCGAATCTCCGATAGTAAATTACTTGCCTTATTTCTCATTATTAATTTATAGATGATCAAACGAACTTCTAAAGTGAAGTTCGATCATTATTATATGAGTCGCTTCATTCGAAGATATAATTATTATTAACTAGGTAGTCCCTTTAACTTACAGGCAACATCGCACGTTTTTTAAGAGTATATCAATTGACTAAAAACTTCACCCATATTTCACTTGACAATCACTTCATTCTATTTAGAGTAAGTAAACAATACTTAATGGAACAAAACTTTGTGTTCAGGGGTCATAAAGCCGCAAACTACCTACGTTTTGTGGCTTGTGTGGGAGGGAGGGTAATTATATCTTCGAATGAAGCGACTCATATAATAATGATCGAACTTCACTTTAGAAGTTCGTTTGATCATCTATTATATTTCGTCGCTTCATTCTTTGATATAATTATTATTAACTAGGTAGATCTTTAGAGAACAAAGTTTTGTTACATAGAACTTCTTTAGGTACATAATATTATAAATAAAAGCTGATATATAATTTATAAAGAAGTTTTAATCAATAAATTATAAACAGAAAAACAAAAATCATCAATGGAATCACTACGCTTTCTCCTATGGTATGATGAATTTATACAATCTTAACACTTATGTAATTAGGTAGCTAAATGATTATTTGTTATGAAACACAATTGCATTTGCGAAATCACTATCATTCATAATTGGCCTGTTATAAAAACGGGCAAAAGCGGTGGACGAGCTAGTCCAGCCAGCCGTCTTTCTGATTGCATCCACGCTTAGGCCCGCGGCGCGCGCTGCCGAGGTGGCAGCGTGGCGCGTGCTATGGGCACTGAACGTGTTCACGTCCACGCCGCTCTCCGAGAGTACCTGCTTGATCCAGCGGCTTATGGACTGGGCTGTAGCGGCCTTGTGTGGCTTTCTGTACGTCAGAAGTAAATTTCCTGCGTTCGTGTCCCTCATATCTTTTGTTACAAAGATATAATCCTTGAGAGTTGAAGCAGGGCATATTCTTATGTTCTCTTGGAAGAACGGTAAGAACAAAATCGGTAAGTCACGCCCGGGGGCGGAGGTTTTAATTATGTCCATTATGGCTATCTTAATACCGCTTTCTGAGATTGTAATATTCTCAAGTTTAATGAGGGAAAGTGTTTGAACTCTATGAGCTGTACAGATTGCCAGTAAGATTGCTAACTTCTTTGTAATTTTGTCAATGCTTAATTCCACATTTGGGTACCAGTCTGATATATAGTTGAAAACCAGCTGCGGGTCCCATGTTGATGTATATTTGGGACGGCTTGGATTAAGTCTATAAGCTCCTTTTAGTAATCGTTTGATACACTCATCAGAGCCAATATTACTGCCCAATAACAATGATAATGCTGAGCGATGGGAATTAAGAGAGCCATAAGAACAACCCTTATTAAAAAGTTCAGTTAAGAACGATAAGACTGATGTTTTGGAGCCTTCAAAAAAGTCAACTTTATGAAGCGTACAGAACTGCCACCAAAGTTTAAGCGTCACGCTGTATTGCTTGACGGTGCTGTCGGACAGCGACGCTAACATTAGGTCGAGTGCGTCTTGTGGTGTACCGTGACGCGCGAACGCTGTCCGCAGAGCCTCGCGGCACCCAGTGTAAGTTTGGGGTGCAGCGGGTGATACTCTCTGAAATGAGATTGTAATAGGGATTTATTTGGGTTGAAAAAATATATTTTGGAGTTAAGTAAACTTTGTAAAAGTGGAAACCATGGTTGGGATGGCCAATATGGAAATACTAAGATACCAGTTGCTTCATCATCGATAATCTTACGTAAGCATTTTAAAATCAATGAAAATGGGGGAAATGCGTAGAAATATCGGATGTTCCAGTTTATGGTAAAAGCGTCTACAGCAAACGCGTCAGGCTCCTGATTCCAAGATATAAATAACTGGCATTTGGCATTGTTGCGAGAGGCGAAAAGGTCGATTTCAGGACTGCCAAGGTTTTGTACAATGGTACGATACGCTTCGTCCGATAACTCCCATTCTATATCGGGATTGATTTTTCGGGACTCTGCGTCCGCGCAGTTATCTTTAGTATTCACATAAGATGCAAATAACCAAATATTTCGTTTCTCGCACCATTGCCAAATGGATCTTGTCAGACTATTTAAGTGTGGAAACTGGATACCGCCGAGACGGTTAATATAGCTTATTGCCGTGGTGTTATCGATACGCAATAATATTGTACAATTGTTATCTTTGTCTACAAAACTTTTCAGCCCCAAGAATGCCGCAAGAAGTTCTAAATAATTAATATGGTGTTCCAACTCTGTAACCTTCCATTTACCATTAACTTTCTTATTACTACAGACAGCTCCCCACCCGGTTCTGGAAGCGTCTGTATATATTTCTTTTTTATAATTCGATATTCGCATTGGACAATATGTTGTATATATATTGTCATGCCACCAATTAAGGTCATCTAAAATACTATTAGGTAATGTAATTTTGGCCTCGTAATTATTATTATGTTGTTGTAAAAGTAAAAACTTTTGTCGTTCGAAAGTTTTAGTGTATAGAAATCCGTATCTGACTGCAGGGCAGGCCGCAATTAAAACACCAATTAACTGAGCAAAGTCGCGTATAGTACAACGGGGTAATTGTAAGAATTTCTGAACCATTAGTGCTATATTTTTGCGTTTATCTGTCGGCAAAGCTATTGAGAGGTGATGTGTCTCGTACACAAAGCCTAAGAAAGTACACACTTTAGTAGGTGTCAGTGAACTTTTGTCGTAATTTATGATAAAACCTAGACATTGCAGGAGTTTCAATGTTTCATGTACATTTTGTGAACATTCTACGAAGTTATCGCCAATACACAGTATATCATCCAAGTATATGACTGATTTGTGGCCTTGTTTCCTAAGAAAGGTCATGACCTCCTTCATGATTTTAGTAAATACCCTAGGTGCCACGGACAAGCCGTATGGCATTGCTGTGAACTCATAAGTTATTAAATTAATAGAATTTGGAGCCTGAAAATTAAAACGTAAGTACTTTCGATCATTAGCCGATATAGGAACTAAAAGATAGGCCTCTTTGAGGTCAATACTTGCTAGAAAACCGTCTCGTGGGATAAGTTTTGCAGCAGTTCTGTAATCTTCCATTTTAAAATGGCTTTTTAAAATAAATTTGTTTAATGGCTTTAAGTTTAAAATAAATCGTTTTCCACCGTTAGCTTTAGGTGCTAAAAATATCTTTGATATAAACTGATCTTTAGACGGAATGCATTGTGTTATAGCTCCTAACTCAATTAATTTATTTATAGCTACGATTAAGTCACGACTTTCGTTGACGTTAATGTTCGAATGTGGAGAAATTGGTTGAGACACTTCACTACAAAAGGGGATTTGGTACCCGTTTTTAATCCATGACAAAATGGTTTGATTGTTCGTTACTTGTAACCAACAATTATAAAAGTATTTTATTCTACCCGCATGTACCTGCACTATTGTGGAGGTTGAGCACGAGTCTTGGTCTGGTTGTAACCCTTCGGAGTCGATGCTGGAGTGGGATATGGTCGACGTGCTGGTGGTGGCGCCGCTCTCTGACCTCTGTGGCCTTGACCTCCCCGCCCCCCCCCTGTTTGTCGGGTAACGAGGAGGTCCCGACCAGTTTCCCTGATAGGTAGCAGCGCGAGTCACCGTTGATTGTGGTGTGATAACTCTTTGGTTTGGCACAGTCTTTCTTATTTGTGAACCCTGTCGTTCTATAGCCTTGCTAGCTTTGATCTTTTCGGACAATGAATTACCAAATAATGTGTCATCTCTCTCAGTATCTTGAATTACGTGTAGGAAATTCTTTTCCAAACTTGGTGTAATAAGTTTAATCCTGTCCTTCGTTAGAGAATGATGTAAATCAGACAAAAGTCGACAGCCGTCGCTAAGGTGTTTTAAGGCTTGAATTTTATTATCTGAAGAAAGTAAAACATCCATTGCCCTATTAATTGCTGAGACACCTGTCCCAAGCTGTTGTTGGAATCCGACAAATTTTTTATCACGTCCTCTAACAACTTCAGATATGGCGGCAGATATTTCTGCGTTGAGTTTAGGCGCTTGTAGAAATCTACAGTTACCTGGTACTAAATACTCCTTTGTTAGCTTGTCCTTGTCTTCCTTTTGTAACCCCTTCTTTAATAAAGGGGTCCATAACTTAGCCAAGTTCTCATGGATGTTGTCGCCGTAATCTGGGGAGTCAGATGTAGAAGCCCCTAACGCCGATAGTAATTCTGGGTCAAGAGTTACCTCATCTTGCCTGGATTCAGGCTGTATAATAACATCCTGTGAGTCGGAGACCTCCAGTGTTTGGTCATTTTCTGATACTACTAATGGTATATCTGGCACCCCTGGGCCCGTATCGACTTGTGGCTCGATGTAAACCGTACGTTCTACAACGAGAGAAACAAAATAAAATATTTTTAATATTGTAAAAATATGAGGGTAGAATTATAAAATGTTGGGTGCGTTCTTGCGCTCCCACCCATTGTCCCGCAGACAATAAGTTTTCTACAAAAATCGTTGCGATTCAATGAATAGCCCATCAAACCCATGAATAGCCCGCAGCTAAACATGTTATCGTGATTAACCCGCAGTTAATCCCGATTTAATTGTTATTTTTCACATTCACTGATTGAACTGATCTGAGTTTCTTAAGAAAAAGAAACTCGCCACGTACCTTCGAGATTTTCGTCATCAGACGAATCCAAAACTTGTCGTATTCGACGTCGTTGTTCCTCTTTTTCTTTTAATTTCTTAATCTTCTTTTCGTATTTGTGCAGTTTCTCCTGTGCACTGCGTTTTGGCATTTTGCAAACAGCGCGTGCGTTCGTTGCCTCGCACGAAAAAGGAATGAAGTGATTGTCAAGTGAAATATGGGTGAAGTTTTTAGTCAATTGATATACTCTTAAAAAACGTGCGATGTTGCCTGTAAGTTAAAGGGACTACCTAGTTAATAATAATTATATCAAAGAATGAAGCGACGAAATATAATTCTTATTCTCCACTAAATCAATAGCGTTAATGGTGAGAAGATTCGTGACGTCACGAGGTACATCAATGGTGTTATGCACGTCCACGGTGTTAGGTTTCAAGGTTTTGTAATATTATTCACTGTTGACGGTTATGTATCCCATTGATGTTACGGTGTGTTCGTTGAATTTGTTGAATGATTTCTGTTGAATGGTTTATCAATCACTCCAGATTTTATGAATCTGTTAGTAGCACCAATGCACTTTTTCTAAATTATTATGTACTTTATAAGTATATCTTAGACATGGATGACTGATTAAAGGTGAAGGAAAACATCTTTAGGAAATCTGGACCATTAAGTCTGAAACCACCAATTCGAATTGAGCAAGTTGTCGGTGGTGATTAACGCTTAACCCTACTCTGTGTAAGAGGAGACCTGTGCCCTGCAGTGGGACGATCATAAGGCTGATGATGATGATAATTACAGTAAATGTCGACAAAGTGAATTGTCATCCCAAGCTAGAGAAGATGAATTCATTTTATAAGCTCATGTACAAACTAGATTCTGATTACTACAGAATCTGCAATTTTGTATCCATTAATGGAGAAATCATGACACCTATAACGTCATGTATTGATAAAAGAATAATAAACAAAACGCAAGACGAAGAATTTGCAATGAATCAAAAACGCATTCCCAAACAAAATCTTCCAAGAAAACGTCGTCTTACATCGATTCAAGTTTTTTTACATTACAAAGTATGTCTGATTATAAAACAGTAATCACAAAATGATTCATACGATATTTTTTTCATTAAGAAACAAGTTCACAGATTATGCAAATCAGAAGCGCAACAAGGAAGAATTAATGTCAATCGCGACGTTATTAACCATTCACTGTATTAATGCTTTCATGTTTTAATGTACAAACTTAAGTTTACACATGATAAAGTTGATTTTGATGCGTATCACTTAAGATATAAAGATAAAAATCGTTTTTGTGATCTGCACAAAAATTCGGGCGTGACTGACTATAAAGTCAATCATGATACACTCAATTGTTTGCTGATATCTTGATTCAACGATCTGCATCTACAATTTTGAACTCTATATATCGGTGATAAGGTGCATTTTTTATCAGGCTGTTTTATGGGAATACCACCACAGGAGTTGTTTTGATGATTTTCTGCTTATATTCGCAAATCCTTTAAGTCTTACAAAAAGTCCTTTTGTCTTCTCGACTTAACGATGCGAGTAATTGTGAGAACAAAAAAGTTTGGAGCGAAACAATGAGCTTATGGACATACAAACAGTATTAGAAACTCACTAATATGGGCATCTGCGCATGATTCATTAGGATCATACTTATGGTGAGGATTGAGGTCATGAGTAGCTATTTTGGTCCTTTTTTAAGAAGAGTGGAGATCTGATTGAAGAATAGTACAATGTTCTAACATCAAGTATGAAATAAATTGATAATACCAGGAAAGTTTTTTTTTTTAAATAACATGTCTAATAAAAACACAGCTAAGTTATTGATCATAAAATGATATTAGTATTCAAGGGATAATATTATGGTTGAGGAAAACGAACTAAAAAATAAATTCATAGAAGGAAAATATTTACGCTAGCTGTTTTCTACAGTTCCATTTGCGTCTACTTATCGAACCAGGATAAAAAGAAGCCTATGTTCTCACTCAGGATCCAGACTATCTGTGTACCAAATTTCATTTGAATCAGTTTAGTAGCTTTGGCGTGAAAGCAAAATAGACAAAAAGACAGAGTTACTATCGCCTATCTTAGGATTTGCCACATATTTTTTGTACAGACGCCAGCACATCAAGCTACAAATCAAAAATCTAATTTTCCCAATCAACTTTGAGCCATATGCTTCAGCGATAAAGTTGAAAATCTATTCAGGAAATTTTACAATTTGTTGTCAGTAGCTTGATGTGCTGGCGTCTGTACCTAACAGAAACAAATTGAAACATAATAACTGGTGTGAATGAATAAAACTTAAAATAATAAAATTATGCTCGTTCACGCAAAATAATCGCAAGCCATTATAAATAATGGTTTTATCGATTTCTGTACAGTAATAAAAATTAATGTTTCAACAATAGGTAACTACAGAAATCCAGTAAAAAAAAAATTGCTATCAGAACAACAAAGTCAAAAGTGAAGATAAAATTGCGTCATAGTCGTAATAAAGTATGAGTTATTTTAAACATTGTAACATATTATAAGAAAATAATATGATGTCATATACATTCATAATATGTGTAGCAGAAGATACGAGTTTAAGAATAGTGTTGTTGACAACCATTCGGAGACTTACTGCATTTATATTTATTTATACTGAATTATACAGCCCAGATAAGTAGAAATGAATGAATATTTTTTTTTTTTATATTAGTCTTCCTTACATATGTATAAGTATATCTTGGACACCAATGCCTGAGTTTCGTATGGCACGTTAAACCGTAGGTCCCGGCTGTCATTGAACATCTTTGGCAGTCGTTACGGGTAGTCAGAAGCCATTTTAGTTAGTCTGACAGGGGGGGACCAGTCTATTAGGGGTATTGGGTTGCCCGAGTAACTGGGTTGAGGAGGTCAGATAGGCAGTCGCTCCTTGTAAAACACTGGTACTCAGCTGAATCCGGTTAGACTGGAAGCCGACATAATATAAATATTTACTGAATAACAACAATAAAAAGAGCAAATTAAAAATCCGACCGCGATAAATACCCCTAAAGGTTTTTACAAATACGCCTGACTTGTATATGGCAGCAAATGCTCCCGCTATTTTTAAATTTTTCAAAAAGTAATGGAATCACTATTTAATTAATGGGACATAGAAGGTGTCAGCATATGGTTAGATGACGTTTGTGTGACTGCACCGACTAGGGATCAAATTGTCAATCTCGATTTTTTCTTATATCGTTCCTCCTTTATCAATAGTTATGAGTAACTAGAAGTTCCTTGTAGGTACTTTTGTTTTGGATTTAAACTCAAAGGATGAAGTTCTTCCATTGATCAGGGTCGGATCATGCTTAGCAAATGCAGGTTTTTCCTTAGTGATTTCTTAGAAACTTTGTGGTTGTTGACTCATTGCTATAGTTCGTATAATAAAGGCACAATGGCAATAAATTACTTTCATGTATTCTACCTATTGTCTTCTTGACAAGCAGGTGCTGCGATATGACGTCTTTTTGCTAATACTTTTCCGGTACGAACGAAAAGTGATCAACTGTCTGATGATTAAGACAATTCCTTAAGGCCACTGCTGATCTTTTATTCATGTTTTTTATCATCTTAATTTATTCTGAATACACAATATTGTTTATTTTTTGGAATATCTGTATCATCATCAACATCCTTAGCCTTTTTTATCATCCCACTGTTGGACACAAGCCTCTTCTAACAAAGAGAGAGATTGAGCGTTAATCACAACGCTTGCTCAATGCGGATTGGTAATTTTTGACTTTATAGTCTAGTCTAGAGGAAAACTTCCTCGAGATGTTTTCTTCACTTTTAATCAGTCATCGCTATCCAAGATAGGTATAATTAGGAAGTACATATAACTTAGAAAAGTTCAATTCGTACTGAATCGAACCTGCATACTTATACTTGAGAGGCTTGTGCTTTGACCACTAGGCCACCACGACTTATAAGGTTGGAAAGAGCTTAAAATATGACAAACCTTTATCGATCCACGATCGAACATATGGAATTCATGAAACAGCCTGTACTGCTTAAGGATAACGAACCAAACAATAAGAAGACAATTCGAACCGAACCTTGCTAAAGATTGCTAAACATCGGCATTCCTAACACGGCTGACATTCCAGGGGCACACTAAAACAATGAAAATAACATAACTATTTGCTATTAGTATTGATGTTTGTGCGCTAGTATTGACAATATTGATCAATAGTATGCTGGTAAAGGACTGCCGTACATGGAGTCTTGAGCGCAATTCCTAAATCAGGCAAACCTAGTTAGGATAAGTAACATTTTCAAAGGAATTTGCGAGGTGTCTCATATCTGGAAAATTTAACTGTTATCCTTGATGTAGTTGCAGTACCAATACTCGTCGGTCTAGTAGTCTGCTAGTAGTAGCAACTGCTGTGCACGGGATCTGGGATCGGGCCGAAATCTCTTTGTGGGTTTTAAGAGACTTTCATAAAGCAGCCGGAACTTCTGAAGTTGGTGATTGACTTACTCGTGCATCGGAGAGCACGTGAATGTCGGTCCTGCGCCTGATCTCTCTCTGGCCGTGTCTGATGGCCGTCTCAACGGACTATGAGAGTGAGGAAATAGAGAAAAATTTTATGTTCATTCTACTATTTATGCATTTATGTGATAAAAAAGAGAACACGTGTTTAAAAAAGTCCGAATACATAGTGCGAAAGTCAATAAATACTTTTATTTGTTTATTTGAATTAGGAATATTTGTTTCACTTCAATTTTCGAATAAATTGAAAATGAATAATATTTATGTTTTAACCGTTAAAGATTTTGTCTCAAATACAATAATAGTCTATACATGCATTCATTTCTGTACCACAAGTCGTAAAATTTTGGAATAATAAATTTTCCTTTGAAATTATTTTACTTACAATGTTGCTTCATAACACTAAAATGAATCTTATTGCTTCAGAACGGAGCGCTCTGTTTCAAAGATTGTGTAATATGTTTTATGGTTTCTGGCAACGTGTTTAAGGGTTAATATTGTTTAAAACACTACACATATTTGTGGCAAATGAAGTGTGAGTTCAATAGTAATAAGTTCATGAAAAAAAAAAATGTGTAAGTACTAGAATGTCTTTTAAGTGTTTATCTTGCCAAATTTTGGTATCGGACCAGATTTTTTAAAATCAAACAGGGCAATTACCTTACCAAACTTGGGTAATATTCTAAAAATACAAATCTTTTCTAGCTTAGAAATCATTCCTACTTAGGTGTCTTTTGGCAAAATAAAATGATCTTCATTATTGTATCTATCTACCTATATTTAATTGAGTATTTCATAACTTTTGGTAGAGGAAGTGGTGAAGGGTGGGCGTTTTGGGGGCTGTCTTTAGTAATATTTGACGTTCAAAAAGTGCTGTTTTACAGCCAAGTTTGAATAAATGATATTGAGTTTGAATTTAAAAAGTACAATAAGTTGAATATTGTTACATTTTGTCGCGCTGTAGGTCGCGAGTTCCATTCCCAGATAACTCAAACATGGGTGTTTGACTTAGTCTGGGTGTACATGTTTGAGGAAAACTATATTTTATACAGACAGATTTTGTTCCATTAATAAAACCTACACTTGACCACATATTATACAATGTATAAAGAAATTACATGATACATAATATACTAATAATTAATTATATATTATGTCTTTTATACCTAACTGTTTTTCCTTTGTTTTGATTTATCAGCAGCCGTAAATAATTCGACGCGAAGGCGAAATAGCGAGTGAATTATGTATTACGGATATAATTTTATATGAGTGTAGCTATTATTATCTTTTGATCATGTTTATATGCCGATGGTTATTTATGTCGGTCGGTGTAACTGAATTTCGCAATTCTTTTTCTGTGTGTAATAATTGGTAATGATATTGTGCTCAATATACCTATTAGTCTCGTATGTTATATGTATAGCGTCGTGGTAGCCTAGTGGTTAAAGTACCAGCCTCTCAGGTATAAGTGCGGGGGTTCCATTCCAGGTTAGGCATGATAACGATGGATGGACAGCAATAACTGCTTAAATGCGAAACCTGGATTATATAGACTGACATCACCAAGCCGCATTAAGCAAGCGTAATGATTAACGCTCAATCCTTCTCTATGTGAGATAAGGCGTGTGCCCAGCAGTGGGACGATAAAAAGGATGATAATGGATTCCCGTATGGTGTACCTACTCGAGTCTGTACTTTTTTCGAAGAGTCAAACAGTCATCATGTGTCTAGCCTTTTCCCAAATACGTTGAGGTTTTTTGCTAATGTCTGCAATAATATCTTAAAAAGTCAAACAAATATTCAAACCAAATGAACACATTTTCCATAATTATTGAAGCTCCCAAAAGAACTCGCCATAATTATCATTCTTTTATCTTTTTTCGATACGCAAATTGTCATAATCACATGTTCCCCGGTGTCATTGACTCTGCAGTGCAAACAAAGCTGGCAGTTGGAATGACACGGATCCTGACATGCAGTAATGATGGAAGGAATAAGGTGCAGTGACTCAATGTCTTGTTTTTGAGGTTCAAGGGTTGCAGGTTTTATTCCGTCTGTCATTGATGACGTCATGATTATAATGCAAAATGATCGGAGTCTTTTCAATGAATCGGTAAGTTTTCCAGGATTACTTATTAAAAATAATAACGTTGGAAGTTTTTTTTACAAACATTTGCTTGTGTCTTATCAGCCAGCACATAAACCTACCTGAAACTGACAAATTTTCCCATTCAAATATGCGTCAGCGTTAAGTTGCAAATCTATTAAGGAAATTTGACAGATTATAGTAGTTTGATGTGCTGGCGCCTGTACCTAGTCGGATATCGTAATTGTTGTGCACGGGTTAATTACCGGGTTAGACAAGAAATCGCTTTGTGGATTTTAAGTAGGTTTACCAATAGAGAACTACATAATAAATCGAGTTTCTAATTTATTCATCTTACTTTTCAGACTTTTTATCAATATTGTTTTTTTTTATATTACCTAGAAGTGGTATAAAAATATTTTAAGATATTTCTAAGAAAAGAAAAGGACCGTATTTCACCAGGAAACACAAGACATTAAATTAAAATCTACATCATCGTGCATTCTGCGCGTACGCACGGTGACTCATTGATAGCTGTTTGTGTTTTGATATAAGAGTCAGTTCCTCATTTCGTGATGCAGGTGTTTTGACATTGTTTTATGTACTGTTTTTTTAATTGTTCGTTTGGTTATGTTTATTTTGTTGGTAATGAAACAAATAAGTCACTTACTTTCATTCATGTTGTATTTATTTATTTTGACACTAGCGGTACTGGTCCCTGTGAACTCAGGTCCAGAGAGATTCATCCAATAAGCTATTATCATCATCGTTATCAGCATTATCAGCCTTTTTATCATCCCACTACTGGGTTCAGGCCTCCTCTCACACTGAGGTTTGAGCAATAATCACCACGCTTGCTCAATGCGGGTCGCCGATTTCAGACCCAGTTTTCGTAGAGATGTTTTCCTTCACTTTTAATCAGTCTAAGACAGTCTTAGAAAAAACTTATCATGTCCACTACTTTTTACGTGGACGTCAGATACCTACAAAAAATACTATTTGTTTTTATGCATCATAGTATATTTCACAGAAATTTTGTGCGTTTTATATATTTGCGCAATGAGTATAGCAATCGTCCATTCATACAAGCCATCTTCTTCACAATAGCAAATTACATTCAAAAATCATTACGTCTCCATAATAACAAAGGGAATACACTTAATTGCAACCAATCAGCTACCACGCAACATCTCAATTCATCCTTCAAGCAATCCTTTCACCTCTATAAGGCCAATATCTACAAACCTAGCATTATTTCCATACAATAACTGCAGCCTTCCACCCACATTGAACCAAACGGATCAATGGCCATCATTGTATAGCCGTTATACGTTCATACAGTTCAGTTAGGGTGAGTATAGACTACAACATTTTCTGGAGCATTTTTGTGTAAAGTAATATTCTTGATTGTCGGCTAAGACGGCCATTCTCTTTTATGGAGATCAGCCAGCTGCGCAGCACATATTATAGTGCACAAGCATTCGCGCAGGTACGGGTGCACTCTCTATTACCTCACTCGCATAGTCCGATGGGACGGCAATCCGACACGACCGGAGAGAGATCAGGCGCATTTACGTGCACGTGTGAATCAATCACCAACTTCCACACTCCAGGCTGCTTCATGAAAGTTTCTCTATACCCACAAACCGATTTCGGCCCGACCCGGGAATCGAACCCTACTTCTTACGAATGATACAACACAGGCAAAAGCTCAGTTACCAAAGCATTTAAATGTAATGTAACGTTTGCGAATGCTCGGTGTTATGCTACGGGTAAATGCTCACAGCGAGTCTGCATATACCTACCAAATTTCGTTCCATCCCGCATGTTATATACCTATAACCAATACGCTCGTTGGTAACAAAGAGGCGAGCGTGCTCGACGTTTAGTTCGTAAAAAGATGATACACTAGAACATATCGAACGGCTCGTTATTCTGTTACAAGTTACTGTTGTAGTCTATACTCACCCTTTAGAGGGTGACACACAATGAATTTAAAGTTTAATTCGGTGTATTTTTTGTTGCGTTGAAAATGATGAGAATGGCCCATATTGTGTGGCCGACAGTGTATTACCGAGTAATGACTGTTGGTAGTAAATGTAACTGTTCTGGTTAACCACATATAGGACTTTAGCCACGTTATTAGGAACGTTAACTATTTGACCATTGTACACATAGATACAAACAAGCTAACAAAACGTGCTTTTTTATTCATTTTTGAGGGGAAATCATCAAATGACCCCTTGGGTGCAGCTGGAGGGAGTGTCAGACTTTTATTGACTGAATAGCACCTGTGTTCCTTCTGGAGATCTATGTGAGCCAGGGCCGCGGTAACTCTGAAGCACAGTCCTGTCCCTCAGCATTGGCAAGTCTCAGGCCAATGGGGCCCCTTCAATTTCGATTGCTTTTTCTGCAAACATTGAGGACCCATATGTACCAGCTGAACTGTGCTCCATAATATAACTTCTACCTACGGGGTGACTTCTCTAGTAATATGGTATTTGGTCTCCTTGAAAATCCGTTCAGTTTTTTTTTAGTTGAGTTTGAGGCTATAATTTAACTTAATTACTAAAGGGTGAAGAGGATTTTTTTATTATTTGTCTGTTTTAAAACTGTCGTTCTAATCAAGTAAAATTTTAAAGGTACAGCAATTCGTATTGTATGCGTACGCGCTTAATCGAAACAACTGCGCGCACAACGTGAGAACAACCGGTAATGCCTTGCAAATTATTGACAGCACTGAAATAATGGACGATTCTCGCTAAGGCTTTATTAGTTCCAGTTAAATGTTGAGGTTTTAATTTAAGCGTGGGTTTTGTAGATATTGGGCCTTATTTTAGGTGTGGTGAGTTATACCTTCGGTTTAGTATTTCTCTTGAGATATGGTTACTTATGGGTTATCTTAATTGTGGGCATAAGTTTGGTTCGAGGAAATCTTTGTGAATTTGCTGTTTGATTTGATTGTCGGTTAATATACTGTCCATTTTTGGCCGTCGTCAGTTTTCTGCTAGTTATGAAGTCGTCTGAAAAATATTCCCTAATTCTCTTTTTGAACGTTGTCCTAAGTATTATGTAACTCTGATTCGTTTACTTATGTACATATATGAAAGTTGCACATTTTAATAATTACGGATTGGCAATAATTTAAACCTATTGGCAAATTGTTGAGTGAGATAGTGGCACTATGCATAATAATCACACTAGATACTCGTGCCAAGGGAACTACTACACTCACCCAGATAAAAAAGTAGCTTATAGCTTTTCTCGATAACCGGTCAACTAACACAGAAATATTTTTTGAAATCGATACAACAGTTCCTGAGATTAGCGCGTTCAAACAAATAAACAAACAAACTCTTCAGCTTACTATTGATTAATCACATTTTTTGTCAAAAAGCTATTTAAAAATCCCGACTGCGGTTCAAAAGAGATTGAGAGAGAGTTAATATTAAAGAAGAGAAATAGAGAAACAAGTTGACCAATCCCAGCTTAGAAGGAAGGGTGTCAGAGTCCTCAACTGCGCTTGCTTCATTAACAGTACAGACCCCGGAGATATTTTTCCGTTAACATCAACTTTCTGAATCCTATCACTTAGGTATGAAGCAATAAGATCCATTGAAGAATACCCTCCTTTTAGCTAAGTAGGGTATAAACTAGTCAGCTGTGTCTAAGAGCCACAGTATGTCAAATAATCCACAAAACCTTTTACGACTAAACACTTTTACCTAATCGTAGCTTCACGGAGCCTTAAATTACTGGCGCGAGTAGTATTGAAGCCAGTGGGCGGCGAATGAGTAAGGTTATAACTCCCACACAAGTCGTGGCAGATGTGTGCCCGGTCGTACACTGAGGGCATGAAATCTAGGCCAGCCTTAAAAAAAATATTATCATCTGCCTAGTTCATTTGTAGATTTATGATTATTATGAATAGTTACATGGTTGTCTGTTAAAGTACAGACGCCAGCACATCAAGTTACCCGAAACTGAATATTTTCGTAATCAATTTTGAACCATAATATTATTATGCTTCAGCGACAAAGTTGAAAATCTATAAGAAATCTGTCTATCAAATGTGTCTGTTAAAAAATTGTCAGGTTATAGTAGCTCGATGTGATGGCGATTGTGCATTGAAGAATTTACTTTACTGTTTTGTTTATGTGTATGTCTTTTGTCCTTATTTATACTAGCATAATATATTTTATTCGAGAGAACAACACACATTTTCCCAAAAACGTATTTGAAACAAAATAAAGCCAAAAAAAGCAACATAAAATACATAGTGCAGAAAACTACGTATAAGCAAACTAAATCGATTCTAACTCGATCCTTATTTGTATTTATTATACATCGAGATAACATTACTCCAGGGGTTACTGAACACGTCTACATGTTAAAGTTTTTATTCAATACGTGCTTATTAACGGTGGTCTGTCTGAGTACCTTTGAGCATTTGCAAGTAAAATTCTGTTTTTACTACAAGGAGCCACTCACAAACTTACTCATGCACTTAACAAAGAAACAATCAAACGATTTTCAACCTTAGAACAACGACTTAGCGATGTTTAATTTGTTAATAAAGGTAATAATAAGTTTGTTACATAGACATATTGATTGTAAATGGCCAGTTACACGCGCGTAAAGTTATTCCAAAGGATTCTATATTCGAAATTTGAAACGTGTGGCGCATGCAGGAATCGCAACTAGGGTATAAACGGGAACTGATTATATCGATTCTGATATCGATAATATTCGATTCTATATAGAGATTTTATCGATTAAGCGTCAGAATTGTGGTTGAAATCATGTGGAAACTTATAATATTTTTGTATCACTCAAATAAATAATTTGCATCTTACAGACTGCATAATTATAATATTCATCATCATCACAGCCTTTATATCGTCCCACTGCTGGGCATGGCCTCTTCTCCCACGGAGAAGGATTGAGCGTTAATAACCACGCTTGGTCCAGATTTCTTCGAGTTTTTTTTTCACCATTAATAAGTCATTGATGTCCAAGATAAACTTAGAAAGTACGTACATATAACTTAGAAAAGTTACATTGGTACTTGTTTGACCTGGAATCGAACCCGCACCCTCGTACTCGGAAGGCTGATACTTTAAAAACTAGGCCACCACGGCATATTATATATTACTCGATCACAAATTAATTATTTACTTTACTTCAATATCGACGGATATTGCTTTATATCCAAACATGTTCTAAACAGTTTTAAAACTAGTGCATAATCGATTAAATACATAACGATTTTAAACCGATTAGTCGATATTAACGCCGGAAATTGCAACCTTACTCATCGGAAACTCTATAGCATCAACGTTATGATAGCAATAATATGAAATTCAGTTTTTATTAGCTCATAAATATTACGAGTGTAGTCACATGGCCTAAATACTTACGTCAATTGACACTTGAGCCCATAAAATTTATTCAAACGCGAGTCTCAATGCCGCGCACCACTATTCATAATTATTGTCATTAATTAATAAACACACATATAAAAAGGGAGATTAGTCTAGCATGCTATTTTCAACTTTATTACTAACTGCATAAAAGTCGTAATAAAATGATGCCAATGATTTAGAATACGGTCAATTTGAACTAGACGTTATCGTTGTTCGATTTTTGAATATTTTATAGTGACAAAGTTGTTTAATAGAACTCGATATTCAATTTTGTTGGCTGCATTCGAATTACGATTCAATTTATGTTTTAATTTATTTACAATGTTTTAATTGTTTTTTTTTTATTTTAATTTTTTGTCGTCTACTTATATTCTCTTTTTGATAGGCTGGTGTTAGCGTCTAGTAAAACTAATGTATTTAGTTTATATATACATATTATATACGTGCGTGTATACATAATATATTTATATTATATTCTTACCTTCATTTATCCATAGATAAGGCATTTGATCGAACATCGTTCAAATAACTACTTAGTTTAATTTCTCCAAAATAAACATAAAACATGAATAACTTTTCAAATATTTATTTCTGAAAATATGTCGCCAATATTAATATAAATCATTCCTTTCATCTCTTAATGAGTTAAAAATAACTAATGAATTAGAGTGTTATCAGTTATCAGATCAAAGAAATCTTAACAATTATAATTCATTTCGAGAATTTAATTATTTTGACAAATTCCTGTATCATTAAGGAATTTGTAAATCAATGGCTGTCCCTAGTTAAGTCGTTACGTAAAATCGGATGCTTTTAATCTTTGGAACACACACGATGATTTTTAACTGCATCCAGATCACTATTCTAATGATGAGATAGAGGTATGAGATAATAATTATTATCTTGTTACGCCTGATGTAGAAGCTACTTGTTGCGGCCTTGTAGTCAAGGCAATTACATTTTAAAAGAAATATTATTATTAAGTAACTCTTAGTACCTAATCGATACTAGAGATACCTGTAATGTTTTTAGATCTTCGCGACTTGTAGACATATTAAACACAACACACTGGTCTTACGTACACCGACCGTGGACTCGTGATTACGGTCAGTGTAATTCGGCCGAAACTTCAGGATAAATAAAGGTAGCGTACACACGACTACAGATTAAGCTATAAAAAACCAGTTTGTCTTGGACTTGCTTTCTATGGTCTTTGTACTAATTGAACGGTCAGCTTAGACTAGTTTTTAGGTATTGGTTGATGTGTAGCCGTTATAATTTTTCATCGCGAGTAAGACCCGTGTGTAGTGTTTAATAGAGATCCGTCTATTTAAAAGTTATCAAGTAGATATAAAACTTGATCAAATAGATTTTAAATTGGCTGCAGCTGGAGAGAGTGTATAAAGAGATGTGTATAAAGAATTAGTGTGAATAAAACCCACTTTAGTTCCTTCTGGATGTCTTTGTGTGCCAGGGTCGCGGTAACCCTAGCAAACAACCCGCAGCCCGGCAAGCCTGGTCTTACGGGGCCCTTCCGAATTTTAAATGAGACAAGATTCTAAACGCAACACTGCCATAAAAGGGTGATGATGACGAACCTATAGCGTGACAAAATATCTCAACTAATACAGAAATTTATGAATATATTTGAAACCTAAAATGAAAGATGTTTGATAAGACACGATAACTTATTACACAAATACAAATTGTTAAGCAACCAACACTCCAAGAAAATTCTGCTAGAGTCAGGAAATATCCAACAGTGTTGAACATCAATTGACAATTTGCTAACAACAACATCGAAATACAATATTTTCGGTGTCTCCAGAGCAATCTTATTTGATGATCCTCGCCTTTTATTGGACAAGGTCCTCACAAATTGCTGACAAATAATATTTTCGAAAATCGTTTTCATTTGTTAGACCCTCGATTTTGAGGGACCATTGTAACGATTTTCTAATTCAGATTTAGGTGCTAGGGGTACGAATTTTGATAATTGAGATCTTAGGACTAGTCAAGGAGAAATATCTAGTTTTAACAAAGGTTAAATTCTGAGAACGGTTCTTCTCTCAATTAATACAAAACTAATATTTTTGGATTAGCATTTTCTAATGGTCTTTGAAAGGATTATTAACCTTTTTACATTTTTTAAGTTTATTGACTTATTCATCTGCGCAAGACGTAATAGGTGAACAAGCTTTTGCGCAGACATATTATGCACTCTGTATTCCCTCACTCTCATAACCCAATGGAACGACAATTCGACACGACCGGACAAACATTTCTCACAGGACCGACACTTACGTGCTCTCCGGTGCACGGGTGTATCAGTCACCAACTTCCAGACTCCGGGCTGCTTTATGAAAGTCTCTAAAAACTCATAAAGCGATTTCGGCCCAGTCAGGGAATCGAACCCAAACCACCTTGCACAGCAGTCACGCTATGCTACAGTAGCAGCCTCGTTCACATCATCTATAAAATACACGTAATTGCTCAAAGATATTGTACATATGTAGGGTTGGAGCGATGAAGAAAATGCACCCATCTTAAATTAAGTTACCGCATGGCGTCTATCTCTCACAGTCACTCATGCTTATACTATGTTTACGATCCTACATATATTTGTCCTTGTCATCAGTGTCGTTATTATGTTCATCGATATTGTTGCCAAAAACTGATGCTAAAGCATTTATATCTGTTCCATTTTACCTGTCAAGTTACATTGACAGTGTAGCTATCTCTATTAACGTCACGTTTGGATACGTATCTATTATAGAAGAGTCAGCACAAAATATTTTATTGCTTACTGCATTGTTTTTAGCTATATTTCTATTGTTAAAGCGTTAGATGGATTGATTGATTATGAGTATATAAAATTTTTATACAAAACATGACAGTATAAGAAATTCTTAAGGCCTAAGTTATATACAGACGCCAGTACATAAAGCTACCACAATCTCTCAAAAATCTAAGTAACAGTCTCGACACACCGATTTCTAGATTCCTTTTTAGTGACTTCACCAAATGAAGTCGTTTTCTATTTTTTTGTAAAAAGTTTTTGGATATTTAAATTGTAGCCACAATATTTTTATTAGAATGTATTAATTATTTCAATTGATAAATTTCTAGTAAAGGTTACCCGAGCTTGAGCAAGGAGACTCAAAGACAAAATTGAATAAATTATAATTATCTTATGCAGCCATCGTTCACATATCAAACCTACCTAGCAACATTGCATGCATAAATAAATTACTTTCAATTTTCAAATGTTTTAATCATCAAGCAATTACCTGTAAAAATTTCACAAAACTCCCTCTTAACGTTATAATTAACTAGCTTCCGCCAGCGGTTTCACCCGCTTTCTGAGGGAAGTACTTTCCATACCCGGATAAAAAGTAGCCTATATGTTATTCTGATGTATAAGCTATATTGTGGTAAAGTTTCATTCAAATCCATTCAGTAGTTTTTACGTGAAAGAGTAACAAACATCCATACATCCATACATCCATACTTACAAACTTTCGCCTTTATAATAGTAGTAGGATAGACTAATACCGTCTTGAATTAAGAATGAAGACGACCATTTTTAATTAAGTGAAGATGAATGTTTTAAAGTAAATAAAGAAAGACAATATGGAGGCACTTCTTCTGAAATATTACTTGGCAGAAAAGCAAATGGTTTTATAAAACGTATCTCTCATTATGAATTCGCTGTTACTTTATAAAAGGTACATTTGAGCGCTTAGTTGCTCATTTACAATTCGTTCTTCGTTTATTTTATCTTGATGTTCGTGTTATGGCTTTAATTGACTTATACGTACCTAATGTTTATTATATTGATGATAGTTGATGTAATAATTATACTGATTTACCATCAAGATCCTACGATATTATTAACTGATGAAAATAATCAGATTTTTAGATGAAATTTTAGTTTTATTTTATTCTCTTTAGATTCTTTGGGCTTTGGATTTGTAAGACGGTGTTTTATGTCAGTTTCCGCTGATGTTGCTATCTTACTCCCATTTTTAGCCATATCATCATTCACTTCATCCCTTCCCATTATTAATCTAAAAGTAAATTTTATTTTTTTATTTTATTTAACGACAAATTTTCAAATCTAACAAACACAATAGTAATACGTTATATCTGATTCATTCCCACGTGTGCCTCAACGACAATATAAAACATTTGTTGAAACAGTGTCAAACAGTGTTGGCACAGTTGTTGCTTGAAGGTCTGCTGTTGAATAATCATGAGTTAAGTCATTAGTAATAACTTGAAATTTAATACCGGCTTCTAAGAAGGGACAGACGATGTTTCAATTTAGTTGCTCTGTTAGGGTACTGGATGTTTTTGGGTTTTTATTTTAGACGGTTTGCCTTTTGGTGTTATTATTTGTGGGAAGTCATCTAATGAACATCAATGATCATTCCATTGTGGATGCAGCAGGAGGGAGTGTCAGACTTTTACGGACTAAAACACTCTGTTATTTCTATTGAAGGTCTTTTTGTGCCAAGGCCGCTGTAACTCTTGCGAAAGTAGATAATTGTGGCTAATTTTAAATAGACGATACTTCTATCACTGATACTTTACTTTAATTAAAATTAAATTGAAGAGGCAAACTGACTTCTCATAAATTAGATATTATAAAATAGCTAACATTATACCATCCTAGCAACAACAGCATGTACAAAAAAATCAAAGCAAATAATAGCACATTGTCAAAATATTGTCCGCAGCTGAGTCACAAAAAATGACATTGGGGTCAAGACTATAATTTTGACCGCTGGCCAAGGGCACATAGAACACAATTTTGGGACCGTGAACCATGCACTTAAGTGTCAGTCACGAAAATATTGAAAGCCTCCGCAATAATGATAAAAGTATTGAAAATACATGCATTATGTTGATGTTGTAAGAGTTCTTTGGTAATACTGCCAGTCTTTTGACCTCACTACCAGATCGGAATGATGTAGATAAACATTTGATGTTTCCTTTTATTTATTTTAAATGAATGAAACTTGTTGCTTCATGTGGCTTGAGGTAGCAAGTGCAAATCAACTTGGAATCTTGGGTTCAAACTCTGTCTAGTAATGCAATTTTATGTAGCTCCTCAGTAGTTGCTGAGGGTCTGAATTTGTTTGAGATTGAACTATGTGTAGCAAATGGATTGGTACTTTTTGATGAAGTGTGGCATTGGTGCCATTGGTGGTAAAACGAACGCTTACTTTTTTTGGGTCAAAACAAGCATGGTTGCTTTTTTGTTATATATTTTCTATCAAAAATCATCCAATAGTTAATAATTCAAGGTGTTAAAACTAAGAGTAATAATAAACAAAAGCAAGGATATAACATAACACTAATGAGTTGTTTATTTACAATAGTATAAAAGTACTGTGTCAATAAAAGTCATTAAGGATAATTATGGAATAAACAATTATAAACTGCAAGTTTAAGATAACAAACCATTAAAAACATAATTCTATTGAAAATGGATACAGTAAACAATTTATAAGAAGATATTGCTTTTGCAGTAGATGACAATATCGTTGGAAGCATCAAAGTATTAAACGACACGAAAACGAGAGTTGACAAGTTAAATTATGAACCATAAGAGAAAAGCCATAATTCACTAGCTACCGGCCCCAAAGATAAAACTAATTAATTCTAATTAGAAAGATATAAATAAATTAACATAATACGAGGGCCTACGCTCTCACATTAACGTTAATGCTTTAAAATCGTGGAATAATACAGAAAAAAAAAACTTTGTGATACAACATCAGGTGTTTACCAAAGATTTTAGAACCTGATCTGAGAAGCTAAATTAAAAGAAAAAACATTTTTTTAAAAGCTTTTATGGTCCGCCATATTGGATTTAGAATAACGTCATATAACATATTTTGCATTGTCATCCAAACTGAACGTGTATACAAAATTTCAGCTCAATCGGTTGAAGTTATCTACTTCAAAATTGAGTTCAAAGAATCCGCCGTAACATACATACACGGCAAGTTAAATAAAAGCTTTTAATTAATTTAAAAAGACTCACACAGACATTATGTCTCGTGATCTACGGCAATATGAGTAATATCATCTATGTTTAACGACATAAGCAAGCGCTTAGTGAAGTCCATACGTGGCCAAAGGGCTGGCCAATACCTTGGCCAACGAATCAGTATTACCATCCTATGTGGCAATGCGGACCGCCTTTTGGGCAGGATCCCCGCTAACAGGGATGCGGATGAATTATTATGTATAATTATCATCTATGAGAGTTAGCATTGCCATTTACTTAAATATTCTATCAATAGCTGTTGTTTGTTTGTCTTATGCCAAAGAAATGTCTTCATCGTCAGGCATTGTTGTATTGAATAATCGCTGGTATTGACTAAATTGTTTAGGATGCACATTGTTTGTTATAACTAGTGTCCTCCATGTTATGTCAACAGGCTTAAATTCTAGGATTACTAAACTCATCAATGCTAAAGCTAACACAAACGTTTGCTAAAACAAACGCTAAGAAATCAACCAAATTATAATTAAATAATAAACTAGAATTTATATTTGAACCATGGGAAGAAGTAAACACAAAATTAGTTGAAAGAAACCAGTAATCTTTTAGAAACGGGAAGTTTCCTAAAACCTGTAGGAGAAAGAATTTAAATCGACAATTATCTCAGATATATCAGATTTGATCATTGATTAATTAGAGGAAGAGCTTTATCAAGCGGATGATATCAATAAAAGTAATTATAAAACCTAATACCACTGAAACATGTTTCGAACATGTGTGTTCTAATTACATTTTGTTGGATGAACGAATTAATTTGGAGTCTCTTGTGAATTGTTGCTGTTCAAAATAAGTTTGGTTTTAAAACAGTGAAAGACAAGTTTGATATACAGGGTGTAAGGGACAGCCCTCCGCAAACTGAAGGAAACTGATGGGGTGTGTTCAGTATACTATACTAAGAAGACTGGTTCATGAAATTAGTTTCAAAATCCATTGCTGAATTTTTAATTTTAGCGGTATTATTAAAAAAAACGCAGAACGCGTACAAAGAATGTAATTTTGCATTGAAAGAAAGAAAGTTTCCAGTGCTCAATGCACCATATCAGTCTGCGGAGGCCGGGCTGTATAACTTCTACTAGCTTCTGCCAGCGGTTTCACCCGTTCTTTAGGAACTACTTCGCGCAGTCTTATAAAGGGTAGCCTACAGCCTACTTTGATCAATTTATTGAGTGTCTAATATTGAAAGCATTTTTCAAATAGGTCCTGGGATTAGCCCCTTCAACCAAACAAGCAAGCAAACAAACAAACATACAAACTTTATAATTTGAGTTCCAGATTTCAGATAAACCTAAAGGACAATAAAATAAAATATTATATTTCGTGAACAGAATTTATTTTATTGAAACTTCAGAATTTTCCAGACAAGAAATAATACAATAACAATGTCTGAATCATTATTTTCTTTATCTTTGTCACTAAGTATTGTACATTCAGTGAGAAAATATATTTGCTTGAAAACTCCGTTACAAAGATATTTTAATTGTAATGTTTCCACGCACATACGCGTTTCATGTATCAATCTACATTTTAAATTAATTGGAGCGTAAAAATCACTCGTTTATGCTGGCATTCTATCTACAAACGATTACTGTTGAAATGATGAAATTTTACCATTTTTTTATTGTGCAGACGCCAGCGCGTCAAACTACAACAATCTGTCAAATTTCCTTAATAGATTTTCAACTTTATTACTGATACACAATATGACTCAAAGTTAATTGGGAAAATTTGACAGTTTCGGGTCGCTTGATGTGCTGGCGTCTGTACATTTTAAATTTTGATAAACACACTATTTGGTCTGGGAACTAACTTTGAGTCTTAGCTACAATTTCAAATTGCCAGATTAAAATACTCGAGTTTATAATCAAACCGAACACCGACCATAAATAATCGTGCACCGACACAGAACTCAAAAGGAAATTCTGTGCCGCAAACATCAAGACTCAAAAAACGAAACTGACAGATAAAATAGTGATGGGACGTTACAGCGCGTCTCGACTCGAAAAAAATAACGAACGCAATGACCTCGCGTTCCCAATTAATAATTTTCCGGCACAGAACGGCGTCAAAGCCGTCATTGTTCAGCTAAACAATGAGAGATCGGTTGAAGCAATGTTACAAAGAAAAATTAGGTAAACCAACGTAACGCCCGCTCTAAATCTCTGTCGATGGCTAGTATGATGCAATTCGTTACAGTTAGAGAAGTGCCTTGTCGATGTATTGGCAAATGATAAATCGAACTTCGTGATGTATTGCGTTTCGCTGCCAGCTTTTGTTAATATTAATTTGTCGATATTTCTTAATTAGTAAGGTGTGGTTCTTTCAGCAATGTGATTTATGATTGACATTTGCATTATTGAGTTTAATTTAGTCTAGCTTTAGTTTTAATGTGGTCATTAATTATTAACGTTTTGTTTTTTTTTTTATTTGCAGGTAAATATCGGATCATGTAGCGCCATTTATTCCCGTATGTAAGTTACATGAACTAACACAAATTAACACTCAATAGAACATGTAAAGTTAATATACTTATAACTATCTCACATTTACACACTTCAATACATCAGTATCTCAGTGTCACAAGTATTATCGATAAAAAATCCCAGATTTATCGATACGTTCCCCATCACTACCCTTCAAAGCTGACCCATATCGTCGAAAAGCACTTCCTCGTTGATTCACAATCGGCCTACTGTTTTGTGCTGTAACTGGTATTCAGGTCACCGACATCAGTTTTTTCGACAAACGAGGCGACTTAGCGACTCGACGACCCAACACTGGGTTATGTAAAACCATTTTCTTTTAAAAACATTTAAATGTATTGGGTATATAAAAATGCAATAAAATTTAATGGGAACTTTGTTGGGGCCTGGTTTTGTCACCGGATTGTGTGATGTCGTAATAGTGTGGTAATGATTATGTGGGCTTATTATTAGACTTTGTGGCATTAAGTACACACGTACAGACGCCAGCAATTTTATTTAATTTTAAATTTTCTTAATAAATTTTCAACTTTATCGCTGAAGCATATGGTCCAAAGTTGATTGGGAAATTTTGTCATTTTGTTTTCGAGTAGCTCGATATGCTGACTGGTCTATATACCTACATATAATATATTTCATTCTTTGAAAACGTAAAGAGCAAAAAACTAAATGGTGATTAAATAAATAACATACCCCTTATAAAATTTCCTGATTTATCCATCCCTCATAATTGACCCAGTTTATGCTTACATTTTGGAAACAAATTGCAGGATGCCACATTCAAACGTATTTCTGAAAAAAAAAACAACACACAATGCATTTTTTATTCATCAGGCTTATTAGTACAGACGAGTAAACAAGTGCTCAAAGTTATTAAAAAACCGTTTGATGGCGTTGAGTATAAAAACACGGTATTTTTGACGGTATTTATTTATTATTTTATCTTATCATATTATTATTAAAAGTATTAGGTATTTGTATTCCAAATTTACAGACAAAAAGTTTAAAAGAAAAGCGATACAGCAAATAAAAAATAATACCAGCAAAAAATACGAAATGATCTCTACTTAAAAGAAATTTAGATACTTTTATTTATTTCCTTACTTAAAACCCAAGGATATTAAACTGTAATTTGTATATTATATAAGAATCAATTTCAATCGTGACTTCCCTAATAAAAACACATATTAACACCAAAACCACTAATTAATGTCGAAACAAAATCTTTGCACTTCCAAATTGCCGAAGCAGTCATTACAAGCCATAAAATATATAATATAATATATATATATATATATACGAAGCTCAATTTTGTAATTGCTACTATACAATTATTATAGCCGCTGGGTTAGATGATGTCAGATTATTTGCGAAACAGAATATTTTACTATCTTGTTATGTAACTGACGATATTTATCAGATATTGACCCCTACTTTTTTTTTCTTGTGAATCATCAAATGACCCCTCCCGCTGATGGTGTTGCAGCAATTGCAAGGCACCGCAGCGTGTACTTTTTTTAATGATAATACCAGTTGGTCTCATAAAACAGTATGTTGCATTGCCAACCTGCCTTAAGCGAACTCCTTTTTTCCAGTGAGCAATTATCAAATGACCCCTCCCGCTGTGGGTGTAGCTAGAGGGAGTATCAGACTCTTACTGACTAAAACCCACTATGCTCCTTCTGGAGGTACCTGTGTGCCAGGGCCACGGTAAATCTTACGAATAACCCGCATCCCAGGCAGACCATGGCCCTAAGGGGTCCTATTTTGATTACGTTGATATTGACCCCTTGATGAAATATGCTAGCTGTGTCATCATCATCTCCCAACTCTTTTCCCAACTATGTTGGAGTCGGCTTCTACGTACATATAATATGCTCGCTATATCTAATATTTTATTATGATGACTATGTGAATTCCTTTCAAATGAAAACAAATAATAACAATGATCATTATTTTATAGTTGGCAATATGTACTATATCCCTTTAGCAGCACCCACAGCGGCAGGGGGGCATTAGATGATTTCTCACTAGAAAAAAAGGAATTTGCTCAATGCAGGTTGGCAATGCCAAATACTGTTTTATGAGGGCACTGGAATTATCATTAAAGAAAACATTATCTGCTATGCCTTGCAATTGCAGTACATTATCATGACTACATCCCACACTAGTCGATTCCCACAGGGTTAGCCGCGTCTCGACTGAACAATTTCCCTTGGGTATCCATATAAAATGGGTAGGTTTTTATAGGTATCCAAAGATAACTGTCTATAATATAACAAACTCGCAAAATCACGCACTTTACCTCTTTTGATATTATAATATGACAGATAAAAGATAACGAGGTTGATTGTTACTGAATTGAACATTCATCCAAATCTTTCAATTAATTTAGAAACGCTCAATGAAATAAAAAAATAATTTAGCTAAGAAACTACTTGTAACGCTTTTTGACGCGACAGTACTAACAGTGACGTTAGCGAATTACCTAAGGTATTATGTTCAACAGTTTAACACTTGCATCGAGATTGAGCCGAAGGCAAATCTGTGCTAAGGCTGCATTTAACATCGGTGTGAGCATTAGCCGAGGTAATCTCAATTTTCATATAATTTGAATATCAATTAGCTGTTAATGTAAACAGTGTTAGAATCTCAGTGAAGTTATCCAAGGTAGAAAGTTACCTTACCTTACCGACAATTACTTTAATCTATACTTATATTCCTAATTTTGGATACTTATACTCTTATGTACAGACGCCAACACATCAAGCTACCAAACTGAATTTTTTTCTCAATCAGCTTTGAACCATATCGACGCTTGAAAGGCAACAATTACTAAGCGACATTGAACAAACTTTACAGGAGAGCGATTTGAAGTTAAAAATTTTTGAAAAAAATTTATAAAAAATTACAATATAGACGGATTTAGATGCTGTTAACATACATATATACCTAATTTTTATAGCTATTTTTGATATTAAAATAAACCCTGTAGCTCTCGAATAAAAAGCAGTTTACGTCGCTTAGATAAAAAAATCACTCATTTGATAAACAGGTAAAACTATCCAAGCTATCACTGAATGTTATGTACAAACAAGTAACATTATTTAAATTGCATTTGGTAAGTTTGGAGCAACATGTAAAATTATTTAACCTATCGATAAAGATTTTTGAAATAACAGGCAAAAGTAAATAAATACAAACACTTAAGAATTTATAGACAAGAATATTTATCTAAATTATCTAAAAGTTTATAAAATAAAACACGGTAAATTATCTAAATGTAATTTATACCAAATCTCTTTCATACAAAATGTATCTTAAATAATAAAATGAATGTAAATCTTAGTTCGTAAGCGACAATATTTAAATATAAAATACTTTTTTTTTAACGTCTGGGAACATAAATGAACGTAAAATTTGTTAAATATAGGTATTCTTTATTGAAAATCAATCTTTTATCACTAACTTGTTTAT
Organism: Heliothis peltigera; assembly: GCA_958496145.1. Taxonomy (NCBI): domain Eukaryota; kingdom Metazoa; phylum Arthropoda; class Insecta; order Lepidoptera; family Noctuidae; genus Heliothis; species Heliothis peltigera. The sequence continues at coordinate 7,506,532 of OY292341.1, forward strand.
TATTTAACGGTTGTTAACACTTAAACAAACACAGTAAACAAAATAACTTCTTAGTTTCTTCTTCCCGAGGCATGCCAGAGTTGTGCAACTCTAGCATGTCTCGGGCTCACCGTCTGCCTCCTCGACGCGCCGTTTACCGGTGCTCCGAGGAGTTGGTGGAATTGCGGGCCGCCTGTGTGGTGGCCAGACGGGCCTACACAAGAAGCCGGCGACGGCGCCTTCGTGACGCTGACAACGAGGACCGCCTCTATGCAGCCTTCACGGAGGCCAAGAAGAACCTGACGGCACGAATGGGCACAGCCCAGGATCGCGCGAGGGCGGAGATATTGGAGGGTCTGGAGACTGACCCCTTTGGGAGACCGTACAAGGCGGCACGTAACAAACTGCGCCCGAACGGTCCCCCAGCTGCCGAGACTCTCGAGCCGACGTTGCTGGATGGAGTGGTCCAGTCCCTGTTTCTGCGCAGGGACAACTTTACTCCACCAATGATGAGTGTGAATGCCCGGCGGAGTGCGGCTCCAACGACCGAGGCGGTCCCACCGGTGACGGAGGAAGAGGTGGAGAAGGCAGCTTTCTGCCTCCGGGGCAAAAAAACGGCTCCAGGTCCGGACGGCGTCCCCGCAAAGGTTGTGGCCATCGCCGCCTTCCAGATGGGAGAAAGGTTTCAGGACCTCTTCAGTGCGTGTCTGACGTGTGAGTGGTTTCCGAAGAAATGGAAGGAGGGCAGACTGTGCATTCTTCGGAAGGATGGGCGGCCGGTGGACTCCCCATCAGCATACCGACCCATCGTTTTACTAGATGAGGTCGGTAAAATGTTCGAAAGGATAATCGCCGACCGTATCAACAGGCACTTATCCACAATTGGCCTGGACCTAGCGGACGCTCAGTTTGGTTTTCGAGCTGAGCGTTCGACAGTGGACGCCCTGTCCCGGCTCAAGAGCCAGGTGAGGGATGCAATGGATGTGGGGGATGGATTGTTGGCTGTGTCATTCGACATCGCCAACGCGTTCAATTCCATTCCACCATTCTAGAGGCGCTCTGCTTCCATGGAGTGCCTCCATTTTGTATTTGCGGGGTCTTCTGACGGACTACCTCAAGGGCCCTACAGTCCTCCTTGAGGACAAGTTGGGTCGACTCCTTCGGTACGACATCGAGACCGGTGTCCTACAGGGTTCTGTCCTAGGGCCCCTCCTGTGGAACATTGGATACGATTGGCTCTTGCGCGGTAACCTCCCCCGTAGCACGTCCGTCATCTGCTATGCAGACGACACTCTCCTGACTGCCCGGGGGAGAAATTTTGAAGAGGCGGCCAGCTTGGCCTCGGCGGGTGGTTCGCGAGTGGTGGACCGAATCTCCCGCCTAGGTCTGACGGTGGCGCTGCACAAGACCGAGGCCGTGTTCTTCCATGGGCATCGGCAGCACCAACCGGTCGACGCCAATATCCATGTAGAGGGTGTCCGGATTGCGATGCAGGCCCAGATGAAATATTTGGGTCTAGCGCTCGACAGCAAGTGGCGTTTCAGCGCACACTTCAGTGGGCCATCGACGCGCTTGCTGAAGACCGCGGGCGCTCTCTCATGGCTCCTCCCTAACATCGGGAGGCCCGGCGACCAATGCCGTCTGCGTCTATACGCCGGCATACTAGAAACGCTGCTGCCATCCGCAGGCCATAAGGGTCATTGCACAGCGGTTGGTGAGGGCATACCGCACAGTGAGTTTTACGGTGGCGTGCGCTCTGGCTGGAACACCTCCTTGGGAACTCGAAGCTTGTGTGCTCGCCAGAGTCTACGATTGGACGGCGGGGCAGAGGGGGAGCGCTGAACGGGCGCCCGGACCCATTGGAACGGGAGGAAGTGCCGAGGAGGCGAGGGAGGCGATAACTCGGCACTGGGCCGAGGACCTTGCCTCCGCAACATTTGGCCGTCGGACGCTGGACGAACGTCCTCACTAGGCGACGCAATGTCATTCGTCTCGATATATGCCATGTGGTTGTTGCTCATACGCAACCGACATTTTGGAATTTGCATTGTACCTTAGCGACGTAAGATATATTTTGTGTACAGGAAAAAAATATCTTAACGCCCTTCTTAAATATTCAAATAAAATAGGTAAAATTATCTAACTGACATAGTTAATAACAAAAGTTATCAAGTAAAAATATCTACATTAGAACAAGTAATATGTGTCAAATAAGTAAAAGCATCTAAGCGCCAATAATATTACATATTAATATGAGTAAAATTATACACATTGCACTTTAAAAAAATAATTGCAACAAGTTAAATACACTGCAAGTACAATCCACAAATACTTTTTACGGGTAGAATCTACTAAGCGTTTACGTAAAGAAATTTTCAAACAAGTGAAAATAATTAAGTCCAAACAAGTAGAAAATTAAAAACATGAAAAATAGACTAAGTAGATGTTTTCAATATTTTAATTTTCCTAAGTCTAAAATTTCCTAAAAATCCCTTTTTTTGCGTCGGTTAGTGAGCACAAAATTCATGATTTGGTATAAATTTCGCAATATCTAAGCGACATAAAACTCGTCGTAGAAGCACACCGATTAGACCAAACGACGCAGAAAAAAATTACAAATCCAATGGTATATATAACTCATTTTTGGAATTTCTGTTGCTTAGATATTTTTGCCTTTCAAGCGTCGATATGCTTCAGTGGTAAGGTCGAAAATCTGACAGTATTTGACAGTCTGTATACATATATCATTACATATCTGTCTAAGGAGAGTACATAAAATACAAAACATAACTTACGCACAAAGTCTTTAGAACTTAAATCGAAACATATTACATCATTACTTAACACTTAGACGCAAATAGAGATGTCCATTGTAACATAATAGAGATGTGAACGTTCAATGTCGAAACTATAGATCTGTCATCGACAATGTGTCGAATTTAACAGCGATAAAACGTTTTTGTGTATTGTAAAGTTATCTGTAGTCTATTATTAGGATTTTGACAGCTCTGTGTTGTATTTAGAGCTTTTATTTTTTGATGTTTTTATTCGTGTTTTCATATTGGTATAAAAAATGATTGTTTGTTATAAGGTATGCCTCCTGTCTCTCTTCGTAATACTGTCATGAGTACAGCCGATGTAAAAAAGTATACATCACTGATTTTGATGGATTTAAGAATGTTATAACTGTTATGGCAATATGGGCTTTCTTAAACTAGGAGATCAAAGCCCCTCCCGCTGTGGGTGCATCTAGAGGGAGTGTCAGTCTTAACCCACTTTTGTTTCTTCTGGAGGTCTCTGTGTGCCAGGGCCGCGGTAACTCATGCAGCCACCCCGCAGCCCCTGAAAAAAAGAAAAAGCCTCTGAGCTGTGATCACATAGGCATTCAGTTTTTTTTATATAAATTAATGTTCAACAGTATCTGTTAATACTTGAAATCTATCCCCCACTGGTGGTCCTTCTGGAGGTCCCGGAGTGCCAGGGCCGCTAACTCCGCAGCCCCGGCAGACCACGGCGCCACAGTGATCTGATGTTGCTAAACTACGTAAAACCAATACCAAGGTAGAAAAAGTTTTATCAAATGATTTTCTACTATTCTATGTATTGCATACTGAAAAACATTGAATTGATTTAATACCCAAGACTCAACGTGTGCTTGCTTGCGTTCGAGGCCAAGTGCACCTTACGTATTTACCTCTATACAGCTTTGTAAGGAAATACCTTCTTTGCATTTCGAAGTAGAATACTGAAATTGCTCACATACTTGTTTTCTGTAGCATTTTAAAGGTAGGTTTAAATGTTATTTGTTTGCCGAAGAAATGTTATAGTATTTTATAAGCTGTATGCCTGTATCTGCCAGCCCATCAAGCTACTACAACCTGTAATTTGTTTAAATTTAATAGATTTTTTTTCTTTATCGCTGAAACCAGTGGTTCGAAGTTGATCGGGAAAATTTAACAGTTTTGGGTAGCTAGATGTGCTGGCGTCTTTAATTAAAGAACACTTTTGCTAGGCTTTCACAGCTAAATTACTGTCCATCCTAAATGTTAAAAAGATATGACATTAAATGTCATGGATGTCCGCCAGATTCCCATTTGTTTTTAATATTACTACTTGCAGTTCAGCCTAGGAGGCCGTGTACTGCTCAACCGGACTTTCCTGATTCCCAAATTTATCTATTGTCTATCTGTCTGGCAGTGAGCTGTTCCTAGGTACACCTTACTTAAGTTGCCAAAGGGAACATTGCATAGACTTATATCAGAAGATGAATCAATTTTGTATATGGGAATCGAAACCCTTACACATAACGCATAAGTAATTACATCAGTCGATGCACCTCTCCATCCATCTCCATCTCCCAAGCCTTTTCCCAACTATGTTGGGGTCGGCTTCCAATCTAACCGGATTCAGCTATGTACCAGTGTTGTACAAGGAGCGACTGCCTATCTGACCTCCTCAACCCGGGCAACCCAATACCCCTTGGTTAGACTGGCGTCAGACTTACTGGCTTCTGACTACCCGTAACGACTGCCAAGGATGTTCAATGACTGCCGGGACCTACAGTTTAACGTGCCATCCGAAACACAGTCATTGGTGTCCAAGATATACTTAGAAAGTACATACAAACTTAGAAAAGTTGCATTGGTACTTGCCCGACCTGGAATCGAACCCACGCCCTCACACTTGAGAGGTTGGCTCTTTAACCATTAGGCCACCACGACTTTTGATGCTCCTCTCCAAAGAATTTAATTTGCACTTTTTGCCTGCGCGAGAGCATCCTAAAATACCTCTAATAAGTGCAAAGTGCCATAAAATTTGAGTTTGGGCAATAAATATGTAGCCGTTACTGTCATAAAACATGTGCGAGTATTGCGATTTATATTGAACTTAAGTTTATTTATAACTTCAAAAAAATAATGAGCAATTACTTATTTATTGCATGATTTCTTTCTTTGAACCGTTTGAGATCAGGCAATATCTTTTTTAATAATGCTGTTATTTTAGTATCTTTGAAATACATAGTATTTAGATATATCAAGTTTACTCCATCATTTTAATAATAATATGCATTTAAACCAATTATCGGCCATGGCGGCTATTCTCTTTCAGGAGATCAGACAGCTGCGCAAGACATAATATTATGGTGCACAAGCATTTGCGTACGATAGGACACAAGTGCACTCTCTATTCCCGCAATTTCATAGTTCGATAGGACGGCAATCCGAAACGAAAGGAGACAGATCAACAGGGAGACATTTACGTATTTTCTTATGCATAAACCTTCAATCAACAACTTCGATACTCCAGGCTGCTTCATGATATCAATTAATTCATCGTAAAATTAATCAGCTTACTAAACAGTCATTATAAAAGACATATTATTTTATGTAGTGTTATTACATAAATAATGTATTCTTGGCACTACAATTTTTATACTATTTACACAATTTTATGTACAAACTACCAAATAGCATTACTACTCCCAAAAAATATGCTTTCTAACCACAAATTATTCGAGAAAACCCAAATCCTAAATTTAAAAAAGTAGGCAACGAACCCGCAAATAGTTATTTTAACTCGGCTTACTTAACCTCTTTGCCTTAAAGACTTTTTTACGTGACAAAAACTTGCTTGCAGCAAAACGGACCGTCAGTCGGTACTCTTTTAAGTTTCCCCTCAAAAGTAAACAAATTACTCTCGTGGTTCAAAATTGACTGGTATTATTATATCAACCTGTCGTTTGGTTATGAAAAGGTGCGGTAACTTATTGAGGTTATTTATAATAATCTTTTTTTTTAAATAAGTGAGATGTCGCGTCCCTATTGTACGAGGTTTTGATGCAAGAATTTGTGATTTAAATATTTTTGCGCTTTACTGTGATAAGGTATGAAATATAACTGTTTATTTTTTCCGCTTTTAACCATTTGATATTAAAAATATAATTTTAGGCTCTTGATAAGTCTAATAAAGTGCCTCCGTGCCTCGATAAGCAAGTAAAGCCGTTGGTCCCTCATTTGATGTCAGATCTTTGACAGTCGTCAGTGTAAGTCAGAAACTCAAAAGTCTAACAACCAATCTTACCAAGGGGTATCGTATTGTCTAGATACTGAGTAGTTGATGTCATGTAGGCAGTTTCTTCATTTAAAATACTGATATTCGAGGAGGAGGTTCGACTAGAATCCAAAAGGCTAGGTAGATGATGAGTTAAGTCTTATAAGTAAAATAAAATGTATTTAATCTTGTCTCTCTACTATCATTTGAATCCTAACATAAATTACAAATAGTAGGTACTTAATATCTACACTCAGTAAGACTTTATTTAAGTTTCGAATGTTATTAAACATGAAACTTCTAGTTAATCCACTTGAATCCGAGTTCAACATTATTACGACTGTTCTACTTTTTGATTACTTTCGGTCTTGAGAGAATAGCTACCAACGTGTATAATAGAAACAAAGTTGCATTTAACAATGTAGAATTTCTATCCAAAGATAATAAAATGCAAAGCATCGAACTTAAGGTGCGTCTATGCTAGCGAACCGAGCAGGAGCGAGCCGTTCTCGGCTTCGTCATTCGTGGTGCAAGTGTAGACGTACAAACTGTCAAATTTCTTCATTACATTTTCAGCTTTATTGCTCGGATGCATATGGTTTAAAGTTGATTAAGATAATTTGTCAATTTAGAGTAGCTTGATGTGCTGTCTGTATAAATCACTTTCCTCGAACGTAGTGGAAATCCCGTTGTGTTCGTCAAAAAACCGACAACAGCCGTACCGCAGCCGAGCACGAACGAAATGCTCGCAGCGCGCTCGTTCAGGTGTAAAGCTTGTAAAGATAGGCAATGCAACATGCAATGCACAATTTGAGGCGTCCGCACTATGGGATTTTTTTTTACATTACAAATGATACATTGCAACAATGTGGACCTAAAATTCTTGCATTGCATGTTGCATTGCACCAATCTATACTATAAGTCGGTCCACACTAGACGAATTGTGTTCGGCTCGCGCTGAGTTCGTCTAGCATAGACGCACCTTTAGAAACCAATAAAAACAAGCATAACACAGTTGAATACAACTTCTAATAACACAACAGGTGATAACAAAGACTGCATAACCATAAAAATATAGGAAACAAGGTTACCACAATTTTCCACAAAATAAATCACATTAAATTTGATTTTTATGCGATCATAGTCAGAAACTGTTATGGGGCCCAGTTTGTGGTCGTTCGCACCCACTCGAAGGTCGTTGGTGCAGGCCAGAAGCAGCAGAGCGTGGAACGGAACGACTCTAGACAACGTTAAGAGATTAGATTAGCTATAATCGAGGAAAATGTTGAGATAATTGAGAGAAAGAATGTTATGGACTTGATTGTAATCACACAGGCCACTGAGTTTTCGTGCTATCGTAATTGAAATTTTTAATTTTGTTGCGTCATTAATCTTGAGGGACTTTTTGTTAGAATATAACAAGCATTTTGTCTTGTATTACGATTGCATTTTGTTATACATACTTACTTCTTTGCGAAATAGATATTATATCACTTTTGACTGCCTCGCTGGTCTAGTAGTCGCAAGGCGTGACTGCTGTGCACAGGGTCTCGGGTTCGATTCCGAGGTCGGGCCAAAATCGCTTTGTGCCGCCTGGAGTCTGGAAGTTAGTGATTGATTCACCCGTGCATCGGAGAGCACGTAAATGTCGGTCCTGCGCCTGATCTCTCTCCGGTCGTGTCGCTGGCGAAATTAAGGAAGAAAAAAATATTTGTTTGGATGAAAGACAGGTAGTTGGTACCAAATTCATCTACGGTTAGTAGACTGTACTAATTCAAATAAAATAATATCATAGCTTAACAGGACTACTAACAACAATAAGGCTTATAAACAAAACATACAATAAAACAAATATGTACCATCTCGTCGGAAACTCCTAGAGACTGCATATATTGTTTCTATAAAAGACAATATTGTTCCCATTTCCTGGCTGGTCCGATATAATGCTAGTATTCCTTTCTATTGACGACAAACTTCACATTCATACAGTTCCGTAAATTTTTATTGCTACACACGCTTGCTTGCAAGACGACATCGCGACGTAAACTTGTAATCGTAGTTTTATGTTATAGGGACAAGTTTCGCTTCCCATCTTCAAGATATGAATAGGCTTGTAGGTGTTGATGATATGAATACATATGCATAATATATACGCGGTTGATTTGACAACCTCCTTCTTTGGGGAAGTCGGTTAAAGGAAATTTGATGATATTTTTCCTTTTTTATAAAGTAAGAAGGAAAAAAAAGTAATTTAGTCAAAGTAAGCTGAAAATCGGCACTTTTTGAAAGGTCTTTTGCTTGTTATCAAGTTGGTTGCGGTTTTTATCGTCTAACAAGCCTTCGTTTCAGAGTTCTCAAATACAAGTGACAGCGTCTAAATTTTTAAACTGTATTTAGTTTACTTAATAGGTCGGCCTGTATAAGACACTGAGTATCAACAATCACTCACTGACAGGCCCAATACAATAATGGTTTGAAAATATATGCAAGATAAATTAATATCAACCTTACGGCTTATACACAACATAACACTAAAACCTGAACAAACAAACAACACATGAAAAATTTTAAGAAAAAAAAATCATCAAAGCTCCTGTTGACTCAACAATTCCAACCATTCTCAACGTTTCAAAAATTACTCTGTCTGCAATCCATGACTGGGTTATACGAGTACGCAATTCACCATAATAACCTATTCCCTCAGTTCCCCATTGCTAACAATGCAGTGTAAAGGTTAGCACGCCGCTACAAGGTTATAGCTACGCAACGACCCGAGAAATCGACACGATAAAACACCTTGTCGGCATCGACATCCACCATTTTAGAGTTCCTTATAAATCGGGGAGTACGGCAGTGCTCCCGCCAAGTCGAGCGAAAAGCAAACACTGGTGTACCATCCTTGACTGGAACCATTTCACGCATTTTCTGGCCCCTATTTGAGAACTTCTGGAGAATATTTTTGTCTGTTTTTTTCTACACTATAATAATTACCTACCCAATTTACTGTCAGAGTTTTCTAGGGTCCAAACTTTAATGGCCTTTGCCGTATTCAATATACGTATTTGCCGTGAATCATCTAATCGAATCCATCCATCAGCAGGTAGACCTTCATAGAATTGGTTTGTCATTATGTATTTTTTAAAGGGCCAGATAGCTGAGGATTTGTATTGACATGTTGAAAACGAATGTCAATCTCATTCATTTTCGATTACTATATTCAACGTAGAAGCTATTTGTCTAAGCTCACAAACTAGAAGAATAAATTGTAATAAAGAGTTCACATTACTTACTCAATTAACACCATTATAATATTGCTACCAACTTTTTTAATATAACATTTTACAATTACCCGCATACAAGTACGACATTAGGTACGGAATTCTCAAAAACGAGGATCGGTACCCACAACTTTTTTTAATTTTTATGGCCACACCATCTCGGCTAACAAACCCTTGGTATTATTCAATTACGTTTTATGGTTTGCAACTGGTAACACCGCTCTTGGAATTGCCGTGTGATTTATCGCTCCGTTTATTCTCGGATATTGTTGGCAACCCTAGCTGTGGTTATGCGCGAAAACTTAGAGTATTTAACAAACTGGAGAAGCTATTCCCTTGGCTTCATCTCCACCAACAACACCAACGATACTAGTAAGAACGGCGCGATGCATTGATAATCATTGTAATGCTTACCTATGTTTGGCAATTTTCTAAATCAAAAGCGCATGAGTGAGCAATCACTTATTTGGGGCCCCTTAGGGCCAAGGTCTCCCGCAGCTACAGGTTGTTCGCATGAGTTACCGTGGCGTTGGCACACAGGGACATCGAGAAGGGTCATAGTGGGTTTTAGTCAGTAAGAGTCTGACACTCCATCCAGCTGCACCCTTAGCGGGATGATTCACATTCATTTTATGATTTATCAATAAAAAAATGCTGTCACGTATCTGTTGTATTGCCTCGCTCCCGTGCTTAAACTAGCAGACGATTTTAGGCTGGAGATTTTTGCTGATGGCAGTTCTGCTGGTGATATGCTCTAAGCGTAAAGATAATCGGTTTGGCACAAGATGTCGCGTTGTCTGCTTTAGTCGTCAAGTTCTTTGATTTATTTAAGCATGTGGTTTTTTCTGCTGTTAGAAGCGAGAATGTTATTGTGTTCTTAATATCATGATGAGTGTAATAATTGTTTGTAGTTCAATAAGTTTTTAAAACCAACGTGCATTGAGCAAGTGTACTGATTAACGCTCAATCCTTCTCCGTGGAAGAGGAGGCCCGTGCCCAGTAGTGGGACGATAAAAAAGGCTGTTATGATGATGATGTATTTAAGAAGAAATAAAAGAGTTGCCAGTGACTTTTCATAAAAGATTTTATACAAACGCTAACGATAAAGTTGAAAGTCTATTTAGGAAATTTGAGAGATTATAGTAGCTGGTACTTCATACTTTTCTTTAAAACAATTCCTAGAGGTTTGAATGGATTCATTATTTCATTTTTCATTGTAATATTAAAAAAAAAACGAATGGAAATTAAAACGAATATCAACTCTTCAAAGGTGAAAAACCAAGTGCTAATTTATTTTAAAAAGTAAAGGTTGCATAGCTTTTCATTCCATTTTTAAAAAAGACCGAAAACTTTTGAACCGTGTTCCCGACAACGTTGTTATAAGTTTGAAAAGAATTTATTTTGAAACAAAAAAATGGCGCGTTTCGTTCCCGCGGTGCATAAATTCGTGTATTCTGTATTCCCGCGGTACACCATTTGTTTTCGCTTCAAGTTTTAGAGTTATGCAAAGACAATTCCTCCCGACCTCATCTCGTTTTTATAAAAAATGAGTTGTCGTGTAAAAGTGTTGATTTCAACTTATTTGCAAAATAAATATCATTTATCAATTCATTTTAGTTTTATTAAATACATACATAAAAATATAATTCAATATAAGCGCTCCTTTTTTTATCTTTAGTTTTTGATGAGGCTTGAGCACTGCTGAGCCAAGTCAGCCTCGTAAAGTCACACAAATATACAAAATCACAAACAAAAAAATGAATACCTAAATAATTTAAAAAATATACCAAAAACTTAACTTAAGACATTATAAAAACTGAGTACATTCAGGCAAAATATTGCGCAATTAACTAATAAGGCCAGAATCGAGTTGGAAATCATTAAATGACCTCTCCCTCTGTGGGTGGAACTGAAGGGATCATGGGAGCTAGAACGGTGAAAAAACAAACTATACCACTGCAATAACAAATCAATTCTAATTTCAAAACGTCACCGTTGACACTTTTGACAGCTGTCAACGCGCAACTGTCAACTGTCAAACTTCGGCAACCTTCGGGCAGTCGTCGAAGTGCATTAGAAAAATGCACTCTCTAAGACAAAATAGTGATTTCGTCACTACCATCTGGCGACCTACGCCTACGAAGTGTCGTAACTCGTCGGACCTTATTTTTTTAATGTCGCAAGTCTGTACTGACGGTCAGTTAATGATTGTAGATCTAATTTTAAGTTAATATTAAATTGTGTAGATACAGAAGGTCATTATTTTTTGTTGTTTTATGAGGTTTTTTTGTTTGTATTACTATTGACTAATAAAGACATCATGATGTAGGTAATTATTAAGAAAATGTGTTAGAATAAGATAAATAATATTCTTATAGAATGTGTTTACATTGGGTACAGACGCCAGCATATCAAGCTACTATAACATGTCAACATCAAGCTACTATAATCTATCAAATTTGTTTAATAGATTTTCAACTGTATCGTTGATGCATATGGTTCAAAGTTGATTGGGAAAATTTGCTTTATGTGCTAACTGATCTGTACTTGAATACAAGTCTATTTTATTTGCAAGAAACTATAAAAAAGCAGATATGTTTTTCTTAATGCATTTATTTATTATTCATAAAATAATTGGTTTTAGCTAAATTGAAAATTTCATATTACATTTTCTATATTACTTAATTAAAATAATAAAAGAAGAATTTCGGAGTTTAATCTACGCATTCTTTTGTATAAAATGTTGATCCAAAATTAATTTAACAATTGAAAGCGATTACGAATATTGAAATTTAAAATTGGAACGAATTTAAATTTAAATTTGAAGTGATGTATTTAATTGATAATTTTATGGAAGATAATTGGAAAGTCTTATGAAAGGCTTTCTATGTGGTATAATAACAAATAAATATAAAAAAGTAATACATTTAAGTAAAAATGGATGTATTCCACCAAGTGCCAAACATGCAAACCCATGTATAACCATCGCGAAACCTGTCTATAACAAAAGTTCAAACTACTTTTTTTCCCGTGTTACCACTCCCGTTTCGGGTGCAACTGGAGGAAGTATCAGACTCTTAGTGACTAAAACCCACTTTTGTTATTTCTGGATGTCTTTGTGCCAGGACCAAGGTAACTCTTTCAAACAACCAACAATTTTAAGACATCAAAGCACTGTTTTTTAAACAATTCATCCAGAAATAATTCAATTCCAAATTCAAAATTATAGAAACAAAACAACAACTCTAATTCAAAAACAGAATACTACACAAAAGAAATGTAAAATAAATAAAGTTAGGTACACATAATTATTCCCATAGAATTATGTACGTTAGGATTGAACACACGTTACGTGTAAATAAGGACTGTTACAAACAGAGATGGTTTACACAAAATCCGTTGATTACTAACAATTGTTGTAACATAACCTTGTATGCCATATGTAGATTTGCTTTGAGAACGGCCATAGACTCAGTGACGTTTCGTTTATCCCGCCTCGTTGACTTGGAAAAATATTTATAATTGCGCAATTTGCTAATAAAGTGGATCGTTTATGCTTGTATGCGGGAAATTACGTTTTTTTTTTATTTTTTTTTGTTTGTCGCAAGACTGACGGAAATCAGAGTAGATGAATTCTGAGCAACCTTAACATAGAATTAGGGCTGACGATCTCAAAACACATGTTTTGGAAAGAAGAGTAAGAAGTGCAAAGCAGTACAAATTGTTAGAAACTTTGTATTTTTGTCTATTTTACAGTGAATTGCTATATCTCAATTGGTAAGCAAATTTATCATTGATATATGTATTTTGTGTTTTAACCATAAAAAATATTTTAATATGCGTTAGCTCTTAGTATGGAATCTCAGTCAACGTGAAACTTAACCGTCTATACATACACAAGTCTGTGGCAGGACCAAGCGTGACGTATGACGTACGCAAACAACATGGCCGCGTGTGACGTCACTGTATTCATAACGCACATGTTCTACGTATTCTTGAACACTGGATTGTATGACGATAGTTACAAGATGGTCATTATCAGTTATATTTCGATACATTAATATATTATCGATTACGTTAATCGATCTTTTTTTTTATGAATGCCTACTGATTTCAATAGAACCACATCTCGTCTATTCTAAATTCAAATAAATCATTCAGAATTACTAATTGACAATCCATATTCAAATTTCTAAATACTAAATTCATCTTTTATTTTAGAAAGGTTGGGCCATTATTATACTCTATGGGTAGACCAAACGTGCAATGAATAGACGAGTAAATACTTCCCGTACCAGCATAGAGCCTACCATCCGCTCACATACCTATTTAGCAACAGTCCCGTTCGGCATCTAACCTTTACTTGTAGTACATAACTACACACATACTAAGACTAAACAAACCACATCACTATCCATAACCCCATTAGTTCACTACTCTTTTCACAGAACGCAGCATAACGAACTAGTGTACGTGGTATATTCATATCCAGAATTTATATTCCTAGGTAACACATGCGCCATAACTTTTTCTTCTAAAGGAATGCGTTCGAGTTTTGAATTTAAATTTAACGTTCTTTAAGGTCAAGGCGGCTTTTCTGTTCCTAGTAGAGGGGTCATAAAATGGCGATGGGCGACGCATAAATATGGCTGCTAAATGATTTTGGGAATATAGTTTTTATTGGCTTTTTATTGTTTGTTGTGGATGTCTTTAGGGATAAATGGCTGTAATATGCCTGCTTGGGTTTTTAAACAGTTTTGAGACTTTAAGATTTATTTTTTTTTAACCCAGGAAGTAACTGTCTAGCGCGTTATCAAATCAATAGAATTTTCTTAGATTTACGCATTTATCTGTGTGAATTTTCGCAACAAACTGAACACAAAAACACTCATAAATAATGCATTGATTCCAATATTGACAATACACTCACATTATTGGCAAAAGCCATAGTTTTCTAAATCCTTCACTTCATCCTCGGGTCGTGTTTACACTGATGTTCAAGCGACTCCTTAAAAGGTCAATTGTCAATCACCACCCGCGTTGACATTCCAATGCTTCGAGTTGCACGCATTTGTACCAGTTTTAGTTGGCCAGCAGTGTAGCATATGTTATTGTTATGATGCCTTCGTGAGTCATTTTTTGTGGCCTCCACTGTATGTTTATAGGAATGGCAGTGTTTGGATTATGCTGGGTATTGAGTGATCGTATGTTAAGACATACGTTATTTTTTTTGAGTGTGTTTTCATGAAACTGAACTATTTCGTTGGTCTAGTAGTCGCATAGCACGAGTGCTGTGCAAGGACTCTGGTTCGATTCCCAGGTCAGGCTGAAATCGCTTTGTGGGTTTTAAGCAGAAACGCTGTCGTGGCCGACAATCGGTCTGAATGCCTTTAATCACGAAATACCCTCACCAGCTGGGGGTGCAGCTGGAGGGAATGTCAGACTCTTACTGACTAAAACCCCATTATGTTACTTTTCAATCTTTGTGTGCTAGCTCCGACAAGTACTGACGCCAGCACATCAAGCTATCGGATACTGTAAAATTATTCCAATCAAATTCAAACCATATGCTTCAAGGATAAAGTTGAAAATCCATTAACAAAATTTTTAGTACCTAGCTTAATGTTCTGGCGTCTGTACTAACCAAAAGAAGGTCAATTTAAACCACAAACATCACACATAATAATCACTAAACATTAAGCGCCATGTTACACTTTACTAAATAAAAATTGACCCACACAAAAAATATGTTGCAACTACAAACAGCGGACAGATGTGTCCCGTTATAACTTACACTGGTAGTGAAGATGTACAATCCATTAACATATGTTCCACATATTATTATGTTGGAGTATGTCTGTTGAACATTAGCTTTGCCCCGCGGCTTTGTTCACGTAGTTCTTGAATGAAAACATAGCTAGCAGTGTTGTGTAGGCTTTATTTTTCGCTAAGATTGCCTTTTAATGAATCTGCGCTCTCAAAAAAAAAAAATTACAATCATACCTTTGTATTTTTTTTATCTGAACTGTTTCCAGGGCAACAGTATTTATTAAACCTTTGTCGTATAGCCAAATTAAATATTACAATACGTATTTATTATTGAGCAATCAAAAATTTAGACATGTATGTAAAAATACAGACATTTTTTCTACATAATATCAAATCAATTGTTATTTTCATTCAACCGCCTAGCTATTTCCCGACTATATAGGAGTTGGCTTCCGGTTTAATATGATGCAGTTAAGTACTTAACAGTGTTTAACGCACATGTTCTACGTATTCTTGAACACTGGATTGTATGACGATAGTTACAAGATGGTCATTATCAGTTATATTTCGATACATTAATATATTATCGATTACGTTAATCGATCTTTTTTTTTATGAATGCCTACTGATTTCAATAGAACCACATCTCGTCTATTCTAAATTCAAATAAATCATTCAGAATTACTAATTGACAATCCATATTCAAATTTCTAAATACTAAATTCATCTTTTATTTTAGAAAGGTTGGGCCATTATTATACTCTATGGGTAGACCAAACGTGCAATGAATAGACGAGTAAATACTTCCCGTACCAGCATAGAGCCTACCATCCGCTCACATACCTATTTAGCAACAGTCCCGTTCGGCATCTAACCTTTACTTGTAGTACATAACTACACACATACTAAGACTAAACAAACCACATCACTATCCATAACCCCATTAGTTCACTACTCTTTTCACAGAACGCAGCATAACGAACTAGTGTACGTGGTATATTCATATCCAGAATTTATATTCCTAGGTAACACATGCGCCATAACTTTTTCTTCTAAAGGAATGCGTTCGAGTTTTGAATTTAAATTTAACGTTCTTTAAGGTCAAGGCGGCTTTTCTGTTCCTAGTAGAGGGGTCATAAAATGGCGATGGGCGACGCATAAATATGGCTGCTAAATGATTTTGGGAATATAGTTTTTATTGGCTTTTTATTGTTTGTTGTGGATGTCTTTAGGGATAAATGGCTGTAATATGCCTGCTTGGGTTTTTAAACAGTTTTGAGACTTTAAGATTTATTTTTTTTTAACCCAGGAAGTAACTGTCTAGCGCGTTATCAAATCAATAGAATTTTCTTAGATTTACGCATTTATCTGTGTGAATTTTCGCAACAAACTGAACACAAAAACACTCATAAATAATGCATTGATTCCAATATTGACAATACACTCACATTATTGGCAAAAGCCATAGTTTTCTAAATCCTTCACTTCATCCTCGGGTCGTGTTTACACTGATGTTCAAGCGACTCCTTAAAAGGTCAATTGTCAATCACCACCCGCGTTGACATTCCAATGCTTCGAGTTGCACGCATTTGTACCAGTTTTAGTTGGCCAGCAGTGTAGCATATGTTATTGTTATGATGCCTTCGTGAGTCATTTTTTGTGGCCTCCACTGTATGTTTATAGGAATGGCAGTGTTTGGATTATGCTGGGTATTGAGTGATCGTATGTTAAGACATACGTTATTTTTTTTGAGTGTGTTTTCATGAAACTGAACTATTTCGTTGGTCTAGTAGTCGCATAGCACGAGTGCTGTGCAAGGACTCTGGTTCGATTCCCAGGTCAGGCTGAAATCGCTTTGTGGGTTTTAAGCAGAAACGCTGTCGTGGCCGACAATCGGTCTGAATGCCTTTAATCACGAAATACCCTCACCAGCTGGGGGTGCAGCTGGAGGGAATGTCAGACTCTTACTGACTAAAACCCCATTATGTTACTTTTCAATCTTTGTGTGCTAGCTCCGACAAGTACTGACGCCAGCACATCAAGCTATCGGATACTGTAAAATTATTCCAATCAAATTCAAACCATATGCTTCAAGGATAAAGTTGAAAATCCATTAACAAAATTTTTAGTACCTAGCTTAATGTTCTGGCGTCTGTACTAACCAAAAGAAGGTCAATTTAAACCACAAACATCACACATAATAATCACTAAACATTAAGCGCCATGTTACACTTTACTAAATAAAAATTGACCCACACAAAAAATATGTTGCAACTACAAACAGCGGACAGATGTGTCCCGTTATAACTTACACTGGTAGTGAAGATGTACAATCCATTAACATATGTTCCACATATTATTATGTTGGAGTATGTCTGTTGAACATTAGCTTTGCCCCGCGGCTTTGTTCACGTAGTTCTTGAATGAAAACATAGCTAGCAGTGTTGTGTAGGCTTTATTTTTCGCTAAGATTGCCTTTTAATGAATCTGCGCTCTCAAAAAAAAAAAATTACAATCATACCTTTGTATTTTTTTTATCTGAACTGTTTCCAGGGCAACAGTATTTATTAAACCTTTGTCGTATAGCCAAATTAAATATTACAATACGTATTTATTATTGAGCAATCAAAAATTTAGACATGTATGTAAAAATACAGACATTTTTTCTACATAATATCAAATCAATTGTTATTTTCATTCAACCGCCTAGCTATTTCCCGACTATATAGGAGTTGGCTTCCGGTTTAATATGATGCAGTTAAGTACTTAACAGTGTTTTACATGGAGTGACTGCCTATCTGACCACCTCGATACACCTTGGTAAACTGGTTGTCAGACTTTCTAGCTTCTGAATGCCTGTAACGACTGCAAATTGTTCAACTGACAACCGGGACCCACCAATTTCACATGCCTTCCAAAACCAGCAGAAAATTGACATGACAAGATGGGATGGGCGACATCCACGGACCGACTAACTGTTAAATCAGTGATGTTATGTAACTCACTTCATCATCAGCATTTTTTTTACCATCCCGCTGCAAGAAACCTGCCTCTTCTCACACAGAGAGCGTTGGAGATATGAGCGTTTATCATTTCGCTCGCTTAAGACGGATTTGCGTGCCATGCTTTAACCTTTTGAAGGATCGATCTGTGCGACTGTCACTTAGCTACGAGCTTGTCCAATTGTTATTATTATGAATTAAAATGCTGGTTTTTTAATTGATCAATATTTAAAAAAAAGATAAGAGCCTGTTTCACCACCTAGTGTATAAGTTCCAGTTAGTTTATTTGTTCAATAATTTCATACAAATTCTGATCCATTTTTGAATTCGTTCGGTAGGTAGTGGCTACTCGGATGTCGCGAAACTGGTGTTATTATTTTACACTACTTTATTTTTCTACATAACGCAGATAAAATGCAGTCATTAGTCTCGTGTCCACATTAAGCGACTTTTAGTTGAGGTCAGTTTGTCGTCCATTCGTCTGTGTGCGTCAGTGCATTGTGAAGCTGTTTTGTTGCCCAATGGGCGAGGCCGACTACTCCGTTGTGGTGTTTCAGACGGATGAATTTGCGGTTGCGTTTTTGAGTCAACAGTATTATTTTTGAAAAAAAAGGAGGGGATCGTTTTAAGAATATTATCACCACTTCGTAAAGCAGCTTAGTTTTTTGTTTTCTTTTAAAGTGCCTGAAAGAATACTTGCAACTTCAGCAGCACGAAAAATAAATAAATTAGCGTGATCCATACCGCAATTATTTATTTAGTTTTTTTTTTTTTTTTTATAAAACTTGATATACAAATACATTTATTAACTTTAAGCTTTTACGCAATACGCATGATTATATCAGTCTTTCGTCTGCGAAAATAAAATACCAAATCACATCTTTCAGCGCGCAATTTCCGTTAGCTCCGGCACTCAATGAAATCACGCATGTAAAAAAAAAACGGTAATTGTGCTTTTGACGGTCCGGAGATTGTCATATAATACGTAGGATTAACAATATCTATATTTTTTTCGGATTTTGTTGCCACGCTGTGCGTAATATTAAAATATAGTAAATTTTGTTTTGGTATTCAGGCAGCATTATTCACTGAATATTTCAATAATAATGTGAATCAGGCAACATTAAAGTGTTTACTTAAATATCGTATCTTTAAAAGATTGTCTTAAAACTTTAAAAAGTAATTTCTTAAGAATTCTTAAGTAATAAGCTATGTACTTGATTGTTCTATTTTACTTTTTGTCTTATTAACTACGTACATACTCTATTAAATAAATAAACTATAGTTTAACTTTACTATAGATTAAACTTATAGGTACTGTTATACCAAGTGCTTACGAACCATGTGACATTAGCTAATTTCCATCCTACTTCGAACTTGGACCAAATTCATTATCATATTTTTTTTATCTGCGATATATAAAACGCACATACCTATCTTATCTGAAACACCCTAAACAACAATAGCATTGGCTCGCAGTCCACTGTAACGAACTAACAAACTAACGGTACTCTTTTTCATCCTATTACGCAACATTTTTTGCTATCGGTACTCCGGACACAACGTCTCATTGTTTGCGCACGCGCACAAAATGCGGCGTATCAAAGCTTTGAACTCCTACGATACGATTGTATCATTCCAAAGATATGTTTTGTATCTTTTAGATGGATCGCCGCATAAATTGTTTGTTGGACGATATTGTGCACTTTTTGGGGACCGCCATTTTAATTATTGTGATGCAACATCACGATTTTTCCAAAGGACTATGTTTTGGCTGCGGTGTCGCTTGTGACCCGCGGTTACGACCTCAAGCACCGGATAATAAGAAGCTTAAGGCTTTCCTTGATAACTGAATGAATAGCTTCTGAGCGACCTAAAGGCTTTAAGTTTACAATAATCTAATAAAAGGCTAGCCGAAACTGTAAAATTTTCTCAATCAACTTAGAACCGTATGCTTCAGCGATAAAGTTGAAAATCTATTAAGGAAATTTGACAGATTGTAGTAGCCTGATGTGCTGGCGTCTGTACTAGTATTTTAATGTTGAATTGCCTGTTTGTTTGCTTAATGATGCTAACTCAAGAACTTTGATTTGAAAAAAAATATCAGTGTTAGATGACCCATTTACTGCGCAAGATGTAGGCTACTGTAGTCCCCACACAACATGGGTGAAATTACTGAGAAGTCATATTGGGGTAAGCAAGTGGCACCGCGGGGAATGGCTAGTACCTATATAATATTCATACGACTTCTGTGTGCGACGTGTTTTTTAAACAACTCATGTACGATAACTTTTACGATATTTAGAGATAAACCATTACTTAAACATTTAAAAAACTGACCAAATTTATTTGCAACCAAGTGTACTCACAAATGAAAAGTAGACACTCCTTCATAGCTCCCGGGTACACTACACTCGCGTGTGTGTGTTCAATAAATACCATGTAGTGCTATAATGGGGAACAGCTGTACACGACGCCCTATGGAGCCCCATGGTTATCTAAAAAGCCTCACCATAGGAGATACACTGGTAAATTACAGCAAAAGCTACTTACACAATGATATTAAGAGAATTGATGTGAAATATTGTGGGGGTAATGTATGGCAATCTTTGATCATTAAACCAACATGAATCGCCATGAACACAAAGCTCTACGCGAAAAAATATGGCAATTGAAGCGTCGGAATAGAAGTAACGGGATAAATAAAATTGTAGCAGTGCATATGCATTTTCGATTAATTATTATCATCTCTTTTTTCCCCTTTTTTATCTCTTTTTCCCCCGTTTTTATATAAGTTACAACTACGATTCGTGTGCATGCAGAGTTACACTTTATCCTAAATTGTTACTTATTTTATTTGTTTTGTATAAGTGTAAAAAATTGTTGGTGAACCAAATACGCACGCACAATTTTTATACACAAGCATAAAATTTTACGCATAGGTACATGTACAAACGCCAGCACATCAGCAATAGAAGCTTTTCAATGGTATGGAAATTTCAATTACACTGGAAAATAAGGATGTTTTCTTTTTCTAATACTAATGAAGCAGGAAGAGAAATATAATAAGTAATATCGAGAAATAAGAACAATCGAGGGTAAAGCGAAATTCTCTTCAGACTAATTACAAGAGGCAATGTTGTACAGACAAAAACACATCAAGCTACTACAATCTGTCACATTTCCTTAACAAATTTTCAACTTTACCGCTGAAGCATATGATTCAAAATTGATTGGGAAAATTTTACAGATTCGATTAAATAAATAAACCTTCATAATCCCATTTCGCGACTATAAATTGAAATCTTAACTTACAAAGCACAACTACTATTTTATATCAAACATTAATAAGAAACAGGAGGACCGCATTAATACGCAACGGAGACAGTAAATAATAGTATAAAATAAAAATGTATAAATAATTACAAAACACACGAAGCCACGCTAAGCTTAAGAGCCAATAAAGATTAAAAATTAGTTGTAAGCGTACAAGTCAGACTAACACGAATAAATGTTCTGTTGTTTTGTATTTTCTTCGTAACTCGTAAAAATAGCTGGATTTTTTTGTTTTGAAAATGTATATATGAGTGTGTGTTTGGTAACAGAGGATTAGAGCGTAGGGATTTATTAAATTAATGGCGTTTCTTTTCAAGATGGTGGGATTTAAAAATCGATGTGTTTTTGTTTTTTGTGTCTGTGTAATTTTTATTATAATTTGTATAAAAAAATATACTTATAGACATTTGCAACTTATTTACAAAGTCGTTAAAATAAATAAATATATATGATACAAATATTTACATTAATAAAAAGACGATAAGAAAAGTATTTTAACTTTTTATTTGTAATAAAAAATCTAAATAAATATTACACTGACAATGAAATCTAATATAATAATTATAAATACTGATATTTAAGAAAACTAAAATTATATTCTGAAAAGCATAATTATTTTATATATTATAATTTTCAATAAATTACTTTTTACTTGACCCAACCCAAACAAATTTTAGTTACAAAATCTAAAACAACAACTCGGCTACAAATCCCTCCCTACTTCATATATTTTACACTACTAAACAAACATAGAAACCGAATGGTTTATTTAATTAATGTGCCACTCGTTATGGTATAAAAATAACAAACGCGTATGGGACATACAAACGCGGACCGTCACAACGCGTGGGGTCGACTACAGGATTAGACATTCATATTCTTGCTCCATTCTTGGATAACACTTGATATTATATTGTTTTGTTCTTGCAATCAAATAGGAGGTGAACTTTGGCCCACAGCAGTTGATAAATACTTAGTTTTCGTAGCTTATTTTTGACGTGATTGTGGAATAGTAAAAAAACTCTTTTCAGTAATATCATTCAGACATTGCTGATACAACACAAACATTATCAGGATTTTAGTATAAAACCGTAATTTATTTTGAGCTAAAATTCACATATTTTTTCAAGTTACTTTACTTCGAACAACGGCTTGCACAGACGCCAGCACATCAAGCTACTACAACCCGTCAATTTTCCTTAATAGATTTTCTACACGATAGATTTTCACACCAACTGGACCAAGGTTATCTTCTGTCGGCGGTTCATTTGGATCTTGTAGGTCATTTTATCGCTAAAGACGCCAGCACATCAGGTTACTACAATCTGGCAAATTTCCTTAATGGATTTTCAACCTTATCGCTGAAGCATAAAGTTAAAAGTTGATTGGGAAAATTTGACAGTTTCGGGTAGCCTGATGTGCTGGCGTCTGTACCTACATGGCTCAAAGTTGATATGGAAAATTTGAGTTTCTCTCGACAGTAGCTTGATATTCTGGCAAGACGTCTACATGCAAGCTACTGCAATAGACAATAACACTTAAAACCCTAACACTCCGAAGTCCTAAGCAATAAATCAAACAAAGTCTCTCTAAAACAGTTTTACAATGCAATCTTGACCTCCCATTACACCGACACGCCGCCAACAATGGCTGACAGGACAATTAAGCAAGTTATTAAATTAGCCGACGGTACAACACGGTGTAAAGTATAAGGTACTATGTTATGTTGTGGATACAATATCGTACGTTCGCGGCGGGAGATACGACGGGCGGTTAAATATTAGCTTGTGTGATACATACGGGTTATTAAAATAGCGAGCAAGTTGTCGAACTTGTTGGGTGGGATTTCATTGGTGAATTTTGTTTGTTGTCTTTTAATGGTCATGTATTTACTAATTACATAATTCAATAGCAACAGAACTTCAGGCTCGTGTGATAGGCATGATCATAAAAATCTACATTATGTAGATTTTTCCTTAAAGCCGTTAGCACAAAAGTAAAAATTGGCAAAAAGTTTCAACTTTTAAAAGTATCGTGAATAGAATTAATGAAAATTAATATCTACATATGTGATGTTTTGTTGATTTTTTTTTTTGCATTAGATGAGTGAATATACATTTAAATATTATTAAGCAGCAATCGATGGCTTTATAAGTTAAAGCTTATAATTTGAATGACAGCCCATTATTTGTTTCTCAATAATTAGTGAATTATGTAAGTGACAATAAAGTATTTATTGTAAAAGACACCAACATAAAAGTTTCTTAGTGTTGTGTACTTAGAATATTTTTTATTTATTAAATAGTGTAATTGCCATGTAAACTATTGTACGTCCTACACATCCGTATGTCACGGATACTTCATAGAAAATTGCCCATATTTCTATGTTCACAATGCGAAGCAGTGATATTAATTATCTAGTAAATGTAAGCAATAATAATCTCACTATTAACAAAACAATACATACATACTATTTGTAGTTGGGAAAGTTTTAAAAGTCATAATAATTTATTGCTAAAGTGAAAATAGTACTTACAGTGTATTTAAGTATTCTATAGGCACTCTCTTCATGTAAAATATTAGTACTCAACTGCATCCGGTTAGACAAGAAGCCGACTTCAACATAGTAGTAACATTCGTAAAATTAATGTTTTTTTTTTCTGTGCACATTATAGGTAGATACTGTTTTTACCATAAACGCATGTACAGGAAAACTCATTTTGTTAACATAAACAGACGTTTAAACCGATTATCGGCCACGTTGGCTGTTATATTCTGATGTCTGTGAGTTTGCTGAGTTTTCTTTATAAATATGCACTCTCTATGCTCATCTCACTCTCATTCGACGACGAGACGAGAACAGGCGCAGGAGTGACATTTACATTCAACAATCCTCTGGGTTGCTTTGTGAAAGCATCTTAGAACAAAACTATTTCGGTCCATCTCTGGAATCGAACTCGAGACCCCATGCAAAGTAATCCTGCTTTACGGCCACTAGACCAATGGACAAAATTTCAATAATAACTACTTCTTACTTGGTAGTCAAATAAAACCAAAACCACGAAAATATAACCAGTTCTTTAAACTTAATTACAAACTATTACAATAAAAGCCGGCTGTAAATAATTAAATAACGTTATAAAAGCTTAAACGATTACCATCATTATTACAAATATTACAAGTTTTAATGTAATAAAATTAATCGTAATAATTATTATTTCGGAAGACGGCAGCCGCAGCGGGACACTCACTTATTAATGGTTGAAATAGTTAATTATTTTTTAAATAAATTATTACTATTTAAAATTAATGTTTGGTCGTTTATTATAGTAGGGTAATAACAATAATGTGTTATTTTAACTATTTACTAATAGAAATTATGATTACTTATGGCTGTTTGGTGTTTATATTACATGACTATTAAATCTTTGGATACTATTCTATTACTATCACTTTACAATTACTTATAGATGTTCATTTATTGTTTCAGGAATGAATGTTGACTTGAATGTATGACCTGCTTCATACCTTAGGGCCGAAACACATAACCGCGATGCGGCACCGCGCCGCTGAAATCTCAAATTCCAGATTTATGACTCTTATACTGATTGATAATGATTCTGTTTGTTTCTACACTTTTGCAAACAACACGGGTGCTTCCAGGTTACGCGTGTTGTTCGCAAGAGTCTTAAAATTAAAATTTCTGATTTTGACATCTATTTGTATATATCAACGCTCTTTTTCGCGACACAACGCAGACTGCCGATTTAAGCGCTACGACGCAACGCGTTCATATTGTGTTTCAACCCTTATTGCTTAGATTAAAACTAAAGAAATAAAGAGTTAGGTAGATAATTACATCTTAACTTAATCAGCCTTAACTTTCGGTAATCCGTAAAAGATGATAAAACTTTCAAGAATCTATTAGATAACAATTTTGTTATCAATCAAAATTTACATAAACTTAATAAACTGTTCATCACTTCATCTGCTGCTTTTAAAACTCGCATAATCAAATTCGAATAATAAACCATTTATTATTCGAAGTTACGTAATAGAGACTTCGTAGATATTTAGATAACAACTTCTTTACATAATATCAAAGCCAATTAGTGAATAATTTATTCTAATTTTGGTATAATAAAGTTCCTTACAATATTTTTTGTAATATAAATGTCTGTTGAGAACATTGATAAGTTTATCATAATTTTTTATCAACTAACTTTATATCCGTTGCTTATGTAACAGAGTAGTACCTACATCGAAATACGCTATAAACTGAAGAGTTTCTTTGTCTGCTACTAGAAAGAAAGATAATATTATAAGGTGCTTGTGATACATAGGTACATAAAGGATATATTGTATTGTATTATAGGAAGAATATGCTTCGCAAACCCGCAATATGCCCGTCACTCAGCTTAATGCTGCAACCCTGAGAAAGATAGAGAGAGTCACAGCGCTGATTTTCAGCGATAGTGGCGATCCTAACGTGATGAGGTCAAATCGATGAAATATATAGGGTGTAACAAAACCAGTGCACCATATTTTTACCAGGTCATCTAGAACATGCTAAAGATCATGTTTACTACAAAAAAAAGTTGAATGACCTAGGGGTCAACGATCGAGCGCCTTCATAGAGACCGGCGTTATGCGTACAATTTGGTGACTGTGATAATAAATTTAATAAATAATGTTGTAGTTTTCATGATTTTTTGTGGTAAACATGCTCCTTAGCATGTTGTAGATGACCTGTAAAAATATTGTGCACTAGTTTTGTTACACCCAAAAGGTTAAAGTTATTTCTACTTGAGCGATTTTAAAAACTCTTTCAATGTAAGATAGTCCATGAAGTATACCTTAAAGGTCATATTAGTTAAGCAATCTGGATCTCTTGGACTAGAATCTGATCTCAAAGTACATACTTAGTAAAGTCGGAGAAATGTCTCCATTTTGGCTGGTTGTTATCTAGATAATGTTGTGTCAATTAACCGTTCTTCTTTCTTTTCTAACGATTTTATAATGAAAATTCATTTGATAGACATTTCTTTGGGTTCAGCTGATATGTGTCAGATTTTCTCTGACCTTTTCCAATCAAATTCTCTCAAAATTACGTTAGCAATAAATTATAAGTATCAACTTTCCTTAGATTAATGTTTGTTTTACGAACATAACGCACCGTGGCCGAACGATGCATTGCCTATCAAAACAAATTATTTGGATAATAAATTATATTACTAAGTATTTTATTGAGTAGGTTACAGCAGAAGGTCAACGCTATAAATGAACAAAAAAATTGCTAACAATTCCTTTTCCTATAAAAAATAACATAAATGTATAGATATTGGAAATCAATGAGGAATATTTTCTTCAATAGTTGAAATCTTCTATTAAATCTTAAATACCTAAATACTAAAGTTGTGGTGGCTTAGTAGTTAAAATATGAGCGTGCGGGTCCGATTCCTGTTCAAGCAAGTACCAGTGCATTTTTCCTTTTCCTTTAATGTTGTCTCATATTTAAGAAAACTAAATTTTAATATTCGAACCATGTATACGCGTTGCGTCAAAAGGCTTTGGAGAGGCAAACTTATTTGATACATTATTGTTTGATAGTTATGTACAGACTTGTACTTTTGTGTTCTATTACTATGTGGCCCATATGGATACGCAATCAATTTCTTTGTAATGAGCTTTGATAAATTGATTTGTAGGAAGTTAATAAATATGGCGTTACTGGTTAAGAGTAATTGTTAGTAATTAGTAATAATGAGCGTTGCTTTTATCGTTAATCTTCTTTTAACTAAAATATTATTTAGACGAGCAAAGTTGCTGACCTCCTCAAGCCAGTTACCTTGGCAACTCGATACCCGTAACAACTGCCAAAGAAAGACAAGAAAACCCACTAATTTAACGTGATTTTGATACATGGAGGAAATCATCATCATCATCAGCCTTTTTATCGTCCCACTGCTGGGCACAGGCCTTCTCTCACACAGAGAAGGATTGAGCGTTAATCACCACGCTTGCTTAATGCGGGTTGGTGATTCAGACTTTATAGTCCAGGTTTCCTCAAGATGTTTTCCTTCACCTTTAATCAGTCATTGGTGTGAAAGAAATACTTAGAAAGTACATATAACTTTGAAAAGTTACATTGGTACTTGCCTGACCTGTAATCAAACCCGCACCATCATACTCGAAAGTCTGGTGCTTTAACCACTAGGCCACCACGACTTACATGACTTGATACAGGAAATCATTATGACAAGATTGTCACCCATCCACCGACTGACCGCGTCAAGCATTGCTTTGCCTTAAGATCCATCGACCCGTACTGCTGGCACTTATCCACGCGCATCCGAATATAAACCCTATAAATATGAGTGTAAAATAATATTTCCAAAATGCTCATGTAATTTGAGATCCAATATCTCTTTATTACGGAAGCATAAGTCGTCGCATTGCCACTTTTTCTTCACAAATTGATCAGACGATCGTATTACGTGTGCTCTATCTCTTTCACTCTAGTAGATTTTGTATTTTCGTCTCGTTCCTTCCTGGACGGATATAGACTTCCTATATGAATGGATGTGTTGGAGATCAGAATGCTTGAGTACAGTTTCTGGTGTATTTTTTAATAAAGCCTACCTTCTCTAAATGTCTACAAAAAAACTTAATTAAGTTTAATGCTATTAAGAAAATTCTATAAAATGTACAAACGCCTGCAGGTCAACCTACCCAAAGGTGTCAAATTTTAGCAAATTAGTCAATCGAATATAGTGTTAAGGTTGGTTGGAAATCTATTAAATAAATTTGACAGATTGAGGTAGGTTGATGTGCTGTCTATATATTTGGCAACTGGTCCCAAAGGAACTATTTGGCACATCCGGAAAAAGTATACCCTTTCTCAGACTGCTCGACTGTAGACTGTTTATGCACCCAATTTCATTTAAATCGCTTCAGTTGTTTTCATGTCAAAGCCGATCAGATAGACCATGACTCCAGTATCATTTACTCGTGTAGCTAAATAAAGATTACTATTGAATTGTTATGTCGTTAAGTCGTGGTAGCTTAGTGGTTAAAGCACCAGCCTCTCAAGTTCGATTCCAGGTCAGGCAAGTACCAATGTAACTTTTCAAAGTTATACGTACTTTCTTGGTTTATCTTGGACACCAATGACTGATTAAAGGTGAAGGAAAACATCTTGAGGAAACCTGGACCAAGAAGTCTGAAATCACCAGCAAGCGTGGTGATTAACGCTCAATCCTTCCCTGTGTGCGAGGAGGCCTGTGCCCAGCAGTGGGATGATAAAAGGCTGATGATTATTGAATTGTTTGCGCTGTTAATATGTAAGCCTCTGATTAGCCCTTTGGGAAAAAAGAAAGTGTGAACAGAAAACAACCGTTACTAATTAACAAAACTATTTTAGTACACGTTACCCAATCACAAATAAACTTTCATTTAATTTCCCGATAAGCTCTTAATTGCCAAACTTACATGTAAAAGTAAAAGTTAACTTTTCTAACCGAAGTTATAATTAAAAACCGGTAAAGGTTGATTAAACTTAGGTTAATTATAGCGCGTAGAAAATAACATAATTTTTAGAAAACATGTATAATGTTTATTATGTTACTAGCTTCTGCCCGCGACTTCGTACGCGGATCCAGTCGCTTATGCCAGCGACTACAGGGCCGTCAAAATCGAAGATTTGAAACGTCTGATATCGAATTCTATGAGTCCGGGGACGGGAAAACAACAGGATGCGCGAGACGATTTCCTTTTGTAATAACTCAAATTGAACATTTTGTTAACGTCAATCCCAATAGTTAACAGTGTAGCTGGGCGCTTGGAATACCATAACAGTTGTTCCAGACCTCCAATTTTATACGTCTCTTCCACTTTCTAACTGCTTATGAATATTTCGTTATGTGCTTATTCTAAACTGCTGTGCACGGGGTTTCGGGTTCGATTCCCGGGTCGAAATCGCTTTGTGAGTTTTGAGAAACTTTCATAAAGCAGCCTGGAGTCTGGAAGTTGGTGATTGATTCACCCGTGTATCGGAGAGCACGTAAATTTCGGTCCTGCGCCTGATCTCTCTCCGGTCATGTCGGATTGCCGTCCCATCGGACTGTGAGAGTGAGGGAATAGAGAGTGCACCTGTATCTGCGCGAATGCTTGAGCACTATAATAAATGTCCTGCGCAGCTGGTTGATAATTTTTTTAAATTTGATTAATAAATAATAAAGTTGATAAATCCATAAAAGAGAACGGCCGCCGTAGCCGACAATCGGCCTGGATGCCATCATTCTGGACAATGTATGATAATCTTGATCAGAAATTAGTCGTGCATTAGGTTAATTACTGCTTTCATAAGCGTTAGTAGATGTGCGAATACGCTGAGAAGTCAAGCATGATTCTGTATCGGTAATTGGTTTCTCCGAACCAGCGGTCAGTGGCGCAACATACCCTTCTTTGATCTCTTTATATAGAACTGGATGTGGAAGCGTAAATACGCTGAACACGCGGGCGTAATTCTCGATCCGAAAAGGTTTCAACGGTGCAAGTTGCAGCCTTATGTCCTCGAACAGCATCAAGCCTCTCCACACTTAAATTAGCTCTTCGTTGGATTCTAGGGATCCTATGATCCGATGAATCTTAGCTTCTTTCGACAATGGAAACAATTTAACTTTTTGTAAGCATAGTTATAGTTTTGTTGTGAAGATACTTGATCCTTAAAAATCTAAACGTCTGCTCTATTGCACAACCTGGCAGGCTACCGTGTCAATTCAAAAAATCAAAAGAAAATTAAAAACTGAAACAACGTAAATGCGAAGGAATATTAATGCGATAAAATAAAAGAGTTTTGGCCGGAATCTTCAATGATGCAGCACGTTATTTCTACATTCATCATCATCATCTCAGCCATAGGACGTCCACTGCAGAACATAGGCCTCCCCTTTAGATCTCCACATACACCGGTTGGAAGCGACCTGTATCCAGCGTCTTCCGGCGACCTTTATAAGGTCTACATTACTATACAAAATTTCCAATCTGTTAAATTTCCTAAATAGGATTTCAACTATATCGCTGAAGTATATGGTTCAAAATTGATTGGAAAATATTTACAGTGTCGGGTAACTTGATGTGCTGGCGTCTATACGAAACGCAGTCCTAAACTGTTACAGCTTTCACCGCGCTGAGGTACTTTCAGCTGATGTAGTTTTTAACCGACTTCAAAAAAGAGAGGTTCTTCACATCAAATGTGTCTGATCTTAGATTTTTATAAGTCAACCGGAAATGCCTATCAGACCGAACAACTTTTTCTAAGACGTCAGTCCTATATGTTTGATGGTGTAGCTGGGCTCTTAGAGTTCCATAGAAGGTGTTCTAGATCTTCAATTTTTATACGTCAACAGCAAGTGCTCATCAGGCTGAACAACTTTTGCTAAGACGCCATTTCCATATGCGTAATGGTGTAGCTGGGCTATAGGAGGTCCAAAACAGCTGTTCCAGATCTTCAAATTTTATCTCGCAAAAGAAAATGCTCATCACGTGGAACAGTTTTTGCTATGGCAGCATTTCTCTATCTCTTATAGTTAAGCTGGTCTGTTGCTGTTCTGCATCAGGTGTTCAAGTTTCCAAGATAATTTATAGCCTATATGTTGCCCCGACCTAACACCTATATAACAAAAAAAGAATCATTCAAATCTGTCCAGTGGTTCCGAAGATTAGCGCGTACAAACAAACAGACAAACAGACATACAGACAAACAGACAAACAGACAAACAGACATAATTTTTTTTTCGGATTCGTGTTCTATTGCTTTTTCTAAACCCCCCTCAGTTATTATTTTTGTCAATATATTATTTGTACAGACACGGATTTTTTACTGTTTTATTATATGTATAGACTAGCTTCTGCCCGCGACTTCGTACGCGGATCCAGTCGCTTATGCCAGCGACTACGGGGTCGTCAAAATCTAAGATTTGAAACGTCTGATATCGAATTCTATGAGTCCGGGGACTGGAAAACAACAGGATGCGCGAGACGATTTCTTTTTGTAATGCCTCAAATTGAATATTTTGGTAACGTCAATCCTAATAGTTAGCAGTGTAGCTGGGCGCTTGGAATACCATAACAGTTGTTCCAGATCTTCAATTTTATACGTCTCTTCCACTTTCTAACTGCTTATGAATATTTCGTTATGTGCTTATTCTGAACAGCCTCGTTGATCTAGTAGTCGCAAGGCGCGACTGCTATGCACAGGATTTCGGATTCGATTCCCGGATCGAAATCGCTTTGTGAGTTTTGAGAAACTTTCATAAAGCCGCCTGGAGTCTTGAAGTTGGTGATTGATTCACCCACGCATCGGAGAGCACGTAAATTTCGGTCCTGCGCCTGATCTCTCTCCGGTCCTGTCGGATTGCCGTCCTATCGGACTATGAGAGTGAGGGAATATAGAGTGTACCTGTATCTGCGCAAATGCTTGAGCACTATAATAAATGTCTTGCGCAGCTGGTTGATCTCCATAAAAGAGAACGGCCGCTGTAGCCGACAATCGGCCTGGATGCCATTATTCTGGACAATGTATGATAATCTCGATCAGAAATTAGTCGTGCATTAGGTTAATTACTGCTTTCATAAGCGTTAGTAGATGTGCGAATACGCTGAAAAGTCAAGCATGATTCTGTATCGGTAATTGGTTTCTCCGAACCAGCGGTCAGTGGCGAACAAACTCTTCTTTGGTCTCTATATAGAGAACTGGATGTGGAAGCGTAAATACGCTGAACACGCAGGCGTAATTCTCGATCCGAAAAGGTTTCAACGGTGCGAGTTGCAGCCTTATGTCCTCGAACAGCATCAAGCCTCTCCACACTTAGATTAGCCTATTATATTACTCTTCGTTGGATTCTAGGGATCTTATGATCCGATGAATCTTAGCTTCTTTGGACAATGGAAACAATTTAACTTTTTGTAAGCATAGTTATAGTTTTGCTGTGAAGATACTTGATCCTTAAAAATCTAAACGTCTGCTCTATTGCACAACCTGGCAGGCTACCGTGTCAATTAAAAAAATCAAAAGAAAATTAAAAACTGAAAAAACGTAAATGCGAAGGAATATTAATGCGATAAAATAAAAAGAAATGGGAGTTTTGGCCGGAATCTTCAATGATGCAGCACATTAAGCTACTAAATTTGTCAAAATTTCCAATCTGTTAAATTTCCTAAATAGAATTTCAACTTTATCGCTGAAGCATATGGTTCAAAGTTGATTGGATAATATTTACAGTTTCGAGTAACTTGATGTGCTGGCGTCTATACGAAACGCAGTCCTAAACTGTTACAGCTTTCACCGCGCTGAGGAACTTTCAGCTTATGTTGTTTTTAACCGACTTCAAAAAAGGTAGGTTCTTCACATCAAATGTGTCTGATCTTAGATTTTTATAAGTCAACCGGAAATGCCTATCAGACCGAACAACTTTTCCTAAGACGTCAGTCCTATATATTAGATGGTGTAGCTGGGCTCTTAGAGTTCCATAGGAGATGTTCTAGATCTTCAATTTTTATACGTCAACAGCGAGTGCTCATCAGGCTGAACAACTTTTGCTAAGACGCCATTTCTATGTGTGTAATGGTGTAGCTGGGCTCTAGGAGGTCCAAAACAGCTGTTCCAGATCTTGAAATTTTATCTCGCTGAAGAAAATGCTCATCACGTGGAACAGTTTTTGCTATGGCAGCATTTCTCTATCTCTTATAGTTAAGCTGGTCTGTTGCTGTTCTGCATCAGGTGTTCAAGTTTCCAAGATAATTTATAGCCTATATGTTGCCTCGACTTAACACCTATACAACAAAAAAAGAATCATTCAAATCTGTCCAGTGGTTCCGAAGATTAGCGCGTACAAACAAACAGACAAACAGACATACAGACAAACAGACATATTTTTTTTTTTTAGATTCGTGTTCTATTGCTTTTTCTAAACCCCCCTCAGTTATTATTTTTGTCAATATATTATTTGTACAGACACGGATTTTTTACTGTTTTATTATATGTATAGATAGATAGCTTCTGCCCGCGACTTCGTACGCGGATCCAGTCGCTTATGCCAGCGACTACGGGGTCGTCAAAATCTAAGATTTGAAACGTCTGATATCGAATTCTATGAGTCCGGGGACTGGAAAACAACAGGATGCGCGAGACGATTTCTTTTTGTAATGCCTCAAATTGAATATTTTGGTAACGTCAATCCTAATAGTTAGCAGTGTAGCTGGGCGCTTGGAATACCATAACAGTTTTTCCAGATCTTCAATTTTATACGTCTCTTCCACTTTCTAACTGCTTATGAATATTTCGTTATGTGCTTATTCTGAACAGCCTCGTTGATCTAGTAGTCGCAAGGCGCGACTGCTATGCACAGGATTTCGGATTCGATTCCCGGATCGAAATCGCTTTGTGAGTTTTGAGAAACTTTCATAAAGCCGCCTGGAGTCTTGAAGTTGGTGATTGATTCACCCACGCATCGGAGAGCACGTAAATTTCGGTCCTGCGCCTGATCTCTCTCCGGTCCTGTCGGATTGCCGTCCCATCGGACTATGAGAGTGAGGGAATATAGAGTGTACCTGTATCTGCGCAAATGCTTGAGCACTATAATAAATGTCCTGCGCAGCTGGTTGATCTCCATAAAAGAGAACGGCCGCTGTAGCCGACAATCGGCCTGGATGCCATTATTCTGGACAATGTATGATAATCTCGATCAGAAATTAGTCGTGCATTAGGTTAATTACTGCTTTCATAAGCGTTAGTAGATGTGCGAATACGCTGAAAAGTCAAGCATGATTCTGTATCGGTAATTGGTTTCTCCGAACCAGCGGTCAGTGGCGAACAAACTCTTCTTTGGTCTCTATATAGAGAACTGGATGTGGAAGCGTAAATACGCTGAACACGCAGGCGTAATTCTCGATCCGAAAAGGTTTCAACGGTGCGAGTTGCAGCCTTATGTCCTCGAACAGCATCAAGCCTCTCCACACTTAGATTAGCCTATTATATTACTCTTCGTTGGATTCTAGGGATCTTATGATCCGATGAATCTTAGCTTCTTTGGACAATGGAAACAATTTAACTTTTTGTAAGCATAGTTATAGTTTTGCTGTGAAGATACTTGATCCTTAAAAATCTAAACGTCTGCTCTATTGCACAACCTGGCAGGCTACCGTGTCAATTAAAAAAATCAAAAGAAAATTAAAAACTGAAAAAACGTAAATGCGAAGGAATATTAATGCGATAAAATAAAAAGAAATGGGAGTTTTGGCCGGAATCTTCAATGATGCAGCACATTAAGCTACTAAATTTGTCAAAATTTCCAATCTGTTAAATTTCCTAAATAGAATTTCAACTTTATCGCTGAAGCATATGGTTCAAAGTTGATTGGATAATATTTACAGTTTCGAGTAACTTGATGTGCTGGCGTCTATACGAAACGCAGTCCTAAACTGTTACAGCTTTCACCGCGCTGAGGAACTTTCAGCTTATGTTGTTTTTAACCGACTTCAAAAAAGGTAGGTTCTTCACATCAAATGTGTCTGATCTTAGATTTTTATAAGTCAACCGGAAATGCCTATCAGACCGAACAACTTTTCCTAAGACGTCAGTCCTATATATTAGATGGTGTAGCTGGGCTCTTAGAGTTCCATAGGAGATGTTCTAGATCTTCAATTTTTATACGTCAACAGCGAGTGCTCATCAGGCTGAACAACTTTTGCTAAGACGCCATTTCTATGTGTGTAATGGTGTAGCTGGGCTCTAGGAGGTCCAAAACAGCTGTTCCAGATCTTGAAATTTTATCTCGCTGAAGAAAATGCTCATCACGTGGAACAGTTTTTGCTATGGCAGCATTTCTCTATCTCTTATAGTTAAGCTGGTCTGTTGCTGTTCTGCATCAGGTGTTCAAGTTTCCAAGATAATTTATAGCCTATATGTTGCCTCGACTTAACACCTATACAACAAAAAAAGAATCATTCAAATCTGTCCAGTGGTTCCGAAGATTAGCGCGTACAAACAAACAGACAAACAGACATACAGACAAACAGACATATTTTTTTTTTTTAGATTCGTGTTCTATTGCTTTTTCTAAACCCCCCTCAGTTATTATTTTTGTCAATATATTATTTGTACAGACACGGATTTTTTACTGTTTTATTATATGTATAGATAGATAGCTTCTGCCCGCGACTTCGTACGCGGATCCAGTCGCTTATGCCAGCGACTACGGGGTCGTCAAAATCTAAGATTTGAAACGTCTGATATCGAATTCTATGAGTCCGGGGACTGGAAAACAACAGGATGCGCGAGACGATTTCTTTTTGTAATGCCTCAAATTGAATATTTTGGTAACGTCAATCCTAATAGTTAGCAGTGTAGCTGGGCGCTTGGAATACCATAACAGTTTTTCCAGATCTTCAATTTTATACGTCTCTTCCACTTTCTAACTGCTTATGAATATTTCGTTATGTGCTTATTCTGAACAGCCTCGTTGATCTAGTAGTCGCAAGGCGCGACTGCTATGCACAGGATTTCGGATTCGATTCCCGGATCGAAATCGCTTTGTGAGTTTTGAGAAACTTTCATAAAGCCGCCTGGAGTCTTGAAGTTGGTGATTGATTCACCCACGCATCGGAGAGCACGTAAATTTCGGTCCTGCGCCTGATCTCTCTCCGGTCCTGTCGGATTGCCGTCCCATCGGACTATGAGAGTGAGGGAATATAGAGTGTACCTGTATCTGCGCAAATGCTTGAGCACTATAATAAATGTCCTGCGCAGCTGGTTGATCTCCATAAAAGAGAACGGCCGCTGTAGCCGACAATCGGCCTGGATGCCATTATTCTGGACAATGTATGATAATCTCGATCAGAAATTAGTCGTGCATTAGGTTAATTACTGCTTTCATAAGCGTTAGTAGATGTGCGAATACGCTGAAAAGTCAAGCATGATTCTGTATCGGTAATTGGTTTCTCCGAACCAGCGGTCAGTGGCGAACAAACTCTTCTTTGGTCTCTATATAGAGAACTGGATGTGGAAGCGTAAATACGCTGAACACGCAGGCGTAATTCTCGATCCGAAAAGGTTTCAACGGTGCGAGTTGCAGCCTTATGTCCTCGAACAGCATCAAGCCTCTCCACACTTAGATTAGCCTATTATATTACTCTTCGTTGGATTCTAGGGATCTTATGATCCGATGAATCTTAGCTTCTTTGGACAATGGAAACAATTTAACTTTTTGTAAGCATAGTTATAGTTTTGCTGTGAAGATACTTGATCCTTAAAAATCTAAACGTCTGCTCTATTGCACAACCTGGCAGGCTACCGTGTCAATTAAAAAAATCAAAAGAAAATTAAAAACTGAAAAAACGTAAATGCGAAGGAATATTAATGCGATAAAATAAAAAGAAATGGTAGTTTTGGCCGGAATCTTCAATGATGCAGCACATTAAGCTACTAAATTTGTCAAAATTTCCAATCTGTTAAATTTCCTAAATAGAATTTCAACTTTATCGCTGAAGCATATGGTTCAAAGTTGATTGGAAAATATTTACAGTTTCGAGTAACTTGATGTGCTGGCGTCTATACGAAACGCAGTCCTAAACTGTTACAGCTTTCACCGCGCTGAGGAACTTTCAGCTTATGTTGTTTTTAACCGACTTCAAAAAAGGTAGGTTCTTCACATCAAATGTGTCTGATCTTAGATTTTTATAAGTCAACCGGAAATGCCTATCAGACCGAACAACTTTTCCTAAGACGTCAGTCCTATATATTAGATGGTGTAGCTGGGCTCTTAGAGTTCCATAGGAGATGTTCTAGATCTTCAATTTTTATACGTCAACAGCGAGTGCTCATCAGGCTGAACAACTTTTGCTAAGACGCCATTTCTATGTGTGTAATGGTGTAGCTGGGCTCTAGGAGGTCCAAAACAGCTGTTCCAGATCTTGAAATTTTATCTCGCTGAAGAAAATGCTCATCACGTGGAACAGTTTTTGCTATGGCAGCATTTCTCTATCTCTTATAGTTAAGCTGGTCTGTTGCTGTTCTGCATCAGGTGTTCAAGTTTCCAAGATAATTTATAGCCTATATGTTGCCCCGACTTAACACCTATACAACAAAAAAAGAATCATTCAAATCTGTCCAGTGGTTCCGAAGATTAGCGCGTACAAACAAACAGACAAACAGACATACAGACAAACAGACATATTTTTTTTTTTTAGATTCGTGTTCTATTGCTTTTTCTAAACCCCCCTCAGTTATTATTTTTGTCAATATATTATTTGTACAGACACGGATTTTTTACTGTTTTATTATATGTATAGATTATGCCAATTTGAACCTTTTTGGGTGATTTTACTTGAAGACCAGACGGCGTAGTAGTAAGTGAATCTGCCCGCCAAGCCGAAGGTCGCGGGTTCGATTTCAGTATGAGTCAAACATTTATGTGCATGATGTGACATAGGTGTTTGACTTAGCCTAGTTCCTACTTTGTATAATATTATGTATCAGTTGTCTAGGACCCATAGTACAAGCTAAGCTTAGTTGCTTAGTTTGGGACTAGACGGCGCTGTGTGAATGTGTGAGTACCTAACTCAATGAAGTGTATTGAATTACTAGCTATTTGCACCCGCATCCCGAAGGAACTACATCCCGCACGTGGATAAAAAGTACCCTAATTGTATACATATGTATAGCGTAGAAGAGTAAAGTAGCAACGGAGCAAACATTACCAGATACATTAGATAATAATAAATATCCTTACAAAAAATCGCATTATCATTTAGAAAATCGCTGTCTTAAGAAAATTCACTACCTATATTATTGCAATATTACAACATACCTACTATATACCATCAATAAAAATAAAAATATAGTACTTAATAAGGCTAATTTCATAAAACCATCACCAAACCCGCGAGCCTCTTTTTCATCTTTTATCATGTAAAGCGATCAGATAGCCTGGATAATTGAGTAGGTACACAGGCCATAAGGTCAGAAACACAAGGCTTGAATTACCGACGCCATGACACCTGGGTCAACTGTGTACCTCCACCTTTATGCCAACTCTGAGGGATTATCCCCCTGTTGTCTTTGAGTATCGTGTGACAACTCTCGTGTGCTAACACGTATATAGAACGATAAAATGTGGAATGGGTGCTTTAGGTTTAAAAGGCTGGCAATACGAAAAAGGTTGTTTATAATCCTGACTGGATAAGTATTAGTTAGGTACAGACGCCAGCACATAAAGCTACTATAAACTGTCAAATTTCATTAATACATACATTCATCATATGGTTTAAAGTTGATTGGGAAAATTTGTCAGTTTCGCATAGCTCTATGTGCTGGCGTCTGTTTTTGGAGAACAGCCTTCAAATAAAATTGCAGCACATCGATCTACTACAATCTGTAAAATTGCCTTAATAGATTTTCAACTTTATCGCTGAAGCATATGGTTGAAAGTTGATTGGGAAAATTTGTCAGTTTCGGGTAGCTTGATGGGCTGGAATCTGTACATTTTACTTTTCGAGAACAGAGCCTTTAAATAAATGAAAGCCCAGGTCGGTAGGGTCAAATAGTGACTTCGTCATCAGCCTTTTTATCGTCCCACCTCCTAGGCACATGACAGGCCTCTTCTCATATAGAGCCTTAGAAAGTACTGTACCCCACACACTCATACTTTAGAGGCTTTAACCACTAGTGCAAAATTGCATACACCGAATCCTATAATTTAATAACTCCGGAAATGTTATAACGTTCTCCTAAAGGAGCTTAAAACAAGTCAGCCGGAATGTTATCCACCGCAGCTGGCTTAAGGCTCGTGGCAACCTCAAAAATGAAAAAAAAAATAACCCTCAAAAACATACGTCACTATACTGACCCAAACTTATCTTTTTGTTACAGGTACGTCATCAAAAGGCTGTATTTTTTGAACATCTGCCCAAGGCCGGGATTCAGATTGACCTACAAATTGCACCCGGCACGCCTTTAGCGGTAAAATGACCTTGTGTACAAAAAAAATGTTTCTGAATTCGAACCCGGTCCAGTCCAAAATTCAACGTGATTTTTTATACACCTACGACATTCTGAATGGTGTAATTTTGGGGTATAGGATTTTGGACTTTAAGCTTTGAGTATTTAGGTCGGCTTTCGTTTGGCAGTTGAGGGTTAGAGGGAATGCCAGGTGTTGTGTGGTTTTGGAATGAAAGCGCCACAGGCACGTGGGTAAAATGTACAGTTCAAATAAAGAACAGAAGTTCAAGTCTTATTTTTTCTTATTATAATTACTATCTTAAAAAAGGTCGTGGTGGCTTAGTGGTTAAAGAGCCAACCTCTCAAGTGTGAGGGCGTGGGTTCGATTCCAGGTCCGGCAAGTACCAATGCAACTTTTCTAAGTTTGTATGTACTTTCTAAGTATATCTTGGACACCAATGACTGTGTTTCGGATGGCACGTTAAACTGTAGGTCCCGGCTGTCATTGAACATCCTTGGCAGTCGTTACGGGTAGTCAGAAGCCAGTAAGTCTGACGCCAGTCTAACCAAGGGGTATTGGGTTGCCCTGGTAACTGGGTTGAGGAGGTCAGATAGGCAGTCGCTCCTTGTAAAATACTGGTACTCAGCTGAATCCGGTTATACTGGGAGCCGACCCCAATATACATAGTTGGGAAAAAGGCTCGGGAGATGATGATAATTACTATCTTAATGGGGAATTTTTACTTTTTGTATGTGGCATGAAATTCCACTAAAAGTTACCATCATACAATTTACGTATTATGGGGAAAACTCTTTATTAATACTTGTTGTAAACATTAACATAATCTCATCTGCCTAGCCTTTTCCCAAACTATGTATATTGGGGTCGGCTCCCAGTCTCAACTGGGTGCAGATGAGTACCAGTGTTTTAAGTGGAGCCTAGAATACCCTCTAGTAGGACTGGTTGTCAGATTTTCTGGTAACGTAAAAATATAGAAAGGAAAAAAATGACAATTTTTTTCAAAGATTATATTTTCGTCGATATCAGCCTCCTAATGTATAATTTTGACATGAATTGACCTTCTGTACATATTTTTTTGCTGTCACGCCATCTGCCGGCTATAGGCAGTATTGTGAGGTTATATTGTGCGATAATTCTTGTTTATTTTTATATTATTACGCATTGAATAGGGTGAAAGAATCTGATAACTGATTAACATCAAATGACAGAAAAATATAATACAGCAACGATACTTGATATAAGATATTCCAGGCATCATCTCCCTATCCCTGATCTTAGAATATGGGGATTGATTTCCAATATAGCGAAACGCAGCTGCATGCTTTTTGCATGATATGACTGGATTTTGACATCCCTTATTCGACCTTGGAATTCAAATTAAGTTTATATAATTTATGACACGTATCCACTAATAATTAAGTTGTGGTAGCCTAGTGGTTAAAGGGCGTCTCAAGTGTGAATGAGTGGGTTCGATGCCACATTAGGCCACTACCAATATCACTGTTTTAAATAACATACATGTTAAGTGTATCTTAGATAGTAGGTAATGAATCAGAAAACCTGGACTATAAAGTCCGAAATCACCAACCCGCATTGAACCAGCGAGGTGATTATCGCTCGATTCTTCTCCGTGTGAGAGGAGGCCTGTGCCCAGCAGTGGGCTAGTAAAAAAGCTTATTGACTGAACCTATACATATTGGATACTAACAGATGGTCTTTTATAACCTTTCTTTATTTTGTATATTCTTGTTTTAAAAATGCATTTGTTAATGACTTTATGCACCTTTATGCACGTTTTCATTTGATCTGCAGTATGTTTGATAGCAGCTGCATTCTATTTGCAAAACGATCAGCTGTTGCAACATCTGCGTTTTGTTATAATTAGATATGTTTTTAGTTATTTCGCTCATTCAGGGTTGAGAGCTAAAGAGAGTGTCAGCTGCTTGGCGCGGGGTTGATTGATTCGCAAAAAGTTTTAATTAATTTTATTTATACAGCAGGCTATTGAATATGCTAAGGTACTTTTGTTATCAAAATTATAATCGGTAGGTACTTATAGCTACATTACATAAGTCTATAATTAAGTTTGTTTTTTAGTAAAATGTATCAATTCGTAACTTTTTTATTTTCGTCGCCTTCATTAGAGAATATTATAATATTGAAAGTATTACCTACTACAATATCAAAAGAGAAGCTTTTATCAGTTTTGTTATCACAAGAAGTTACCATATTGGGTGGACATGTGATATAAGTGTAGTTTTGGGTTTAACAAGATTTATAATTAGCTACAATAGCCGCTTATAACAATAATGAAACAAAGTCCTAGCTACAATAAGTTTTCGCATTATCTTCAACGACTATATCAATACATATTATGATAAAAACTATAAGTATCTTCGTTTTCTTGAGAGGCGCTAATCTCAGAAACTACTGGACTGAATTAAAAATATATTTTAGTGTTTAATTTTTAATTAAAATGTCGCTAGCAGGAGCTAATATTTATAATTATATTTTTCTTTACACTTAAATTGTTATTCTTGTACCAAATATTGTTGAATTTGTGAAGTTTCAAACAGATTTAGCTAAGTGCTTGACTTAAGCAACTTTTGGAACAAACTGAGTACAACTTAACATCAATACTTTAAACTTTAATCTGTGTTAGAACTGAGAAGGACCGATTCAACTCCGACTGCTAAGTTGTAAGTGAAGTTAAGTCATGATTTCTTTACTTTGGACGCGATGCTCTTGTTCTTCTTATCAAGTTCTGACTGCCTTGTTGGTCTAGTTAGTAGTCGCAAGGTGCGACTGCTGTGCACGGGGTCTCGGGCTCGATTTTCGGGACTTGCCGAAATCGCTTTGTAGGTTTTGAGAAACTTTCATAAAGCAGCCTAGAGTCTGGAAGTTGATGATTGATTCACCCGTGCATCGGAGAGCACGTAAATGTCGGTCCTGCGCCTGATCTCTCTCCGGACGAGTCGGATTGCCGTCCCATCGGACTATGAGAGTGAGGGAATAGAGAGTGCATCTGTATCTGCGCGAATGCTTGTGCACTATGTATCTACTGATCTCCATAAAAGAGAACGGTTACAGTAGCCGAAAATCAAAAA
Organism: Heliothis peltigera; assembly: GCA_958496145.1. Lineage (NCBI taxonomy): Eukaryota > Metazoa > Arthropoda > Insecta > Lepidoptera > Noctuidae > Heliothis > Heliothis peltigera. The sequence goes on from OY292341.1 coordinate 7,549,074, forward strand.
AATAACTAATTAGCCCCATTGATTAATCAAACAGGATAAAATATATTATTTTTTTTTTACTTTATTGAGATTATATTTACAACTTATTTACAAACACTATTTACAATATTAATGGAAAGAAAAAAAAATATTTACATATAATACAAGTATATATTATTAATATTATTCCTATCCTTAATTTCCATTAATACTATGTCACGGTGATCAATGGATTATTTGGGCGTGTCGTAGTGTTGGGACATCGTGTCATATCGAACATAATTATGTCGAACACGGCTTGATGTAACATCCATTGTTTAAAGAATGCGTGGGTAGTGTCGAGCGGTTTATCGATAAAATTGAATTTTATTTTTGTTTTATGTTATGGGTTTCGGTAGGCATATTGTATTGTGCCGAAGAAATATATTATTGCTAAGGTCAAAATTAGGGATAAGTTTTATTATTTTTAAAACGTCTAAGGGAAAGTAAGCTCTGTAATAAATTTAACTGGAAAGGTAAACTACATTGTTGTATTACAATAGATTCTTTGACAGTTTCAGATACATACTATTGGACAATTACCGTCGCTAGCACATCGACGCTACTACTAATCTGTTAAAATTATTCCTTAACAGATTATCAACTTTATATTTGAAGCACTTTGGTTCAAAGTCGTTTGGGGAAATTTGTCAGATTCGGGTAGATTGATGTGCTGGCGTCTGTACATAATACGAATAGGTATAAATTAACTTCAGCAAAGATAATTATAAAGTTAACCTGTTACATTACTTAAAAAAACGCGTTTAACCCTTTATCATTCGCAAATAATAAATAAAAATGTCACTTAATACATAAACCACAAATATAAGAGCTTATTAAGAAAATAATATTAAAAAGTAACGACCGCCACTTCCTAAGGGCGTCGACACACGAGATACTTTATGTGCAATAAAGTCTGAGTTAGGACCCATGCCGTTTAACACGCGTGTGTGGCCCGCCTAAACGTGATATCCTGTCGTTAGATAGATATTAGTTTTAGGTATTTTGTGCTCAAGTTATATATTTTCTTAGTTTATAGGTTTATATGGTTGTGGTGGTCTAGTGGTTAACGCACCAGCCCCTTTAGTACGACAGTGCAGGGTCAATTCCAGGTCAGCCAAGTACCTACCAATGAAAAAATCTCGAAGAAACTATAAAGTCTGAAGTAACCAACCAGTTGAGCAATGAGCATAAGCGTAGTAATTAACGCTTAATCCTTATATGTGTGAAAATTAAGGCCTAAATACAAATGTTCATCTAATAAGGAGCTTTTTTTCTCTCTGTGTGTTTCCCTTGGTATAGATATATTATTTTCAAACTCAAACTCAAAATCATTTATTCAAACTTGGCTGCAAAACAGCACTTTGAACTTCAAGAATTACAAAAGACAGCCCCCAAAACGCCCACCCTTCACCACTTTCTATGTGTTTTTGCTATTATTAGTAATAATACCTACATTATATTTTTTATTGGACAGTTTAGAGGAGTTTTCTCTCTGTGGGTGCCCTGACTTGAACCATGTTCCCATTGCCAGTGGACTAGGCTTCATTTATATTTTTAAAAGTTTTTTTTTTTGGTCATAGAAAGTATAAAAAAAAATAATGAACAGAATTATTTATAAGAACTTTTTCAATTTGCTATAACAAGCAAAAATAACATGTTAATTAATAATAATCTCGTTATTCATTATATAAAACGAATACAATTGTGTTCCAAGCTTTTGTCTCCCGTCCTCGAGTGTCGAACAATGACGTCGGGAGCAGTTCTCGTTCAATAACTCTGAATACCTGTCAATAAGCTGTACAGAACTGTGCTGTGAAGGCATTGGGTTCTTGTAGTTGTGTAGTGCGAAGTTCGTTGGGTGCGAAGTTCGTTGAGTGCGAAGTTCTTTTGTCAGTTAGAGGTAAGCAGGTCGATGTGAGTGTGGGTATAAATTGAATTTTAGTATTTTATGTTATATTTATATTGTTAGGTATCAGACGATGAAATAAAAGGTCGCTGGTGAAGGAAATATAAAGTAGCTGTTTTTTTTTTATTAATGACGGTATCGTCCTTGATCTCAATCTAGCCCGGAGGGCAAGCATGAGATTAATCTATTTTTTTTTAATGAATCTGTACTGATATTAAAAAGCTGAAGAATTTGTTTGTTTGATTGCGTGAACGCTCTGATCTCAGGAAATGCTGGTTCTATTTGAAAAAATCTTTAAGTTTTAGATAGCCTATTGATCGGAGAAGGCTGTATATCCGAGTGCGGGAAGTTGTTCCGACAGGACACGGGTGAAACCGCTGGCAAAAAGTGATATTATATTTTGAAATTTTAGAATATGCTCTACTTTATCTAAACCCTAATGACAAAGTAGATGCGCAAAAAGACAAATTTACCATCCCGATTTTATACATACCTAAGTTTTAAGCTAACCCTATTCACATGCAACAGCAGCTGTCGTTACGTTAGCGAGGAAGTAATTACATAGGTCCATTAGACCCGCAACAGAGACCACAGTGTGGTTGCTAATACTCCAAGTTGTAGACTTTGAGCGATGAGTTGCATGCTGACTAACATTATAAACTAGCTGTTTTCATCCCCTTCACATGGGACCTACTTCCATAACATTGATAAAAAGTAGTAAATGTATATGTTATTCTGATATATAAGCTATATTACTGTCAAGTTTCATAAAAATCCATTCAGTAGTTTTTGCGTAAAAGAGTTGCAAACATACGTCCATAATATTCTTATAGACCTTCGCGGTAATAATACCTCTATAAGTACAATACTAGGATAAAAGCAACAAACTACAAGGTGTCACCAATGTAATCTCCAAATTTCATCTCTCAGTCAGTGCATTTGTGTTACAATTAGTATGTCAAAAATAATCAAAGCACATTTTCCGATCCTTACTAAATGTAAATACAAAAGTGTGTTCGTGTATTAATTTTTTTGCCTATGAAGATAGGCGGGACTCTGGAGATGGTAATACTGTAATATTTTGTAACATAGAACGTCACGTATTTCTTTGCGAACACAGTTAAATATATGAAAAAAAGAAACTATAAAGCAAAAAGTCGTTATGAAAAAGTATACAGCGAAAAGTGATAACGTGAAGTATTTATTTTGAATAGACAAAAAGAATTTAATACGTGACCTGATTATCAAGAAGGGAAATATTTAATATTTGTAGCGTCTTTCTCGTCTGATAGAAAATACGTGAGATGAATTTGAAAATCTGTTGGATTTCATAAATTTCTTTATACTTTTGTACTATTCCTGATTCCACCAGAGAATTATTGTAACCTTGAATTAAATCATTATAAAAATATATATTTTGCTATCATTTTTTCATGGCCAACTAACAGTGGCACAGATCGATCCGATACCTGTGATCATAATGTTAAGCAACGCTTGGCGCGGTCGGTCCATGGATAAGTGACGATCTTGTCATGAGGAGTTCTTCCGTGTTTCGGGAGACATGCTTAATTAGTGGGTCCCGGCAGTCATTTGTACATCTTTGGCAGTCGTTGCGAGTAGTAAGAAGCCAGAAAATCTGAAAACCAATCTTTTCAAGGAGTAGATATCGGGCTGGTCTGGTAACTGGATTGAGGAGGTATGATAGACAGTCGCTCCATGAAAAACACTGGTACTCAACTGCATCCGGTTGCGGAAGCCGACCCCAACATAGCTTGGAAAAAGGCTAGGCAGATGATGACATAATATAATATTTCAAACTTTATACTGTAATCAACGCTTACTTCTATAACATGACCCACAATATAACGGAAGCTTCAACAATCGATTGTTCTCACATTGAAATTCAACTCGAAATCCATTTTTGAACACGGAAGAATCCTCTAAAATACATCGACACAATACATGTGACACGTGCCTTCCTACATTGTAAAATTTCCCTAGAACCAAAAGGTTACTAATCTGTACTATATTATGGAAGTGAAGAGTTTCTTTGTTAGGTACAGACGCCAGCACATCAAGCTACTACTATTTTCAACTTAATCGCTGAAGCATTATGGTTCAATGTTGATTGAGAAAATTTAACAGTTTTTAGTTACCTTGATGCAGTATTGAAAACAACATTCTAGGAAATATTGGTCCTATTTGAAAAATTATTTCAGTATTTATGCCGATCCATGTGAAGTCCATTGATCGAAGAAGACTATAGGCTTATTTTTATCGGGGTGCTAGAAGGAGTTCCCACGGGATACGAATAAAACCAGAAGGCAGAAGCTAATTTGATATAAAAGGTCGAAATATCCTAACATTAATCTTATCCAGTGTACTAACCAACTAACTTACATCATACTATGATTATACTTGCTATCGTGGTCTGAGAATCTATCCGCAGAAGTAATTACAGTACTATTTTCCTAGAATCATTTATTATAGGGACTTGTCGTAACACCTGTTTGTTTCATATAGTGATAATCATCCGGCTAGCCTTTTCCCAAGTTTTTGTTTGTGTCAGCTTCCCGTCTTAACCAGATGCAGCTGAGTGCCAGTGTTTTATGTGCCGCAATTGCCTATCTCACCTCCTCAGCTCTGGGAAACTCGATTCTCCAAAGTAAGACAGGTTATCGGACTTTCTGGCTTGTGACTACCCGTCACGTCTGCCAAAGATATAAAAATGATAGCCGGAACATTCCGAAACACGGTAGAACTCGTCATGACAAAGTTTGAGTTATGCGGGAATCAAATCCGCAATCTCCCTAGTAGCAGGCAGATTCACTCAAAACTACACCATCTGCAGGCTTAGCATGGCGATTTTATATCTATTCTGTCAAGAAAAGACAAAGCTCTTTCTGTCAATGTCAACATGTCTTCTGCCCGAGTATGTCGCGACCTGTCAACTCGCATATAATCACTTGTAGCCTTATATCGATCGAAGATAAGAAAAATTACTTCAAAAAATTTCAAAAGAAATCTTACATCAATCTGTCACTTTTCTGTCATTATGTCCAATCTCCGGTAGACAAAGCTTGTTTCTACGGTTGCCATGCTAAGCCTGCTGGTCATCATTGTAAACACGTGATTCACTATCACACATTTAAGACACACTGAAGGAAGACACGATAATAATGTGTAATTGAGACCCAATAACACGAAACAAGAATACAAAAACAATGCTTCGAAGGTTTCAAACCTATTCTAGTACGTACGAACAAAATGTCGAAACCAAAATCACTTAAACTACATTAACCAATCATTAATACCCAACACAGAGAACGTTGCGCGATACTCCGAAAGGGAAAATCTATTGACAGTCAAATTGTAGACGCAGAAATAAATAATTTAACATACGATTTCATTGAAACAGTGTATAAAACTTAGAGTGTATAACCAACTGGAACCGAAATCTATGTGGCATTAAATGTCATACACTCATGCATTTTCGATTACAATGATAACGCACGCACATGACAAAATTGTTAAAGACAAGTATAAACTTGACGCTTTAATGTACAGACGCCAGTATATCAAGCTTCTACAATCCGTTAAATTTCCTTAATAGATTTTCAACTTTATCGCTGAAGTATATGGTAAAAAGTTGATTGGGAAAATTTGTCATTTTCGGGTAGCTTGACATACTGGCGTCTGTGCATATGAGTATGACGGGCATTCTCGTGTTTTTGGCAATGGCGTCTCCAGTTGGTTATATGGTCTGGGATACAGACACGAGTGGACCAAGGCTTTTCTTAATGAGAGAACTTTAACATGTTCTGAATGAAGATGGGACGATCATTGAAATAGCGACTTCTACATTAAAATTCAATGCAGTCATTAGCATGTTTATTTTTGGTTTGTTTAATGCCGAGGGAAACTGAGTTAATTGGGCATTTAAGATGTGAAATGTTAATCATCATCAGCCTTTTTATCGTCCCACTGCTGGGCAGGGGCCTCTTCTCACACGGAGAAGGATTGAGCGTTAATCACATTCATAACTGGTGAACGTGGGTAATAATCCGCGCATCCGGATAAAAATTGTAGTAAACATGTTAGGAATGTTATAACTTTTTCATTGAACCATATTTTTATCTTAACACCCTAGGTAACCTTTCTTTTCATCCTAAGCACATAGAATTAAAACTCATTGATTCAAAATGATTGATCTCCATCCTATCCTATCGTTCAGGGCCACACTCAAATGGACTGTAAGAAACCCTTCATGAGATATTCAATATTATCTAAACATACATAAGAAAACTTTCCCATAGCAATACGGGAACATTTTTTTTTCAACTTGTGTATGTGTGGGTTGTAATAGTGTGGTTACGTATCACAATACATCATTACATGACATCGCAAACGCAAAGATATTATGCAATATTTTTTTTCATTTTATCTTCATTTCAAGCTTAAATGAGTAGGGGACTCATGTAAGTTCAGAGTTCATTTTTATGTCTTTATTTAATGCCATTTTCTCCTCATTCTTATTAGTAGACGGGATCAAATCAAGCTACTAAAATCTATCAAATTAATAGATTTTTGACTTTATCACTGAAGCATAATATGGTTCAAAGTTGATTGGGAAATTTTGTCAGTTTCGGATAGCTTGAGGTACCGGCTGTAAAAAAAGCATTTTTATTTTTAGAACAATTTTGAAAAATCTCTCTTATTAAAAGTAGCAACGAAATAACGAAAAAATCAACTTTAACTATTAAATAACCGTTTCGTGATGGACATCCATATAAACTGCTCATTTATACAAGTCCTTCACTCTCTTCCTACGGACTCTTAAATATCATAACCGCCATTAGAAATGCGGCATCGTTACTATACTTTCCGCGACCACAAAAACAGGCTCTAACATGGCCCGGCCACAATATTCTTAGATAGCTTTACCAACTGGACACGCCTTGTCTTCCCTTTTACCACTCGTATATCCGTCATGTTTAAGATTTTGTGTGTTTATTGGGTGTGCGTAATGACGTGATCGAAAAAGCGTAAGTGGGTTGTCACTTTGGTATCTGCACACTACAATGTGATGCCTGGCCGCCATTTTTGAAAACGTTTTTCGAGTAGGTACCTATGCCAACTTTTAAAGACATCTTTCAAAATAAAAGACTAGATTTATTAGATTTTATAAGAAAATTTCAATCTTTTTTACTAGGAAGATAGGTAAAACCTATATTGAGATGAAAATTTTCTTTTACTTCTTTTATAGAATTTCAGAGTTTTTAGACGATAGCATTGAAGTAGCTAGTTAAAATGTATAAAATATACTTATTAATTATACTTTACATAATGTTTAATGTTCATATAGTATAAACGGAAATTTTACTCTGTATAAAAATATAAGTAGCTCTATCTGCACGCTTTACTACCTTTGTAACCTAAGACTATACATTTAAAGAACCCCGACTTTGAGTTTGACGCGCATCGGCAGACATTTTTGCAAAAAGAATGCTCATGTAGGCTAAGAATGTGATATACTCACGGTAGGTCCAGTTGATTAAATGCTCTAAGATTCCATGAACATTTTCTCCATCCGTGAATCAATCATTAGGAGTATTAGCACTCATGAATTCCATCACATATGTACCATGATTCATGGTTTTTCTAGTTAATTATATGTGACTGGATTCTGTTTGCAGATCTAGTTTGTGGGCTAGTTGTGAATACGTAAATAGGTTGTGTGATTAACGACAAGTGTGAGAATTTGTGTCTACAGTTCGATTATAATTACATAGTACGTACGACGTCAGCACATCAAGCCACTACAATCTGTCGGGATAGATACATAGATATTCAACTTTATCGCTGAAGCGTTTGGTTCAAAGTTGATTGGGAAAATGAGACAGTTTCTGGTAGCTTAATGTGCTGGTGCCTGTACTTGGTAAAACTGCTAATATTGGGATACAGTCTTAATGCTCACAATTAGCAATATACCCATGCAATATACCGTCTTGCTGTAATCTATTAATTTGGTCTTTTTTAACTTTGGAAATCATCAAAACTTTAGTACGATCAATTATTTTCAAAGTACAATTTTCTAATTTTATTCCACAAAAAAAAAATACATCATTATCTTAAAGCTAAGCGATAATTACAACATTTAACAAAATGACTGTCGCAAACATTGGTTATACTATTGACCAATATTGGCCCAATTGCAAGTGATAGGCAGGTGATGTCTAGTCAGCCTTGGCTTCACCGTAATGATGTCGATGACTTATAATGACATCGTAACAAAGATTGTCGCTGCGTGGGATTAAATTGTATTTGATATCAATTTATATTGTGTAATTAATTCGTTTAGATTGATGTCACGTAGAAGGTTTCAAAGAATAATCAAACGAATATTATGAGTTATTTCAATAAATTCTACTTGCTTTAGCTTCTTCCTGCCAGCGCAGGAAAAACTCCTGCGTTCAGTCTAAATAAAAATTATCTCAAGCCTTCCCGGTTAACACTGAGAGAATTCTTCAATTCGGAATTATGAGATAAGGACTGCTGGGGTTGCGCATTTTACGTAAGAATTACCCTGGCACACAGGGACCTCCAGAAGGAACATAGTGGGTTTTCATCAGTAGGACTCTGATACCCCCTCCAGCTGCACCCTCACCCTCGGAAGGGGTGATTTTATGATTTCCAAACAAACCAACATACAAAGTTCACGATAAAGTTTTCTAATATTAGTTCGTATTTAAGCGGATTCGAATTATTTCCTGTAATAATGGTAGGAAAAGTCTACAGGGTGTCATATATCTTAATTACATATTTCACGGAGTACTGCCTTCTGAATCAGTCCTTTGACCCAGCCGCCTAAAGCCTTATTAAAGGTATTACCTACTAAGAATTTTTCAAAATCTTAAACTTCTCTGTCCATCGGTGATTGGCTCCATTCGCATCGCTCGCTAGCTTGACAGCAACGAGTCCTTGAACAGCTTTGAAGCCCAAATTTTAGAACATATTTGACATATAACCATAATGGTGATATACAGACCACCATGCATTTACCAAATTATGACCACAACTCACGACATCGTGACTATAATATGACGAAACTTTTGATAAATTATAACAGTATAATATGATGATGATGGCGTCCAGGCCGATTGTCGGCAACGGCGGCCATTCTCTTTTATAGAGCCAGTTGCGCAGGACATATTATAGTGCACAAGCATTCGTGCAAATACAGGTGCACTCTCTGTTCCCTCACTCTCATAGTCCGATGTCGATCCCGAGTCACGGGTGAATCAATCACCAACTTCCAGACTCCAGGCTGTTTTATGAAAGTTTCTCAAAACCTACAAAGCGATTTCGGCCCGACCCGGTAATCGAACCCGATACCCCGTGCACAGCAGTCGCGCCGTGCGACTACTAGACCAACGAGGCAGTAAATGTATATAATGTGTAAATAATAATATGTAGGTAATTAGTTGTGTAACCCATAACACAAGCTACACCCCATAACATATTATCTAGTATTTTATGACACTCTTAAACAACAATAAATATAATATTAAATTTAAATAAAGCCATTCAATGAGATCAGTCTATCAAAATAATATGACATTTATAGCACTCAAAAGGTGCGCAAGAGCAATCAAGTCGTACACTCTTGCGCAAGAAGCACGTGGCACATCTAGTTTAAGTCATCTGAATAACCGGTTGGTATAAATGCAGATTTAGATATCAAACGGTGGCTAGACTTTTGTTTATGAGGTAAGTTGTGACAGATAGGCTGACAACGTTAATGTTTTAACTATTTTATTAAAACTGCTAGTGCTTTATGCTTTAGTTAATAAAATTGCTATGGTTTATATTTAACCGGATAATCATCTGTCTTCTTTAACTCTTGTTAACGTTAATTTTCAGTAATAAAATAATAAAAGGCATGTTTTTTTGTACTAAATTTGATATTTGGACAAATAACAATAATATTGGGACAACAATAATTACCGGACACCTTTTTGCACACCGTCGGTTAGCCTCAATGCAAGCTATTGATAAGCTTGTATTATGGGTGCCAACACGACTGATAAACTACCTATACTTTACAAATAATTAATAAATAATTATATAATTTATAAATACATTTTATAACTCCTAAATCACAGCCAACAAGCATGCTCATCACACAAAAATGTCAACCGTACCGGTAATCGAACCCGGGAGCCTCAGCTGTCGAGCTCTAGCGTGTTAATACATTTAAAATTGAGAAGCTTTCTTGATATTTATTAAATTTGTTTTTTTAAAGACATCTAAACCAATTTATTACAGAAAAATATTTCCCTGTTTTAACTAAAATATTTGTCATTCATACAATGAGAGATAGCGATGACTCACAGCTGAGAACTGTGAACATACACATTATTATTATTTCATTCCAAAAATTTCATTCATAACGACCGGCAAGATTTTTGGCGTAAACCCGTTTCACCTCACCCCTCGATCGGAGATGACAGTTGAACTTGTAATCTTGTGCTTTCTCGTGAAATATTCAGTACTTTGACTTGTAATATATAATTTGTATGTTTAAATGTGCTTAATGGACACGCGATGGATGTCAAGCGCGTTTATTATAGTTATAAAAATCTTAATGCGTTCGGCGGTATGTTAACGAATGATATGGTTTAAGTTGGACCGAATTTCTCGGTGATCAGGGAAAACCGATATATTTTTATGTAATTATATTCTGATTTTGCCGCGTTTTATGTGTAAAGTCGTAGTGGCCTAGTGGTTAAAGCACCAGCCTTTCGAGTATAAAGGTGCGGGTTCGATTCCAGGTCAGGCAAGCACCAATGTAACTTTTCTTAGTTACACGTACTTTCTAAGTATATCTTGAACACCAATGACTGATTAAAGGTGAAGGAAAACATCTCGAGGAAACCTTGACTATAAAGTATGAAATCACCGACCCGCATTGAGTAAGCGTGGTGATTAACGCTTAATCCTTCTCCGTGGGAGAGGAGGCCTGTGCCCAGCAGTGGGACGATAAAAAAGTTGTGATGGTGATGATGATGATCAATGTTTAAAAGCATGTAATAATGTAAATACAAATTTTACAATTAATTTCTGTGCTGAACCGTACAATAGTGTTTAAGTGTCAATTTGTGTATTATAAACATGTATGATAAATTTAGTACGTAAACTATAATTATCAAAATGTTTAATTGATTAGGAGTTAAGAAAGCTTTGGCGAATATTAGGCTTTCTTGGACCACGATTTTTAAAGTTATATCGCCATCAACTAAGGGACCTCTGACCCAAGCAACGTACAACGTTCTAGAAAATTCTATTTAACTCCCGTAGAACTAGCATGGATCTAATAAAACGTACGAATAAGTAGGATAAAAGTAGGATCTTTTATTAGCTTTAGCAATGTACTCTTCTCTCATTTTAGAGGTAACACGTGACTCTAAAAACTTACAAGGAAAACAGACTTTTTATGTCTGTTCTTGTTTGTTTTTTATGAATAAGTTAATTTAACATTAGGCTCAAGTTTGAATGTAAAAAAATATTTATTTATAAGGATATATTTATTAGTGGTAGATGTGATTGATATTTTCAAGTTAGATGTTTTTTTTTTTTTATCTAGATTATTGCGACCAAGAACTTGTAGTGGGAAATTAAAGAAATTATAAGGTGTATGTATATTCTGTATTTTATCTACCAGAAAAATATTTTTTTCACATCAATCCGTATATTTATTTCGATTATTGTATCTGCCAGAAAAAAGCGTGATTTTAGTATTATATTAATGACTAATATTTAAGTATTTTATATTTTTTTAGAAACAGTCCAGTAGTTACTGAGATTATCTATGTTTATCTGCACATCATCTTAAATCAAACTTTAAAAATGTGTTAGTTTTACAGATAAGGTTAAAGTTAAAATATATTATATTTTAGGACGTCGAAAAAAACAAAAGCATATAAAAATATCCATGTAGCATATCGACAACCCATTGAAACCCAACTGCAAAGGGTATACTCAAACTTCAAGTACAACCAAAACAGTATCCAATGTAATTACACAGAACCAAAAAAAAAAGCATCAACCAAGCTATTTATAACTCCCAAAATTGTCAGACGAATTTATTGCAAAAAAAAACACCCAAATACCAGACCAGTCTAAATCACGCAGGTCCAGACGGTGAAAGTAAATGCTATAGCCTGAGGACACCAAGCCATGTTGGAGTGCTCGATGCACCTCGCAATTATCGCTGCAGATACCCTCATTAAAAACCACATCGATTTCATGACGCGCTTGTACCTACATATTGTGTTTGTACTGGCAGCTTCGTGCTTTTGAAGTTGGAATACAGAGAGTTTTGTATTTGGAATTTTCATATTTTCGAAGATAGAACACTGAGAGAATCTGGTTTGAATTTTGGCAAACGATTTTGAGTTCTTTGTGGATAGATGCTCATTTATTTTTATCTTTTTGAGAAGTTTGAGAGTCCACGTATTATAGCGAGTGATTCAAAAATCTTTAATTTACTGCCTTCATATAATTTATCAAAAACTTTATTTGCAGGTGTATGCGACCTGCAACTAAACTTTTTGATATGTTCCTCTTTGTTTCTTTTTGTACTTTATCTTTTATTGTAGAATAATTAAACAATATTATTACCTATACAAGAGGTAATTAGGGGTATCGGGTTGCTCAGGTAACTGGGTTGAGGAGGTCAGATAGGCAGTCGCTCCCTGTAAAACACTGTAAGCCCCCCAACATAGTTGGGAAAAGGCTCGGGAGATGATGATACAAGAGGTAATTAAATAGCAAAAATAATACTTACTAAGAAATATAAATTAGTCTTAAATTTTACCAATAACGTATATTTACTGGGCTCTGTTACTTCTCAACTTATATATTCCCTTTAAGAAAAAAAAACATTCCACTGTAACAACACATCTGTCTACTCTATCCTATGTTTTTTCATACATATGTACTTATAATCTAAAATACAGATAATAATCAATTAATATTGATAACCTTTTACATAACACCCCTAAAAGCATGACCTACTAACAAGCTCAAAATGAATACACATTTCCATTAAAATTGAACGCGACGACAACCCTGAATTGGCACTTAATATTAATTGAATTACAATCAATTATAATATCTTTAACAATATAACATGCGACGTGATCCGTCCCTTTCATCTCGATATGGGTTCTGTATATTGGTATTTGGGTGGCGACAGTACCAATAATTTGTATTAATAAATCCATGTGCCCGACCGTAATGATTTGACGGGAATATTCTGTTCTTTATGGAATGTAACGAGTTATTTAAAAGCCTGAAAACAAGACGCAGTGGCCTAGTGGTAGAAGTACCAGCCTTTCGAGTATGAGGGTGCGAGTTCGATTCTAGTTCAGGTCTTTTCTACATAAGTTCTACGTATTTTCTTAGTTTATCTTGGACACCAACGACTGATTAAAGGTGAAGGAAAACATCTCGAGGAAACCTGGACTATAAAGTCTGAAATCACTTACTCGCATTGAGCAAGCGTGATTAACGCTCAATCCTTATCCGTGGGAGAGGAGGCCTGTGCCCAGCAGTGGGACGATAAAACAAAGCCTGTGATGATGATTATAAAAACCCTCGATGTAAAAAGAGCGGTGACATAAGCTCGAGTTTTGTGTATCTGTCTATGGCAACGTAGCTCTTAAACGAGTGAACCGAATTGTATGCGGTTTTTTTAGTTGAAAGCTGGATTTTAGCGGATTTTTGGAGTTGGCAGTGGTTCTCAGATATGTGTCATCAAAATCGGCTCAGCCGTTTTAAGGTTATAGGTCAATGAAAGACTGGTCTATGTTTTATTATGGATTTATAAATATACATATATGCGTAAAGTTATGTACAGCTTATCAGTTGTGTTGACACCAATAACACAAGCTAATCAATAGCTTACCTTGGGGATAACCGACCGTGTGTTAAAAGGTGTCCCGATATTAAAAATATTTCTTGCGATCAAAAGCAATTATCAGAATAAGTCATAACGTTATTCATGTTCGCGTACAGTGATATAATCGCTTTGTACATCAGCCGGGCTCGTTCGCGTTTTACGCATAATTTGTTTTTAATGTTGTATTGATTATGAAGTTGTAATTGAACCGCCAATTCCCTCATTATAATTTGTATGATCTTTCTTTTATTGCGTGCGTGAATTTTAATTTTTATTTTTGATAACTTCGATGATAACACTTAAATGTAATTTGGGTTTTGATTCGTTGGAATTTATATTGTTTGGTTGGATACGGTGTCTTTTTTATAATTGGAGATCACTGCTTCCTGCTATGGGTGCTGGATGGAGTGTCAGACTCTTACTGTCTAAAACCCACTTTTGTTTCTTCTGGAGGTCTTTGTGTGCCAGGGCCGTGGTAACTCTTGCGGACATTCCCGCAGCCCCAGCAGGTCTTGGCTCTACAGCGTCCGCGTCGCCTCCTTCGCTAGGATAACTGCTTTGCTGAAGGAGGTGACGGCATCCCATTCTCTTTCGCTTGGGTAGAGGATTTGTTATTAACTTCGACTGTTCAGAAGTTTGAATTCTGCAAAATACAGTTGCTTTTTGTATAGTATATACTAGCAATTTAGCAGTGTTTTTTCGGCATCTCCGTGGATTTTTTTCCCATATCCTGATACAACATAGACTATGTTTATCAGAGATAGTATAGCTTCGAAACAATGAACGAATTTTGCAAATGGGTCCAGTAGTTTCGGACCCTATTCAATTCAAACAAACAATCAAATCTTTCCTCTTTATTTAGTAATAGATCAGTTCAATTCGTCATACATCATATTCATTCATCGTAGGTATCATAAAAGCCGTAGTAGGATTCAAACTACATTCATCATCATCCTACTGCCCTTATCCCAAGTTTTATTTGGAGTTCAAACTACATTATTATACATATACGTTTTAATTCTCTGTATAATAATCGATATTCGGCTTATCGATGTCGATATTTTCCACAACAATGCACGCTTGCTTTCCCCGTAATTATAAATCTTGTATTAAAATTTAATATCTGCACACTATGTGCATCCAAATAAGGATGGCGGAACAAAAAGAACAGCCATAGTGATGGGAACCATCTGGCCTTGATATTACATTCATATTTTTTTCTGTTTCGTCCATTTAATTGTTTCGTTGGTCTGCGAAAAAGGGTCACTTAATTAGAGATGATAGGACGAGAATGAATAAGCCATATTTATATTTATTATGTCTGTGAGAAAGTATGTTTATTTCTACACGCTTCCTTAGCAAAAATGCTCAATTGATTGAGATTAAATTTGGTGTAGACTGTGTAAAATGGTAAACGACCTTATAAAGGTCGCCGGAAGACAGGTATGTGTGGAGACCTAAAGGGGAGGCGTATGTTCAGCAGTGGACGTCCTATGGCTGAGATGTAATGTGAGATGATGATGACGTGTAAAATTGAAAACAGCTAACTAACGTTATATAATTGGTAAGAGTTTTATACAAAATTAAGTGATAACAATGACTCAATTCAATTGCTCCTGTGAAAACAATCAACAATTACCTCCAAGCTGAAAACGTATTCAATCACTTAGGTCAGAACTTTACCGTAACGAGGGCACTTGGCCTCAAAAAACCTGTTTCCCATCACTAAATGGCTCAATACCGGCTCAGCGTGTGTGGCCGTTACTTATACGAATTAAGTTATTAAGCAATGCAAATGAAGTATATTAATGAAAGTTCTCGATAATGTTTTGCGCTTGCGTGTTTGTCACGAAGGCTTTTCAAAACTAAGGATATCAACGTTGACGATGAAATAAGGTATATTATTATTCTAAAAAAACATTAAAAAGAATGGGTACGTAGTTTTGAAGAATAAAAAATAATTGCCAAGAAAGGTAAAATTTAAAAAAAATAACTGCGTCACTCTCTTGTCCGTATTCCAAGGAGTAAGTTGACTAAGTAAAAAAATAAAATCCTCATCATATTTATTTATTGGTAAAATATCTAAAACTAATGTCACTTTCATTTATATTTTTAATGGAATAATTGTTTTGATAATATAAGCTAAATTATATCATTATGTGAAAATTCTGTGACGTCATAGTTCTTATTTTCACACCAATAGAAAACCGTTTTTGACAATTTGAAGTCTTGAATTCAAATTGTCAAACAAACAAAAATGTGTGTGTGTGTGTATCTCGTCGCGAGAAGTTTTCTGTTTCCACACTTCTGTCTTTGAGTTAATCTCATAAGTAAAGTGTTTTAATTATTTCGTCAAAGCGTGTGTGGCCCTTAAAAACACGAATCAAGTTATTAAGTAATGCAAATTAAATATGTTAATCAATCCGATCGATATACCATTACTGACGGTGGATGCCAGCACATCAACATACCTCAATCTGTGAAATTTCTTTAATACATTTTCAATCTTATCACAATATCGTAAGGTTAATATTGGATTGGTAAAATTTTACAGATTCGGGTAGGTTGACCTGCTGGTCTGTACGTTAAGGTTTTGTTCGCGTAAGCAACCTATTTACATTTATATTACGCATTATAGATAGATAGGGTTTAATGTATTTTGTTGTATTAAATTGCTTTGATGGTTTTAAGGTTTGATGTTATATTAATGAAAGTGTTCCTTTTGACAAAAATCAAGACCTTAAGACAATCAGTGAATAAGGATTGATTAATTTATTTTCTATGTCAATATTACTTCTTTGCGTAGTTTGTTTGAACGTGCGAACCTCAGGAACTACTAGACAGATTAGAAAAAATCTTTCAGTGTGAGTGTTGGATAGTCCATTTATGGAAGAAGGCTGTATGCTAGTTTTCTATAAAATTATGAAAGACTCAACTGTAAATGATGAATTTTTGTATTAAATTAAGCATATTATTATTGAAAACTAGCTGTTCCACGCTCTTCTTCACGCACAACTTCTTTCCCGCACCCGGATAAAAAGTAGCCAATGTCCTTTCTCTGACTCTAGACTATGACGTGTCTACCAAATTTTATTTAAATCGGGGCAGCTTTTCACGCGTGATGCCGTGACCAAGGGAAATAGGGATTCATTTTTATGTATACAGATTGATGAGTGTATTTTAGTTGAACAGTGTATAAACTACTGAACATCTAAATAAAACATATTCCAAATTCAAATGCAATTATTTTAAGCCCTTTCAACCAGTGTTGTCATTTTTTTTCGATTAAAAAAATATACAGGTTTAGTTTAACGTGCATTGGCTTTGACGTCGCTGTTTTTTACCAAAAAAGAACTGCCTAACTGTGTACTATCGTGCAAATATAAGCCTACAATTTGTTCAGTCCTGGGAATCGATTGTTCATTCGGAAACATTACAAATGTTTCTTTAATATTTTTCAAAGTTGATGAATCAATTTAGCTGAATAAAATATTGAACCTTTTTCGTAAATGCATTCATTTTTAGATTTAATTGACTCAAATCCCTAGGTATAACAATCAATACTTAAATAAGCATGGTGTATACGAGTATATTGACTGTTCTTAGAGGCTTATTGGTTAAAATGGAAGGCTCTCTCTAGAGATTGTGTGGGGTAGATTCCTGGTCAGGAATCTTCATGAAAAGAGGTTTGGGTCCCGCTGATAATGTATGCTGAAATGTCTTTACTTTTTTTTTGATGCTGGCAACTCGCAGTTCAGCCTAGGAGGCTGTTTACAGCTTAACCGGACAGATGTCTTTACTACACTTAACTATAAAGGTCAATGACCCGCATTATAAAATAACATAATATTTTATTCATAATTGCTTTCCCTGTAGGCCAGCTCAAATATGGCAGGTTAGGTAACCTAAACAAATAGTTGACATTACAGCATTTTAGTAGATTTAGGGCTCAACACAACCTTGTGGGAGTTTGTCAAATATTCTGGACGTAAATATTTGGCTTGTTACTAACTTATATTATAGTATAGGATAGCCTTAAGGGATTTTGCGTAGTTATATAACTACAATAGGTGGAGAGAAGTTTGTTTAATTAGAGCTCAAAATGTGGATTTGTTAATACAGTCGCCAGCACTTCAAGCTACTACAATCTGTCAAGTTCTCTAATTGACTTTCAACTTTATCGCTGAAGGATACGGTACAAAGCTGATACAGCCTGGGCTGGTCATGTATCGGTATTAGTTAGCAATATTAGCCGTTGACGACTTGACGTTAATAACAATGTTCGATTTCCAGTCAATTTAAGTAATCGATAATCGAAAGTCGGATAAAAAGTAGACTCTTATAGTCTCATGAATAGTTGAGCTAGCTATCTAGGTATCTAACATTGAAATATTTTTTTAAGTCAGACCGGCAGTTCTCGAGAAAGATATGTTCAATCAAACAAACCCTGTAGCTCAAGAATATTAAACGGATTGTCAATTATTTCTACAAATTCTAAAACCTAATTAAAAACATCAACCATAAATTGAACTCAACCACATAATATTCGACAAATGAAAGTATGCAACCACAAATGCACTAATGAAATCAGATTACATGATCACATAGAAAACGCAACACGCAGATATTTTTTCGAATAATCGATCACAACCATCGATTAACATCGATATTAACATTCCGAATCCGTTAATTCCGCAACTAATAGTGGCGATTACGATCAATCCTATCCCAACGCTTTTATGTCACTAGTAACCGGCTTTATCGATTAAGTGGGGAATTGGTGAGCGCTGGTTATTTTGCACGGTAGTTTCACGTCTTGTTTGCGGAATGGCCCCTATTAGTTTTAACGTGAGTGTATGGTTTGTTGAACTATTGAGCTAGATTTTGAAAGGGCATATAATATACGAGTACTACCGAGTGCTGAGTTTCATAACATGCTTGATGTAAAATTAGTTGAGTACTACAAATGTGCCGGCATCGTAATTTTATTCGGTTTGCCTCATCTAACAGGGAGAGTTAATAATGACGATTTTAATTGAAGAGCGTCAAATATGAAACTATATGTTTATAATTTATATTACGCAACGATCAAAAGACTATGCACGGCCAATACTATAGTTAAACTTCAAAAACAAATGAAGCAAGAAAAAACAGCAAACGAAAGAGACACAGAAAAAAGAAACACAACCTAATACAGATTACTCAATACCAAACAAATGAAAAGATGAAAGATACTGCACTTGAACTTCACAATATTTGTGCTGTTGACCTTTATGACGTCATAGTACATGACACTGAATACAATATAATCGGCGATGAAGATCCAAGTGATATCATTTTCACGTTCAAAGCCACCAGAGATGAAGATTGTTATGGAATGGTTGATGGAAACTCACGATGTTATGGTTTGCTATGGGAGTATGATGTTACGTAAAGATTATGATACCTAGATAACTGCGTGGCTATTGACAGATATATTAATATTGGCGGATATTTTGATTCCCATGCAATTTTTCGAAAGTCTAGCTTTTGTAAGGAACGAGGCTAATTCCAACGAATTTGTTAATTTTGCAGATCTACATCTAGAAATAGAAAGTACTATTAAAGCCAAAACAACAAAGTTTTTATCTGATAATAAAGTTATGGAACTTCATTAGTTTCTACTCAAGACCAAAATCCTCTAAAACCAGAATAACATCTGTAATAAACTCATATCAGTACATCAATGATCTGAATTCCAATTCTCATCGTCCAAAACAAGTTACGAAATTTCACACGAAAACAGATAAAAATCGTTCATTTCCTTAACAAGACTATCTTAATCTTTCATTTCTATCCAATAGACTTCTTCTTTAGTAAACAAATTCCCATGATTTATATCATTGCATAACTAAAGCTTTAAATCATGTTTGGAATAACGACTTTTGGAAAATATAACAGGCAGAGATTTAGTATTGTGAGGTCTATTGAAGGTAAACTCGTATAAATTGGATAGCTTAGCGTCGGTGCCCAATTGAACGGGACTGATTTGAATGATGTCTTTCATATTTGTTATTCAGGTAGTTAACCTTTTTATTGATATATTGTTGGTTTATGAAGGTATAGGGAGATAACGTGTATCGAGTTTTTTTATATTTCAAATTCTCATATAACTCAACGTCTTCTTAAATCTAGTGAATCGCATACATTTATAGGTACTTTAAGGTTAAAAATGGTTACTATAGTACACTTATTAGAAGCATGTTTGCGTCCAAGTTCTTGTAATTCACCATGGTGTTCAGTTATTTTTTCATATCGAATTACATCAGCTTCATGCTTTACATTCAACACATCCATCATTATTTTTATGTTCCTTATTTTCATCTAGTATTATGATAACTGTCGTATCTCTTTATCGCTGCTTTCCTATGCCTTTCGCCGTTCTCAGAGCAAACTCACGGGTATTGATATCAGTCCTAGTGTTACCTTCAGCACTTCCTATTCCACTATTATTTATAATATCTATTTACTGAGCAGAATTTCCTTGTAGATCAAGTATTTTAATACTAGCTTGAGAAGAAAAATGTTTATATGAAACGATCATGTATATGTTAAAAGTATTGAGAAAGACACTTCAAGGTGCTTGTAGAATGAGCAAGAAAGAGTTATCTGCCTAGCCTTTTCCCAACTATGTTGAGGTAATCTTCCAGTCTAATTAAATGTAGCTGAGACTAGACTAGAGACTAAAGAACTAGACCTGCGTTTTAAGTAGAGCAGATAGGCAGTCTGTCTGATGCTTAATAAAGTAATGACAACAGTAGATTAAGATTTAATAGTATATCTACTAATTTTAATAGATATAACAACGTAATAAACCAATGTATAATAAATAATTCGATCAAATCAAGACACTAATCTAAAATTCATTAATGTTAAAGTTCACATGTTAAATAAAGCTATAAAATATACGAATAATTTCCTAAAACGTTGAAATGTAGATTGATAACTTGGAATTGATATTATTTAGTGAATGGCAGCCCATAAAGTAGAGGAAGTTGAGAATAATAAATTTAATCGCCACAGTAGTAAAATTAAAGAAAGTTATTGGGATTTTAATCGATTTGAGGTTTAAATTATAAAGCTATACATATTTGGAAGCCAATATTTGGTCATCCATGTAAGTTGGATTTATCAAACTGAACACTAAGAAAAACTAATTTCCGCTTTAGATTAATTATTGACTTTATGCTGATTTGTGGTTTCTTGGTGAGCCAACGACAATTACTGCTTTACGATGCCCATATAATTTCATTTTTTATGCGGATTTTGCTTTTGGTGAAATAAAAATGTCAATATAATCCGTCAATATTAGTTATTTATTTTTATTAGTTATAGTTAATTAGTTTTAAGTATTTTTTTATTTTTATAATAGTAAGTACTGTACATATTAATATTTCCTATAAAATAACATCCGTCAATTACAGGGCAATGCCTTTAAATCGACTATCTACCAAGTAGCGTCAGACCGCAGTTTGGGCGGATGCAGAAAGAGAGTAATTCACTCGGCATACGGGTGGAATCGTGGGTAACAGCAAGTATTAGTATAGATTCAGATTGAAAGACTCCAGCTAGACTGGAGCAACATTAGCCTTAGCAAAGCCAGGATACAATCTACGTTGCATTAGCTACGGTTCACCGGATTTGTTGGAGACTGATGGAATCTATTTATTTGTGCTTGGTACACTGCATTGGACTCTACTCTTTATCCCAAGTTGCTTGGGCAAAATACTTGAAAATAAATAAAATTTATACATACAAAAATGGGAGATAAATACCTTATATTGTGAGCTAATAAAGAAATGTAAGTATGAACGAAGCTGTCAGGGCTATGGTAAGATTTATAGAAAGGGCTCTAGAAAGAACAAAACTGGGCTTAGTCAGTAAAAGCCTGACTGTTGACAATCCCTCCAGCTGTACTTACAGCGAGAAGAGTCATTTGATGAACACTAAAAAAAAATCAAACCGAGTCATATAGCTAGTCTTTTCAATAAGTATTCAAATACCAATCTAAAAGCAACGTACCTTAGACTTGACAAGGTAATTGATTTGAAGATTGATAAATCAATGTCAAGTACTTCAAATATAATTGAGGCCTTACTGTAGGTGAGCCAAATCGTACAGACGTCAGCACATCAAGCTACCAAAAACTAAGAAATTTTCCCAATCAACTTTGAAACATATGCTTCAGCGATAAAGTTGAAAATCTCTTATGGAAATTTGACAGATTGTAGTAGCTTGGTGTGCTGTATATTGAGTGGAAACGTAAGGCAAGAATGGCTGTTTTTTTTTTTCTTTGGCTCAGGTTAAAATGTCATCAATCAAAATCATTCCTATCGCAAGCACCGAGTCAACCGAATCATTTCATTCATTCATTGCCTAAATCACGGCTGCTGAACGAACGACATTATCGGTCGTTGACCTCGGGCTCTCCTTGAAATAGCTAACCCTTATACCATTAGGGCTATTTTCAGACTAGTCTCAAATACAAGCATAGAACTAACTAAAAATATCGATTACAACCTCGAAAGCTTTGATCTAAGAATAAAAAGGTAATGAAAATGGATATAAATCGCTTTTAATCGATTCGGTGCTTTTGATCCGATAATCGATTTGGAATCGATTTTCATATCCCGTCCAATGTTTGTTTTGATTGATTTATCGGTGTATTTTTGGTATTTTCAATATCAATACATAGTACTGGACGCCAGCACATCAGGCTACTACATTCTGTAAAATTTTCTTAACAGATTTCAACTTTATCGGTGAAGCATTATGGTCCAAAGTTGAATGGGAAATTTTGACAGTTTCTGGTAGCCTGCCGTGCTGGCGTCTGTACATGTAATTTCATATTAAAGACTTGATGATTTATAGTAATTTTAGAAAGTTATTTAGTTCAACAAATAATAGGTTCATTGTTTTGACTGTTATTGATTTACTTTGATGTAGTATTTAATATTTTTATTGATTATAGGTAATAGTAGGTAATATACATATATCGGGACACCTTTTTCACACACGTTCGGTTAGCCCCATGGTAAGCTATTGATTAGCTTGTGTTATGGGTGCCAACACAACTGATAAACTACATATACTTTACACATATATGTATATTTATAAATACATATTATAACACCCAGACCTCAGACAATAAGCATGCTCATCACACAAATGTCGACCGTGCCGGGAATCGAACCCGGGACCCACAGCTTGGCAATCCGGCGTGGTAACTATTACGCCATCGGGGTCGTCGATTGATGTGTGACTTTTGAACTCCGATATCCATGTGTCCTTTCCCGGAGGACCCGGGTTATTTGTATATTGAAATACTTCATTTCAGTCAATTGGTATCGTATAGAACACGAAACTGTCAACATTTTCTAATCAGCATTGAACCATATACTTCAGCGTTAAAGTTGAAAATGTATTAAGAATATTTGACAGTTTGTGGTAGCTTGATGTGCTGGCGTCTGTACTGTGAGCAGATGATGTTTGATTATACATAATAATCTACTGTAATATGATGTTTTAAGTCCTACTCTAAATAAACCTTATACTACTCCAAAACTTCTACTGCCAAAATTTTACAATAAAATACTCAAAAGATCTTTAGCATTCATTTCTAAA
Source organism: Heliothis peltigera (assembly GCA_958496145.1). NCBI lineage: Eukaryota > Metazoa > Arthropoda > Insecta > Lepidoptera > Noctuidae > Heliothis > Heliothis peltigera. Next base: position 7,572,629 of record OY292341.1, read on the forward strand.
CTCGGTGCTACTAACTGGATACTTTTACACCGATCACTACTGTAGAACGTCAGTCATTTATCAATAGAGTGTCAATAAACTAAAGGCCTTCGCCTACTTGTCGTTACTCGAGTATGCCAAACAATATCATTGGTATAATAAAAGTGTATTTATCTGTCAATCAATATAAGTGTCTCGTTGAGAACAGTCGATATTTTAGTCGATAGGTTTTTGTTTGTTATGATATTTTCTTTGAAGAAATAGTGATGTTTAATATGATATAGGAAAAGTAATTTTTATCGATGATATGGTTAAAAAAGCTTTATATCGTCTCACTGCTGGGCACAGGCCTCCTCTCCCAGTGAGAAGGATTGAGCGTTAATCACCACGCTTGCTCAATGCGCGTTGATGATTTCAGACTTTATAGTCCAGGTTTCCTCGAAATGTTTTCCTTCACCTTTAATCAGTCATTGGTGTCCAAGATAAACTTAGAAAGTACGTATAACTTAGAAAAGTTACATTGGTACTTGCCTGACCTGGAATCGAACCTGCACCCTCATACTCGAAAGGCTGGTGCTTTAACCATTAGGCCACCATGACTTCTTTAAAAAAGCTACCGAACTCAAATACTGAAATGCTGTTGAATAAATGAGAAACATTGAAAAGATTCCAGAAAATTAGGCCAATTTTGATAATATTACTAATCGCTGTCATGTTGGTGTAAATTATGATCTAAATAACAAAGCTACCAAAGGTTTAGCTCCGCTAGTAATCGATACAGATCGACAAGAAAATTTTGATAATGTCGATACTATCGATAGATAAATAGAAGCGAAACACTATAACTGCGTGTGGGCTACTCGACATTTGCTATCGACATGTATCTGGGTTGTGAATGTTGTCCAAAATTGCTTAAACGGTTCCGTATTTGATATCAAATTATTTGTAACGGTATTTCAAATAAATTCTAAGTACTTAATAGTTAAGAACAAATATTGTAATAATATTTTGAGAGTTTGCATGTAGATATATAGTACCGTGTTATTATGGTGATTGAGCTATTGTATTATTTTATGTATATAACTTTTATGATGATTATTATTTTCATTAAACAGTCTTACTATTATAAAAATGAGGTTGGGTCTTTATTATACTACTTTAGTAAATGGTGCAGATTAATTTATAGTTATTTTCATACTGCTTTCATATTTTCATCGTCATTATTTTATGAACCTTTAATATTGTCCATCTCTATATCTAGGATCTGCCTTTTAACAAAGAATATAGTTTCATCAGGCTTGGCTTTTTAAGACGATTAATTTGGACTTCAAACTTCACAAATAAGTTGCTAATTATTTAAGATACGATAAATGGGACAAATCCTAAATAGGTCAATTAATTAAAACCCATCATAAAAACTTATCTAGGACATAACCAGTAGATATCAAATGGTTTGTTGACCATTTCTAAGAAAGCGCTCTCGATAGTGACCCAATAATTATAACGTTTGGGAACTCGGTCGGCATTCGTTCCAATTAATGATGGCAAAGGTTAATTCGAACCATGTTTATTTGTAATTACTAATATTTACACACGGTTGAACGTAAATATAAGGTTGGGTGATCTTGGAATGGGGTACACGGATTTTCATTCCGAACGAGAGGCTTTGAAGTTAATGAGTTCTACGGTTGATTTTTTGAGTGTGAGGTAAAAGGTTATCGGCGAAGATTCCGTACGCTCTGTATTATCTATAAGATGAAGCATATAAAGACATTTATTGTAAGAAAATAATCTATTTTTTTATGTTGACTAATTGAACGATAGAATATTGATATTTACGCCATCGCAATATGGTAGTGGACAACTAGTCAAATTCGATTTAAGTTTTAAAAGCGGCTACTTTTAATACAATTGATAAGAAAATAAGAACTATGAAGTCACGAATTTTTCAGAAAAGATATTTCAGTGTTTGACTAAGTATATTCTGAAACGTCTGATACTATCTATTGTTTTTCTCATAAACTACTCAAAGAGATTATAAACTTTAATTGTCAACAAAAGAGATTAATATTGAAGATTAATATTGGAATAGTGTATTGAACTTTTGCTATAGGATTTTAATCATAATGTAAGAAAATATTTGAGATCTACTCTCAGAGTTCCAGTACATCTGAAGAAGTCGTCAAATATTTAAAATGTCCAAGACATTTGATAAATATAACATCATCAGCTTGACATTCTCAACTTCTGCTAACAACTTTTCCGTCATCATCATTATCATCATCATCATTTCAACCGATATTCGCAGTAATAAAATTGTATTGCTTATATAGACCAAGTGTGATAGAAACCCAGTTTCTTTAATTAATTCTAACGACTTTAGTAAGACGGTTGACACATTTTGTACCGTCTATTAAATTTGAACGTTTTGAAGTGAAAATTTTGGAATTGATAACACATTTTAGTATAACAACGAATAATAAGAATATTTACTATACAAATATATAATAATTTATTTAAAAATATGCTAAAAATCCTTTCGTCATAGCTCGTATGTGTCTCGACGCTGTCATTTAATTTGCCGAATATTTCGAGTTGAAAACCTCCTTTTAGGGAAGTCGATGGTTTTTACTATTTTTATAATATCTTCATTTACCTACTGTTGTCCTTGCTTTAAATTATTCTCAGCAATACAAAAATACTCTTTAATTACATAAATATAATGTATATGGGACCTACATAATTTTTATCGAGCGCCAATTCCCATGAAACAATTTGCAGCTATTATGGGACTGTTAATATCCACGATAACGGTCACACAATTAGTTCCCATAATAACCCAGTAATTTCCACTTAACTAATATTCATTGTTTTATAGTACATAAGTTGTATTCGCAACTTGATTGGTAATAAGCTATATAGGGTGTAACAATACTAGTGCACCATATTTTTACATGTCATCCAAAACACGCTAAGGATCATGTTTACTACAAAAAGAGTCACGGAAAAAACAACATATTTTATTAAATTTATCATCACAGTTGCCAAATTGTACGCATGGTCTCTATGAAGGCGCTCGATCGTCGACCCCTGAGTCATTCAACTTTTTTTGTGGAAAACATGTTCCTTAGCATGTACTAGATGACCTGTAAAAATATGGTGCACTAGTTTTGTTACACCCTATATACCTGAAACTTACTCAAGAATCACCTTGGTTATTAGTAAAAACAGCATGCAAATTCATTCAGTATGTTTTCTGAGTTTTTTTTTATAATATTACGTAGTAATATAAATGATATCTAATCTATATACAGTGCAAGTACTGATGTCTGCGCAACGGTCAAAAACGATTATAGCACAAGAGCGCATGCGCCAGGCATCATATGACCAATATCAGAGAGATCTTTAACGTGAGCAAGGGTTTGATTTTTTTTATAATAAAAATAGTGAACATTGTTCCATACATCATCTACCTAGCGTTTTCTCACACAAAATGGTCTCCCATCCACGCACTGACCGCGCCAACCGTTGCTTAACCTTAAAAAAAGATAAAAAGCCATTATTCAATGTAGGCTGAAAATCAGCATTTTTTGAAGGTCAATTCTACAAACGACAATCCCAACGCCCGCCCTTCACCACTTCCTATTTGTGTTCTTGCTGGGAAGAAGAAATTACTTACGTAAATAATAAAAACAATCATATCTGTTTTATGGCTAATGTATCAAAACAGGTCACATACAGGATAAACAAACAAAAAGCTTGACAGAGATATACTAAATTAGCTAGATAGCTTTTCTTTTAGCGTATAGAAATACCGAGTACAGCTGTTTTATAAGGTTTTACGTCAGAAAAAAAATGAATGACAGCGCTGTTATTGGATGGTAAGGTTGGCAATTCAATTTGGAAGATAAAGTGGACGGTATAATTCACTTTATACCTAAAAGGAATAGACTGTCGGAATTTATGTTGTACGTTGTATGTACGTTACTTTTTCTGTCAACGGTACGTTGTAGGTATGTAACAAAAGACTGAATAATAAAAGTTATTCAATGAAATTGCAGTTTTAAAAAGGTCCTCAGTATGATCTAGAAGGATTCATGTATATTTTTCCGCAATTTTCTCGCGCTCGGCTGAACCGATTTCCATGCCATGGAAAAATATTATATTCTGACAATCAGCAGGTTTAGGTACATACCTAGAGACTGGACATAAGGACAGAAAAGTGACAGATTGACGTAAGATTTCTTTTGACATTTTTTTAAGTAATTTTTCTTTTCTTCGATCGACATAAGTCTACAAGTGATTATATGCGAGTTGACAGGTCGCGCCATGCTCGGGCAGAAGACATTTTGACATTGACAGAAAGAGCTTTGTCTTTTCTTGACAGAATAGATATAAAATCGCCATGTTAAGCCTGCAGGAGAAGGTTTTAATGTTTCGACCGACTTAAAAAAGGAGATTCTTAATTTACCTGTTTATAAATAGACATGAGATAATGTGATTTTGACATTCGAATTGAATTTTAATAACGTTTAGAAAGAGCTTAGCCTAACTTACTCCAAAGTATGTTTTTGAGTCCTGAGCATACTTAAACAATAATTACCGATTCCAATCATACCACAACATTTCGTAAACCCAATAACTAAAGATCAAAAGCCTAGAACTAGTTCGTAGACTAAGAGCTCGAACTTAGAGTATTGAACCAACTGGACACGCCATGTACAAATCTTTACATTTTCTTTTTATCAACAAATAGAAATAGCTCGCTCATGCATTTTCGATTACATCATTACACACATATTATAAAATTGACAAAGATAATCATAAACTTAACGCACACATGTACAGACGCCAGCACATCAAGCTACTACAATCTGTCATTCTGTCAAATTTTCTTAATAAGTTTTCAGCTTTATCGCTGAAGCATAATTTGGTTCAAAGTTGATTAGGAAAATTTGTCAGTTTCGGATAAATTGATGTACTTGCGTCTGTACATACGAGTACAGCAGCGCTCTCGCATCTTTGTCTCAGGTGAAAGTTCGGCAATGGCGTGTCCGGTAATTTAGATTATCTAAGTCCGTAGACATTTAAACAGGAATTTTGTAGGTACTGTTCTGAAATTTCTTAATTGGATTAAATTAATGTTGAGATCTTGTATTCTACTGAATATGGTACAAACCACTTTGATATAATTCCCTCAAATATGTTTCTAGAGGTAATTTGTGTAGTTTTACATTAATATAAATTTGTGAATCTTACCTTTTCTTACTGTTTCAATGATATTTTCTGTTGCCTTGTGGAAAAAATATATAAATTTGCGACGTAGATGTAGATTTTTTTTGTTTCATAGCTTGTGTTGTCCTTTGTATTATTTGTTTGCTGTTTTATGTGTAGCATAAATGTTTTTTCTTTCTTTATAGATTTATGTTTGGTTTTTTGGTCATTATAACAGGCCATGTCTAAGCTATTTAAAAAGTCTACCCGTTGTTCATAGGTAAAAAAATATTCTATAGATATTATATTCAAATAAATTTTCTAGAATGTAAAATGATTTCTTATTTCTACAATGACCTAGTCTTTGCAGATGCATCCATTATTATTTTCAAGGATAGATTTAATAACGTTAGATATTATCTAGCGCTTGTTAGATGAAAATAATAATGTTTATTTTGATAATCATGAGAATTATTATAACCACGGTATTATAACACATTACAAAATTGTACGTACAATTGAATGCCGATATCTTTGTAAGTTTAAAATAAATTAATATCTAAACATAAAATAATAGTTAAAAAGTGCCTTTCAAATAATTCTTGGCTAAGACAGACACATGGGAAGATTTGTAAGGTTAAGCAACACTGACGCGGTCTGATTATAACCAAGGGGTATTGGGTTGCCCGGGTAACTGGGTTGAAGACGTCAGATAGGCAGTCGCTCCTTGTGATAAATGATATTTATTTTGCAAATATGTAAAACACTGGTACTCAGCTAAATCCGGTTAGACTGGAAGCCGACCCCAACATAGTTGGGAAAAAGTCTCGGGAGATGATGATGAATCTGTTATTTAATTACATAATTATGTAGTATTTACAATGTCTAGGTACAACCCTTACACAATATCATTTGATACAAGAAATCAAATCAATATTGCTATCAACAGCCACAGAAATTAATCAAAGTAAGACACGTTCGATTAATATTAATTAATCGTAGGTAGCATGCAGATACAATGGTGCCATGGTTAGAAAATTGTTTGCCCATTATTCGCGTACAACGAACAATCATTGACTACTACGAGTAGTTTTGTACTACTAAGCGTTCCCGATTATAAGTCACTGTATTCAGTCTTGTACGACAAGAGATCTGCTTATAGTTATCACTGATTGCAGATTAACTTCGAAGAAAAAAAAAACTGTATTCAATTTAAATATTTAGGTGATGTTTTTTTATATATCTTGCATATAGAAAACCTACTTAATAATATGGTTGCTATAGCCAAATAAATACAGTCAGCAAAATTGAAGGCGCCCCAAAGGATTGAGTCCTGCCAGGACTGCGAGTTGTTCGCAAGAGTTACCACAGTCTTAGAACACAAAGACCTCCAGCTGCACACACGTTAAGTATAAGAGCGCATCTCGCCCTCAAACGTAAAAGTTTGGCGAGTTTAGAAGTAAGATACACCTATGTAACAATTTTCATTTTCAATAAATTAAAAAAAAGTCATGGTAGGGGTAATTTGATGATTTTCTTACACATAAGAAAGTTACACAGATATACATATCTTTCACATGCACAAGGCTTTCTTGTGTTTTCTCTGGCTTTGGAATGTGAAAATTTTGGCTTAAAGAAGATTCTAAATTGCTATTTATAACAACTCTATTTAGTTTATTTAGTAGAACCTTATTAATAATTAATAAAATTACCAGCCTAATTAAGCTCTCTTATGGAATTAGGTCTCTCAATTTCAGTTAATAATCAACCAATTAAAAAATAAACTGTTATTACTCTTGTAAGCGATGACGATGATAAAATCACTCATACGCACACTCGTAGTAGGGGTCACCACTCGCTCTAGATTAATGATTGAGATAAGATAATTAGTATTGGGCAATCGAAAGTGAAAGGAGAGGTACAATGACCATATGTTGACACTAGCTCAAGGTTATTTATGCGTATTGTTATTGAAATCATTTGTTTTCGTTGACTCGTGGGCTGTTGAGCGAAATCTGATTGTAATAATAATGGCGTCCAAACCGATTATCAGCCAATGGCGGCCGTTCTGTCTAAGGAAATCAGGACACAGGACATATTATAGTGCACAAGCATTTGCGTTGACACAGGGCAGTCTCTATTCCCTCTTTCTCTTAGTTCGATGGAACGGCAATCCGAGACGAACGGAGAGAGATCAAGCGCACAATTCAAGTGCCTATCCAATCCAATGTTAAGATCACACATTTTCTAGACAGATAAACGGATTGAGACGATTTTTCATAAACCTACAGTCCAAGTTGCGACTACATTTGAATACATAATAGTATAGCATATATAGCATATATAGTCGTTGATATTGCTTGCAAATTTGGGTATCTATGAACAAATGAACATCATATCCAGATCACTCAATAGTCCCTAAGACTAGATACTTAGAGTAACATAAAAGCTTCATCGTCATCTACTTATCATCGTATTGCCGTTCATTGCTAAAGGTTGGCCTCCCCTAATGACCACCACCCCCTTTAAGGACATTACGTATCTAACCATTGCCAGCCATCTTGGAATCGTCGGTCTACCGTGCAGTGGGACACCCTACGCTACAAAAGGATTACTTAACTCAAAATCCAATAACGTTACGTACACTTGAATAAATACCGATTATCTGTTTCCAATAAACCCTATTTCGATACTGAACTTTTAATATCAACTAATCTTCTAAACGTAATAGATACAACCTTTGCGCAATAACTTTTAAAAGAAAAGAAGAACAAAACGTTGTATAAAGAGGCTGTGTAGGAGGCCATTATAATATTTTACGAAAAAAAAATATCTATTAGGTTAAGCAAATGCTTGAATAATAATACCCGTGAAATAATTTGGAACACACGTGGCAGAAAATTCAAATTTTATACTTGGAACGAAAATCTTCTACGAAAGATTTGAATATTTTTCTACTATGTTAGTAGATTTTGTTCGCATTAAATCTTCTCAAATGGTTAATCGATTATGGATTATGGAAATAAACGGTTCGTTAGATTTTTCTTGAAAAAGTTTTTCTAATTTTACAGGATTTTTAGATGTGTTTCTTTTGATAGGCTTTGTAGATTGTCTAGTTATTTACTAAAACTGATTTAGTTTTACAAAAAGATGGCGCAACAAATGATCCATTGACGTAATCATGAGGACGTTATTTCGTGATAAGTATAATGATTGAACTAATTACTACCTACAATATTTTTTTGGATTTTCTTGTATCAAGTTTAAGATTTTTATTATTATCGTTTCCTTATGCCCTATTTTATTGATATGTAAGCATTCTTACAAAAGCTCATTCTCCAATCTTATCCCATGTCTCTTTGGAACTCAAACTCAAAATCATTTATTCAAACTTGGCTGTAAAACAGCACTTTTTGACGTCAAATATTACAAAAGACAGCCCCCAAAAACGCCCACTCTTCACCACTTCCTATGTGTTTTTGCTGGGAAGAAGAAGTGGCGCAACAAACTCCCCAGCAAACTACTACTCAGCGAACTACTCCCCGCATCCGGGTAATCAGTAGCCTATAGCTATCTTAAACTGCTATTTTTTCAATACGGTCCAGTTATTCCTGAGATTATCGCTTTCAAGAAAACAAACAAAGTATATATAAATGGGAAGAAAATTAATCCCTACAATTCAAAGTGCACTCAAAGGTGAGCCTAAAGCGATCGCCGCTACAACAATGACATGCAAGTGTAAACATCTGTCTGGCATCAAGCATGACTCCCCCAGGGTAGGCAGATGTAATTATTATGAACTAGCAGTATCCGATGGCTTCACTCGGATCCTTTAAGAAACTAATTCAAGTATCTCTATTCTTATTTAGGGTTTAATATGTAACTGTATATTTTTTTTAATGTTCCAGCCCATACGTAATCAAAAGAATGATGAACAAAATAACATCGATCGGGATTATCTTTTTGTTGCGGATTGCCCAGTATAGGCATTTTAAGTTCAGGTGTCCTCAAAAAGGTTTTCTTCACCTTTACTTAATCAAGAGGTAAACTTAGAAAAATTACATTGGTACTTTATAATTAACAATGTTGAAAATAAGTGCATAAACAGAAAATACAGAAATCTTGAGACAAGGAACTTGTAACAAGTAGGTATACAAGACAGAAAATGTAATATTTGCGATAAACATACTTCTCAATAATATCCTGGATGTGCCATACAATATAAGTGTGCTACGGACATACGTAAGGCAGATCACACACTGCCATGCGAAATGATACGACGGGCGAGATTATACATCTGTGACTCGTATCGACTCTTGCTTTATATATTTCATTCCGTGTCTTAGTAAGTAGTAACCAATACTGTAAGTCGTGGTGGCCAGCCTTACCCAGGTCAGACAAGTACTAATGTAACTTTTCTAAGTTATACGTACTTTCTAAGTTTATCTTAAACACCAATGACTTATTAAAGGTGAAGGAAAACATCTCGACGAAACCTAGACTATAAAGTCTGAAATCACCAACCCGCATTGAGCAAGCGTGGTGATTAACGCTCAATCCTTCCCCGTCAGACAGGAGGCCGTGCCCATCAGTGGGACGATATAAAGGCTGTGATGATGAATACTGTAAGGGCAACGACTGGTTTTTGAGCATTTCTGTTCGCATTGATTTGATATAAATAAATAGATAAACATCCCACTAAAGGATTTAGAAACCAGCAAAAATTAAATATATTGTATACTATATAATAAATTGAAAACCTAACTTACAAAACTACACGTACTTTCTTATACAAATAATTATGTAATATTTCTTAATATCTCATCCGTACTTCATCTTTAAAATTGCGATAAGGGTGATGAAAAGATAACCCATTGAAATATTAATCCAAGTTCGAACGTCCTAATGCTGTTCATGACAATGTGTGGCCCGCCTAATATTATTAGCTAAGTTTTTACGGTAACTTACGGTAACATAGCCAATATTGATTTGCTCATACCCCAGGTAACGTATCCGTGTATTCTCTAAAGACTACATTGTATAACAATATACGATGTAGTCTTTGCTTGCTCACAATGTTAGTTTTGCTGACAACATGGGTATTGAATGCCGTATCGTTGGGCGTTTTATGCCGTTTACTTCTACTACTTTGATATTAAGTAACTTGTAGGTTATCTAAAGATTCTCACGTTAGAATAGGACAGAAGAATTTGAATTTTTATAATTGTGAATACCTGCTCCAATAGTCGCAGCGGTTACAAGCCCTACAAAGGAGCTACCTGCTTCTGTGGTCATCTTAGTTGCAAGTGCTACAGCTCTACGTACTAGAGGTTACTGGTTTGATTTCTGAGTCGGTCTGAAATCGATTTTGGTTTTAGAAATTTTCACAAAGTTTCTCAGTGTCTGGAAGTTGGCGGTATTACACCCACATGCCTGGGAGGGCACGTAAAGACGCCATCTCCAAATGATATTTAATAGCAGTCGTTGTTACAATTCTTCGTCTGAGAAAACTTGCTAGAGTTTTCGCAAAGGACTAGTTACGTGTTTGAATCTGCAGCTCACTCAATGAGAATAGGATTGGGAAAGGATAAACATACATTATAATACAAAATATTATAAATTTAAATTCAGACCTACACGTGGACCAGATTATCTCATGCATGATAAAAAACATTAAGTGAATATTAACAATAGAAATAAAGAGGTACCAAAAGGAACCCAAGTTATCCTTTTTCGGTTTACATAGGAGAATGTTGAAGGCATAAGAATGTATATCCATTTTAATTTCAAAGGAGCTCTATAAACAATAGTGACCAAGGAACTACTGACTAATAAAGAGTTATGGCTACAGATTATCCAAGCCTCCTACTCTATTTCTAGCATTGAAATGAATTCTGTCTATCACATTGAATTACCATAACATTTAATCATCGTCAAAGTTATGATGGCATTGAGACAAACTGTAGTTGCCAAGCATTATTTTGTCATAATATTCGATTTGGCTTCACCTTTTGTGTCTGTTGTAATTTGTCGACATGAAGATTTAACTGTATGAACTTTTTTATACTTTCAATTGATCCTAAAGGCCTAATGATCCTTGCTGCTTTGTTCGCAAGAATTACCGTGACCCTGATACATAGGGTTCTTCAGAAGGAATATGGGTTTTAATCAGTAGGAGTCTGATACTCCCTCCAACTGCATTCACAGAGCTAGGGGTCATTTGATGGACCTAATATAGATACCATTATAATTTGTGTAATTTTTAAACATAATTAAGGTTTGAAATCTCTTATTTAAAATTTCACTTATACGTACAGATTACAAAAGTCTTCTAATAACTACAAACAAAAAATATTATTCACAACAATTTTATTAAAAACCCAAGGCTTCTTTACGATCACACCTTTATAATTAACCTGCATGATGCCTGCATGTAAACAATTCTGTCGTTGTAGGCTTCACTAAGCTAACCTAGTCAGACTGACCTTTGGACCTGAGCTAAGAGGATTTACTCTGCCTGGCTCCTTTGAAAGCTTGCGTGCATAATTAATATTTTAACTCGATCGAGTACGTGATAGGTCCGGGTCTATAGGTGGATTTGTATAAAGCTTCGGATGACGTAATGGGTGGGATCTTCGTTTGTTTTGAGATTTTGAGGGAAACAATGGATATTTACGGAGACAAGATGGGTGCTAGGTTTAGAATTGGTTTATGAATGGATACGGATTTGAAGTGTTACTGGGTTTTTGTGTGGGGATTTCTTTGTTTAATCCTTGAAATATTTGTTTCATACTTTGTGTAGTATGAGGTCTTTGATTTTAAAATGACGCTAGGTTTATCTTCTAATGTGCGTATTATATCAATAAGGTAAGTATTCAAATTAGAAACGCTTTACTTACGCTATTTGTTCTTTTGATGTTCATAAACAACATTTACAAAATCAATTTGTTTAAAATTTATAGGTAATCGTTCAAAAGCATGGTCAATGTAGTTATAATTTAATTCGTAACCCAAAAATAGCTCTTTAAATATTGATATCCGACTACTATAGTTTACAATAATAATTATGTCTACGAACCCAATGAATGAACACCGATAAGGTTTATAATAGAACAAGTAATAATAAACTAATAACATTATGTTTACATAACTGCCGGCACCCTAGTTATCGAAGTCGTTAAGATAAGCACTGGGATGTAACAGTTATTGGTATTTGTTATAATATTATTGAACATAATTGTGAATATAATTGGTAACAACCAGATATTTTTCTTCAGATTGTAAAATATGCCTTCGTAGACAAAACAAAAGGAAGGCTGAGCGTAAATCATCAATACAACACGTCTAATAAAAAATACTTTTTGAAGAAAAACTAAAGAAGACTTTTTCATGTCTTTAATTAAAACTGATACAGCGTTTGTATACGTAAATTTCATCAACAAAGTTCATTATAAAATTATTCACTTAACTAATAAAACATTGTTTTTGTTGCAGGTAATTTAATTCTACCTTCATTTATTCTGGAATATGGAGAAATACACAAAACGGTAACTGTCATAATTTGAAAACAAAGAGCAATTCAGTTGAATTGTGCTGGCCCCAAGAGTGTTCCTTGTGGAAACCCTTTAATGTTTCTGTGTACTTACGTCTGTTTACTGTTATTATGATATGTTAATAGCTACTTAACGAAATGCAAGCAACAACGTGAATTTATCAACATTCAATACAATAGTCAGTTAGACTTTATAGCCTAGCTGACCGTTTCACGAGATAAAGTTTATCAAATGCATTATCATATTCAAACAGTTATTCTCCATTATATTCACTTGCCGAACGAAATGTTCACACAATTTCACAATCACTTAAGGAAACATCATGAGGTACTTATAAAGGAACCGGATTCGAAAAGTTTATAGCTTCTGCTTACGTTTAAAATAATTCAGTGTGAAACCGTGAAGATAATAGTCTAGTTGTGAAGGAAACTATAACCATTATGGTCCGTGCTAAGCACCGTGACAGGAAATTGATTGGTACGTCAAACGCACGATACATCTCATTGTCTGTTGTACATTGACGGGTTTATATCAAAGATATAACAACATTAAGACAGTGACGATGTAATGGACGTTGTAAATATTGGTAGTGTCGATGTATTTATAATTCATGTCGGATATTAAGCACATTACTTTGCGAGGTGGACAATTCCAGAGTAATGGACTGTTAGCTAGTTAGATTGAAGATGTTAAAAAAACAATGACTACTTGTGAGTTGAAATACTAATTTCATGTATCAATTTTACACGCCCATAATATTCATAAAAATATACCTTTTTGGTGTTATTATAATGAACTTTAAAAAAAAAATGTGTACTCAAAGCAACTTTTTTGTACTGGATAAATTCTTTAAAACATGTGAAACATCAGCTTAAGTTTTCCCTAATAACACCATTTTTGCTTGAAAATAAATTCCTCTTTTGTGAGAATTTGACTAAAATGCAAAGTCAGCAGGCATAATAATCCTACTCCTTAATTAAATTACAAATTAAGTCTTGACGTGACTGTAATTAATTGGCGAAATAAGAGCATCATTCCCTTCCTTTTCATCCGGTCCCTGACCTAATTTAATTCAAATTCAATCAATGTATTGGCTTTCTTGACTTTCGAAAACAATTTATTTTCAATTGTTTTAATGAATTTCCTAAGCACTAATCTGGGGATCCTTTAATTCCATGTTTGTTATGTTTCGAAAAAATATTTTCTTCAGACAGAATAAAGGAGATAGACCAACAGATTTTTATAGTCGCTTTTATGTTTCTCATCCTGATTTCTTACCAAGGATAATACCTTTATAATTCATTCCTTACTCTATACATTCGCGTAACATCACACATTTCTCTTAACAATCACATCTCTGCTGCATGCAGTTGTCCCAGAAACGATTAATATCTTCTTCAGTTTTCCGTTAGCTAAAGTGTAAATTAAGTATGTATGAACCTTCGAGTTTAATGAGGCGTCATTAATATCAGATATGATCTCAGCTGAAAGGCTAAGTGATATTTAATTATGGCTTGCGGGGTTAATTATTAAGGAATTATGTCATGTTCGACATATTGGTAGCTATAATATGATAATTGATACCTTGTTAACGAGGTAAAGATTGAAACGGAAAATTTTAAGAATTATGACAATCTTGACAAGAATGGTTTGTTTTAAAAGAAATAAATTAAAGACCTCCCATGATGTGAAAGGCATTGAAAGCATGAAAAATGAAGATTTCATATCAATTTTGAAGACGTAAACATGCGTGAATCTTGAGGCTAATAATTCCCTGTGAACACTTTCTACTTAATCGTGATAAGTTCATCTTGCTTCGAAATTATTGGTCATTACGAAAAACAGGTTGATAACGCTATACATACATTGACGAACGATGCCAGTTAATTACATCATTACATTATCAAGAAAGCATTGCATGGTAGTTACAATAAAAACAAAATTATCCGTTTTGAAATTACACAAGAAAAAAATAGTCTCCCTTCCTGTCATTATGTAGTTAGAAAAGGTACTCGCGTTGGAAAATAACTCAAAGTACTTGATGATGATGATACCGTTTGAGCAGTTTTTAAAGCAAAAGTAGACATTCTTCAACACGAAGCAAAGCGAAATATTATCAAACAAGAAACGTAAGTCAGCAATGAGAATTTAAATTACTCATGTAAACTAGATGAAGGCATTGTTGTTGGATTTGATAATCTAGTCAGATACACTGAACGCAATATTACGAACAGGTTTGTGCAGACATTGAGGCACCATTCGGTCTTCAACCTCGAGTAATAGCGTAAATGCAAAACAGAACGCGCGATGCTATAACTGCTAAATGACTTATTTTGACTTGTTATCATTATGAGCTCATAACACCACAATTATGAATGATGGCATCATTGTCTAATTATATTAAGATGACACAACGCTAGTGTTACAGTTGTTTGTTCCAATCATAAATCTGCTAGCTCTAGTATATACTAAACGATAGGCCTGATTTTCTAAGCTCAGGTTTTCAAATTCCAGAAATAATCGACTGGATTTTCCCGAGTTGAAGTTGAAACCAGATGTTTACTCACTAAAATTGCATTCGCGAAAACACCAATCAACCAAGCCAGTCTGAAAAATGACGACTGTTTTTTTTTTTTATTCCAAATTAGTTAATGACGAAATAAAAACAAGTTTGGTGGCCCAGGACCACACAGAAAAATATTTTCATTGATTGTCAAATTAACCACAGCAAATAAGGCACCAGTTATCTTACGCAATAATACTTATTTCGTGTCTCTCGACCTCATAAAACCTGATTAATTTTACGTTTGCTGGTGTTCTATAGATTTCATGATAAATGTTTAAAATATAATCTACAGGCGTTTTTTGCTATTACCAACTTGATTTTACAGTCTATACGACTCTTTGTACCTGAATTTAAAGTCCAGATTCCTGTAAATGTAGTCTGCGTCAATTTGTCTCGAAACGCGGCTAACATGTTTGGTTATGCAGTTGTTTAGATTCTTTACGTGTAGAGATAAGGCTGATATTTGTTTGCATCGATTGCAGTAGTAATGTGGTTACGTTTTTTTTATTTATACTGCAAGTAGTCTGACATGGCGCAGACTGTATGACGCGTAGATCTTGTGGTTTTTGCAAACGAGAGACGGTAAATAATTTAGTGATGTAACCATCTCTGCTGATGGTGATGTCGATAAGATAACAATATTTAAAAATTGAATAAGTTATTTCTGTTGATACATTTTTTTCACTGTGTGAAGTGAGAATTGAAGAGTAAATAAATTTTGTATTCTTTTACGATTAGATTTATGCATTACGCTATTTTTCTACAAATACAATTTAGCGACAGATTGTTGATGGTTTTTTACTTTTACTGTATCTTGTCTTATATGTATGATGCGCTAAAGATTTTTCATTTCTTTCTTAGTGTGCGTGCTTTAATTTGGTTTGTAAACATCCTTCAACAAAACGAATGCAATGTACCTATCAAATAAAATAAAGGCCTTCGGTTTTTTCACAAAGCCCGGTTGAAATTACTCCGCAATCCTCACTTTATTAAACTCTGCTCTGGTTATTTATATTTTCAATTTGTTCCTGTGAAATTGTCGAATCTGAGCCATAAATAAAAGCTTTTATTTCAAATCCTTTTTCCGTAATGTTACAAATTGTTCCATATATCATCGATGGAGTATTTTGGCTATCAATAACAAAATATTATGCCACACCTCTTCAATTTTATTGCCTTTTCCTCTCGGCCTTTTGAACTTATTAACCTCACTTTTCTATGCAACTTTGTCTTTATATTTATCATCATTACCAATAATTATATCAAGTTATTTACGATATTTATGACATTACTTCTAATGATTATTACCACAATAATACTTGTTATTAGCTATTAATCTAATTGACCTATAACTTAACATAATGCGATGACTGTTATCTGGTAGATAGCCTCTATAATGTCCATTCATTTCCTTGATAAAAACATCTAGGAAGTTCACAGTGTCAAGGTCAACGGATATTCTTATCAAAAAATAGGTTAAAAGTCATCGATTAAAATGATGATTCCTTAATCATCATCAATCTTCTTCGAATTTGTAAATTCGTCTACCTAATTTGATTTTAATTAGTGGCAAGGTCTAAAATTTTAAGGCCTCTTTCTGTTGACCTGATTTTGTTACACGGTATTAGGATCTGATTAATTTGAAATCGAATGAGTTTCATTTGTTTTTTATGTTCAAACTTGGATTAAATTAATTTTAGATTTTAGATGTCTATTTTGATTCGGTTGGTGTAATAAGCTTATATTTTTATGGAGTAACCTTGCTTTAGGTCTCCCTAGCAGAGTTTTAGATAGATATATTTTGAAACAGATATGTTTTTTTCTTACTTGTTTAGCTGTAGTGAATTCTCTTCTCTATCTACGTATTATAGGATTTATTGGTGAAAACCCATTTAATTTGTTTTTGGTGATTTCCAATATTACTACTGCTATTCGCAGAAATAGGAAATCATTATTTCAGTTAAGATTACCAGCTTAATATTTCCACAAAAGGATTTTTATTCCGTTTCAATATTTACCCCAGCTGAAATTCAACTGACATTCCACCCAACAGAATTTCAACTTGAAATTTTCTCTATATTAAAGCTGTTGAAGAAAATGCTCTTTCAACGTTATAACTTAAAACAATATCAAGGCGTTCTCGTGGCAATCTCGGCGTAATCGAATCGAGAAAGGTCGTCTATGACTTAGCGGGTTAATTACTTTGAAATCCTGAAGGCTGAGTTTTAATTGTGTAGAATTAGGTATTTACGTTTTAATTTCATGTGGTATATCTTAATGATTTGATTAAAAGATTCCCATAATATGAGTAAGTTAATAATATTTTGGGACAATATATCGAGACACCCTTTTCACACTGAATCAGTTAGTCCCAAGGTACGCCATTGATTAGCTTTTGTTATGGGTGCCAATACAACTGATAAATGACATATTCTTTATAAATTATGTATTTATAAATACATATTGTAACACCCAGACAACCACACGCTCATCACACAAAACGTCGCCCGTACCTGGAATCGTACCCAGGTCCTTCAGGGTCGTCGGGGTCGTTATCGAGTTTAATAGTTTTGTCTTATCTGTTTAAAAGTATTTTTTTATCTCCATCATCATGATTCCGTAGGTTTTAATCAGTAAAAGTCTGCCACGCCCTCCTACTGAACCCAGCGGGTGATCTCTAATACAATTTCCACAAGGATTCACTGGATTGTATCTACAGTCTATAATAATTCTCGTTAATTTTCTTATATCAATATCAAGCAAACTTTTATAAATTTTATTTACTTTACAGTTTATGTACTCAGTTGATGAGACAAGAAGAAAAATAGAACTGTCAAGTACCTACAAAGCACTGTTTATTTTTCAAGAAATGTCTTCCAGTAGGCCAGCTATGCGAGATGGTCTACATCACTACGACTACGTAAAAATGAAAAATAATATAATATAATATTCCTCACACATTCACACAACGTCATCTAGTCCCAAACTAAGCAAAGCTTGTACTATGGGTACTAGACAACTGATAAACATACTACTTTTCTTTTGTAAATACATGATGAATGTCTTAAATGATTATAACTTCTATTTCTTTAACCTCATTATTTCAATAACTAGTAACGTTCTTTTAAAAAGATATCAGCATTATAAAACAACAATATCGTCTACATAAATATCACAAACCGCATTAGAAATAACCGTAATGATGTCCAGCGCTAAAGGTTATCGACGTAACCGTGTCAATGAATCTTACTCGATATAAAATTCGATATGTTCATTCAATATGCTCTGATTTTTTTCATCATCACTAATCAACGTTGGGTACGCATTTGTTTTTTCTAGACTCGATTCAATGGTGAGGTCACGCAATGATACTCGTACTTGTTCGCGACAAATTTATTTTGCGGTCACAAAACTTTTGAAGCTATACAATTTGTTAGAGTCATTCATTTTATCGATAGTAAAGTTAAGTTTGTTGTTTACGCTGATGGAAATAATTGAATTACCGAATACTTAAATGGTGATCTCAGTAAGTAATATTCGAGAATCATCATCGTTTTATGTTTTAGTTTAATCTTGAGTATAACGGAGTCTGTTATCAAGTATTTTCCTAGAAATATTCGAGTCTAGACTGTGACATCTGCCAATGACGCAATGCCTTCAGATCCTTTCGAAGAAAATCGCTTGAAGCTACAATTAAACGGACCTGTTCGCGGTATATTAAAGTTATGGTTTTCGTTTGTGTTGCTTTTAATATCAATTAGTTTTGCAGAGTTATGATCATCGATGTTAGATAATATTTCATCATCTCTTATTTTGTATTTATCTGTTTTCACATTTCTCCAAAAATAATATTTATTGACTATTTTCATATTGATATAGATCATATCGATCCTCCTCGGAACCTCGGAAGGTAACGACCAAAGAAACGATGAATTGATTGTGTGAAAGCCGATATGGCTAGAAAGAATGTTACTTATGAGATGATGGCAAATATAAGGGTGTGGAAGAAGAAAACATGCTTCTCCGGTCCAGAATAAATTGTGTTAGGAACAGGGGGATGGATAATGATTGTTATAATAATGTTTTTTTTTTTAATTTATAATTCTATTTTTTATACAAAATGGGGTTATTGTATCCCGAAAAACAATTTTTTTAATAAAATGCAGGTAAATATGGTTGGTTGGCTTTCCTGAACCTTTGAAACTAAAATAAATGACTCTAAAAGGCTACATAAAAATAAAAGCAACATCTCTAACATTAAGAGCTCAAAACACAATAAAAACATCAGGAACAATGATATTTCTATCTCAATCTAACCCGTCAATAACACCATTATAATTCACTTACATCAAAAATATTATCTTCGACATATCTTTTCTAACCATCAGCTCTCAACTCGTCAATATTTAACTACATAGTTTACTATCTGTATTTAGTAACACTTTTACTAAACTTACTATTGATGTAAGAGAATCGTAAAATACTATTAAGATGCGGAGTCATTGAATCTTAATTATTTTAAGTGTTCATTAATTTGCGACTTTCTAATACCTCTTGTGGAGATCAAGAAATAATATAGCGTTTGTTACATAAGTATGAAATTAATTGAAAAAACGTTTAAGTCAATTTAATTGGATTTAAATGTAATATGCATTTGTTAATAGAAAGTATCCTTTTTTGGCTCGAATAATTTGTGATAATTAATTTCTCCTTTTATAGACAAACGTTATATCTATATGCTATTATTAAAGTAACAAATATGAGTGACTTTTACTTATAACTTACAAGTTAATTTGCAAAAAAGTTATTTCATTTTTAACTGGACCTACAATAACATTTATTTATTATATTATTTAGAATTGAATTTAAGGATGTTTATTTATTTATCTAACTTAAAAATAACACCAAACTTTGACACAACCGACTCAAGGGATAGATATTTTTTTATCTTAGATAGCTACCAACGACAGCACATCAAGCCACCAGAAACTATGATGCTTCAGCGATAAAGTTGAAAATGTATTAAGGATATTTGACAGATTGTCGTAGCAATTTAACATCAGTACTGGCTGTCTATATATATTTATAATATTATAGGTGAACCACACGGTAAATATTATGTTACCTAGGAATACTTACTATCGCAAAGTACGCACTTAGTGTTCCTACGAAAATATAAAAGCCTTAAACTATTTTCGGTATTGACAATATTCTACATCTGACTGTCTTCAAGCGACTGATCGAGTTTACCGATATACGTATGAGTTGTAGGTACCTACTAACAGTTTGAAGATTCTGAAAGAAAGAATATACCTTTGTTAAATGGAGTTGAAAATATAGGTATTATATCTTAGTAATGTTACCAAAAAACTAGTGATTGCATCCAGGCCGATTGTCGGCTGCGGCGGCCGTTCTCATTTATGGAGATCAGCCAGCTGCGCAGGACATATTATAGTGCACAAGCATTCGCGCAGACACAGGTGCACTCTCTATTCCCTCACTCTCATAATCCGATGGGACGGCAATCCGACACGACCGGAGAGAGATCAGGCGCAGGACCGACATTTACGTGCTCTCCGATACACGGGTGAATCAATCACCAACTTCCAGACTCCAGGCTGCTTTGTGAAAGTTTCTCAAAACCCACAAAGCGATTTCGGCCCGACCCGGGATTCGAACCCGAGACCCCGTGCACAGCAGTCGCTCCTTGCAACCACTAGACCAACGGGGCAGTCAAAAAACTAGTAGTAGGTAGATATATGAAATTGAATATTACCTACATATCGCGGCAACTTTGCCAAAATGGGCGGTTAGCCCCAAGGTAAGCCATTGATTAGCTTGTATTATTGTTGCTAATGCAACGGATAATCTGCATAAACTTTACATAATATTCTAAAATCCCGACCGCAGCCAACAAGCATTCTTACAAAAATATTGACCGTAACGGAAATCAAACCCGGGACTTTCAGTAATCCGGCATGGTGGCCATTGCGCTTACTAGGTCTTAAGGAACACAGGTCGTCCAATTAACGAATTTACTATCGTCTACTACACTAAATTAAAAAAAAAAAAATAATCCCCCTCCCAAATCTTCAATATTCCACTCATCCGCCAACAAAAAAAAACTTCTATCGTAGAAACTATCGACAGGAAACAGCCCATCACTAGCCGCATAAATACCGACGTGTAGAGCAAATAAAACGGTACAACCGGGCTTTAAAGTTTTTCCACATCCGACGGCTGGCGATGAGCTATTTGTTTAAGAGTTAAAAGCCTAGGTTACGACGTCTAACACGTGCTATTTGAGAGCTGAAAGCCTAGGTTACAACAGGTAATATGGTGTTATTTGATAGTATTTGTTTAGAAGCTAAAAGCTTAGGGTTATGCTGTGTTTATTTGTTGTAGTTGTCATTTGTTTAAGCAGTATTTTTCGTGGTATTATGGTTATGGTAGTCTGTTAGGCTAATGAGCTCTAAAACTTTAGAGGTGCAGACGCCAGCACATCACACATCACAATCAACTTTGAACTATATGCTTCAGCGATAAAGTTGAAAATCTATTAAGGAAATTTGACAGATTGTAGTAGCTTGATGTGTTGGCGTCTGTAAATTTTTCTCGAAGCCGCCTAAGGCTGTTGTTGCATACAAAGAAATTATTAATTATTAGTATAAAAAAAAACAATTTCATGCTTTCCAATGCAATTTTATGATTTATAAACATAATATCTTACTTCAAGAGGAGGGGTAGAAGCTCGTGGCTAAGTAACAGCTGTCCTGGTCAATCAATCATAAGGTTAAGCAACACTTGGCACCATCGATCCGTTGATGGAAGACCATCTTATTATGACGAGTTGCTCTGTGTTTCGGAAGGCGCCTAAGACTGGTTGGTCTTGGCCGTCTTTTGAAAATCATTGGCAGTCGTTACGGGTAGTTAGAAGCCAGAAAGTCTAAGAATCAGTCTTGCCAACGTTGAGGTCAGATAGGCAGTTGCTCCATGTAAAATACTGGTACTCAGCGGCATCCAGTCACACAGGAAGCTGACCCCAACATACCTGAAAAAAGACAAGGCTAAATGATCTTATTTCATGATCCTAATATTCCACGATCCTTTCCTTATCATAAACTTGAGTAGGTTTATTTTCAGAAAAAATCTTTTTTCGCCAAATTAATGTAATTACCTTCTAACAAAAAATAAACCTACCCAGAAGTACGGGCGCCAGCACATCAAGCTACTAAAATCTGTCCAATTCCCTTAATAGATTTTCCACTTTATCGCTGAAGCATATGGTTCAAAGATGTTTAGGAAAATTTTACAGTTTCGGTAGCTTGATATGCTGGTGTCTACAGCCTAATTCTATTCATAAATAAGTAAGTAAAGTTCTGTATAAAATCTGGCGTGACGCCCACGATCCAAAGCGTGCCTTATTGAGTTTCCACGTAGGCGTGAAATCTTGACTGCCTCGTTGGTCTAGTGGTCGCAAGGCGCGACTGCTGTGCACGGGGTCTCGGGTTCGATTCCCGGGTCAGGCCGAAATCGCTTTGTGGGTTATGAGAAACTTTCATAAAGCAGCCTGAAGTCTGGAAGTTGGTGATTGATTCACCCGTGCATCTGAGAGCACGTAAATGTCGATCCTGCGCCTGATCTCTCTCCGGTCGTGTTGGATTGCCGTCCCATCGGACTATGAGAGTGAGGGAATAGAAAGTGCACCTGTGTCTGCGCGAATGCTTGTGCAGTATAATATGTCCTGCGCAGCTGGCTGATCTCCATAAAAGAGAACGGCCGCCGTAGCCGACAATCGCCCTGGATGCCATCATCATAATATTATCTGCTTTCGCCTACATTTAGATATTCTATGCTTAAAAAATAAAAATTTAAATCTAGAATGTTCGATGAAATACATCTTCTCTGTTCTTAGTCTCTTGTAATCTTAAGGGCCAGTTTCTCAGGTTGCGGATAGCCACTATCTACCAGATAAATTAAATAAAGGAACAAAATTTATATAAAATTATCTGCCAGGTAAACTATCTGGAACTTATTAGCAACTTGTAAAACTGGCCCTTAGTAAAGTTGTTCTCAATTCAAAAAAATAATGTTAAAATTTTTTTTCTAATGTAAAAGGCGATATTATTAGAATCATTATTTTTTTGCTCTGTTGTCACATCTACTCTCAATAGTAAAAAATACTTGAATAATGTGAAGTCCAAACTACTTAATAAAGTTTATCTAAAGTTAGTAGGTAATTAAATAGAAAATCTTTAAAGGTCAATGTAAAGAAAATGTGCTATCAAGAATAATCTAATATGACGCCGTAATGACAATCTATCACTTCATCTCGCCGGTGGTAAAGTGCCGTCCACGATGGAACTGTAATTAAAATACTAGACGTTGACCGCAGTTTTACGTGTTAAAGGTAATAATTCGTTAAAATCTTATAAAAATACAGGGTAATAAATGTAATTAAAATCAGTATTTTTGTATACATTTTTTTTGTGTAAATTGGTTCAGAAAAGCCTTGCTTTTGTATATCTCAATTTTCATATGTATTTTTTCCAGGGGGAAGGTTATGTATTTTGAAGAAATTTTAATGATTTTTTTTAAGTTGAAATTTTGTTAAATTCCTATAGTATTCCTATAGAGCGCTTTAATATTAGCGGATTTTCGGCTTAGTTTTTCTACGCGTGGAAAAAAATCTGTCGCGTGATTTCAGCTTTCATCGATTGAACTTGTCAGTTGTTTGTGTTGCTTGTTTGCTGTCGCTGTAACAACTTTCGTGCAATCCGAAAAACTGAGCGTAAAATCTGCTCTCGTGTCAGTTAAGATTGCGTTGTCAGTTATTTTTTAGCTTTTAGGAATTAAATACAGGTTGATAATAGTTGAAGAACTGGAAGCCTTTTATTACCTGTACCTTATAGTTACCTATATCAAATATGTAGGTGAATGATACAACAGAAAAACACCATTATACAAAATTAACCTAAAATAAAAATATAGAACGTTCTGGAACAAATTCGTTTAATGTAAAAAGACCATTAATAACGTTCTTATATTTTTCGCAAAAACTGCTGACGAAGCCTGTCAAAGCTAATTAATATGTGCAAAGTAATTAGTTTAGGCGTTAATTATTCTTTAAGTTCTTAGTCCAAGCTATTAGTTTAACGTCTGGTCGTTTGAAAGCTTTTCTTGGCATTTTCTTGCTTAACAACTCATATTTTTAATCACTATGTAAGTATTCTAAAATAAAATTCTCCGTTCCCTATGTCTGTTTCCAATAAACTCCAAAACTACTACAAGAATTTAAATGTGGTTGTCAGCATTTGTTATGATATACATATGTATATGTAATTCATTGCGAACCGGTGCAGGTGAAGCGGGTTGCTAGTCTGTTATATGTATATTTATAAGTTATTCTCTCTATTACAGATATATAAAAATATGGCAATTGAAATAATAATACTCATTATTTTCTTTGCATCTGGGAAAAATCAGGTTTCATAAAATATAATATACCTACCATCAACCATTTCTCGTTACCAGTAAAAAAAGGAATTATAGTAACAGAATTTTTTAAATAGTTATTTTGAAAATACATATCATCCTCCTGCCCTTATCGCAAATTTTCTTTGGGGTCAGCGCAGCAAGATTTTGTCTTCCACGCTCTTCTATCTGTCGTCATCTCACAAGTTACATTATTTCTAGCCATATCGACTTTCACACAATCCATCCATCGTTTCTTTGGTCGTCTCCTTCCTCTATATCCATCCACATTAATTCTCAAAACATTATGTATTTTGAAAATACATAATACCATATTATTTTCCATGGTACATGTGTTTTATTGTATTCTTTGAACTTATTTTAGTACCTATCGTATACTTTGACGTACCCACGACTTCTTCTTTCTGACTACCGTTTAAGTATTTTCTAATTCAATAGTATCATATTACATTGTTGTAATAAATTATGCAATAGTTCTTGTCAACGATTTAAATGGAAGTTTATTGTTGATTTTTTATAATAATGTAGGCGGATTAGTCTATTAATGGCACGGTAGCGGTTTTAAATGTTTTACTAAAATATAATATCATATTACACACCTATGGTAAAAACTTTTTACATGTGAAAAACTTTTTGTCTGGTCTGTCTATGGTAATTTTTATATTTTGTTTAAATTTGGAACGGATTTAAATGGTAGGTGTGGTGAGATCCGATGTTTACCTGTGTCTAAAAAAAAACATTCTTATTATGTATCTTAAAGACAATATCGTTTTATATGACGTACAATAAAATACAACTATGAAATCAGTTCTTGATCAAACCATTTTGTTTATCATTTTTATATATTTATAAATAAACAAATTATTAAATATATCATCTATATAATTGAAATATATTCCAAATATCTGAAAATGTATTATCGGTTATATTTTGCTCTTGAAATTCTTCATCATTTTGTATCGTAACCTCACCCTTACACTGGCTATTAGCGGCATTGCGCAGGAGTCGTAAGTAATTAGCCGCGCGTAGTTTATGACTGACCCTCCAGCCAATAAGCGGTTTATAAGAATCGTTGAATTCGAATAACAATTATTTTAAGTCGGGTTGAGTATGTGAGGTGGGCAGGAGACTTGCTCATATTGCAGTATGAATATTGAAACATAATATAAATTGTGTAACAGCTCACAATAGTCATGTTGTCATGGTGGTTAAAGCACCAGCCTCTCAAATATGAGTGTGCGGGTTCAATTCCAAGTCAGGAAAGTACCAATGAAACTTTTCTTTTTCTTATTTATATTACGTATGTAGGTACTTTCCAAGTTTATCTTGGACACCAATGACTGATTAAAGGTGATGAAAAACATCTCGAGGAAACTTGGACTAAAATGTCTGGAATCACCAGCCCGTATTAAACGTGGTGATTAACGCTCAATCCCAAATAGGTACTGGCTAGAATGTAAAGGACAGAATGACGCCAAAGCTGCTTTTTTTATGTTTTATAGCTTGTGTTGTCCTTAATAATGTTTGTTTTAGCGTCGTTTTTTTTGTGTTGAATAAATGGTTTTTCTTTCTTTCTTTCTAGAGAAATACTGAATCGCCTATCATACAAATACACACCAGCACATCAAGCTACAACAATCTGTAAAATTTCTTCATACATTTTAAACTTTATCGCTGAAGCTATGTTATATGGTTCAAAATTGATTGGGAAAATTTTACAGTTTTGGGTAGCTTAACGTGCTGGCGTCTGTACATATCAAAACCATATATTTACGCAGAACCGTAGTAACAAATATTAATTCCCCCGCTCTTTATCCGTCACGTATAATATTGGACAGAAACTCAGCAGTGAGTGAGTTTCCATCAATTTCTACGTGATCACAAACTCACTTTCCACTTATTATAACTTCAAGTAAAAGTTATAATGGCGTAGCCTATTATCTTTTTCTGTTTGAATTTACGCTTCTGTGATTGGAAACGGTTTGATCTGATAGTTACTTATTTTTTATAGAGATAGCAATAATATAGATAGGATTTCAGTAGCATAAAATTTGCTAGTATTTTTTTTTCTCGAGCCTTTTCCCAACTATGTTGGGGTCAACTTCCAGTCCAACAGGATTCAGCTGAGTACCAGTGTTTTACAAGGAGCGACTGCCTATCTGACCTCCTTAACCCAGTTACCCGAGCAACCCAATACCCCTTGGTTAGACTGGCGTCAGACTTACTTGCTTCTGACTACCCGTAACGACCGCCAAGGATGTTCAATGACAGCCGGAACCTACAGTTTAATGTGCCATCCGAAACACAGTCATTGGTGTCCAAGATATACTTAGAAAGTACATACGAACGTATGAAAATCTCACTCATGAGAAGATAAATAAATCAATAATAAATCTTGAAATTTTAACTTGTATTTTTAATACAAATTCCTTGGGAAATATCTTCAAGGAAAACCTGCATAGTACTAGAATGTTTCACTAAAACTATTTTGTTAGAAAGGTAAGAGCATTCATTTCTCTACCATTGTCATCCAAACCACGTCTGAGAAAAGTGCTATTAACATCCGTGTTGTGTTGGGAAACCTTCACACTTGTCGCCAAGTTAAATCTATTAAGAAATAGTTTATCGTTATATCAGCCGTTATGTCCGACCCGAAAATTGTCGCTGTTGTAAATAGCATGAAACGGACCCAAAATATTCACTAGGTATTTTTCGTTCACGACTTATTGCAGTAAATTTATCTTCTCAAAAAATGGGCTAAATTACACTGAAAGAAATTTTCGATTCAGTCCAGTAGTTTCTATGATTAGTGCGTTCAATCAAGCAAACAACTCCTTACTTATATAAAGTCACTATCAATCAGTTCCATTACCTATAAGAATTTATTATATTTATGTATTTATTCATTTCTCTTCCTTATAACTAACATTACAGGTTTACTAACTAATTACAAAAATAAAAACGAGAAATACCTACTAAATTAAAAATAACATAATACAATAACAATACTTATATGTCCTATGAATGAATAACATATACTTAAACTGCAAACACTCCAACAGACAGACATTTTAACAAATTTTATGTGTCTAATTTGTTTCGATATTTGAACGATTCGATATTTTAACTTATGAATGATCCAACTATCGGCCGACAAAAAGTTGCCAGTATGTAGAAGCTCTAAATTATTAAAGTGTGAAAATAACATTGACTAACATCAAACTTATTTCAATATAACAAAACACAGTGGTGTGAAATCTGTCTAACAATATAACGCCTCATCAGTTTTCACCATCCATACTAGTGTTGTATCAACACGGAATATCGGTAAACCGGCGACGCTATCGCGATCCGATGACAGCTACTCGATTGAACTTTGAATCGAGATGGGAATCGATTTATCGATGCTCAGTTGGGAATGTAGGTCTTTCGGTGTTAATGTGAAGTTTGTTTGATAGTTAAATGGTTATCGTTAGTTAGATTTGTTGCGGCCCTTTTTGTTGATGATAAGTTACGATATCGAAGTTAAAATAGTTTTGTGTTGTGGGAATTACGTACGTGTGGGATAAATTGATGTTAGGAAAGTGTTCTGGATTATCGAACAAGCAAAACGGATAAAAAATCCAAGCTTAATTATCATTTTTCTTTTATTTTTTTTTGTAGATTTCTTCTGCTTTGAATTTTAATAATATATTATAAAGTTTTGTTTTTTATTAAATTATTTTTTGTTGCTTACCTACTAGAATAATTTCGTGTCATATTATCATAATATTTAAACTAAACAAGGAACTATTTAGCAAAATAAATAATATGCTTTATGTTATACTGTTTTTGGCTGGCTATTTCACCAGCTTCAGCCAGTCACACATGAAAAACAAACAAACACACTCACATACGAAATTTTGTTTTTTTTTATATTAGTGTGATAATTATTTGTATATTTTGTGTGTAAAATATATTCCAACAATGTGGTACCAACATCCAATCGGTTTTTAGTATCGGTACTGAGTACCGATAGCAAAACAAACACAAATAACCCTCTCCCTGCAGATCGTGCCGCGTCTACATCAGAATATGTCCCGTATATTGTTTATGCACGCTGTTTGTAAACCCAACAATGAAAATAACTGTTTGTTCCGTCGCACTATTTTATCAAACAAATTAGACACATATAATTTGTTAAAATGTCTGTCTGTTCGTGTGTTTACAGTTTCAAGTTTATGTTGTTTTGTCGATTGTATTTTGTATCGGTGACATTTAAGGGTTAGCTTATGGTACAATTCCTTTTATAGTTACACTAGTTTATGTTCACGCTTTAGCGCCTTTGGAAAACTGTTTAATATATATCACGGATATTATATAGGTACAGATAACAGGACATCAAGTTGCCCGGGTAACTGGGTTGAGGAGGTCAAATAGGCAGTCGCTGCTTGTAAAACACTGGTACTTAGCTAAATCCGGTTACACTGGAAGTCGACCCCAACATACATAGTTGGGATAAAGAAACTGACAAATTATCCAAATCAATATTAAACCATATTCTTTAGCAATAAAGTTGAAAATTTAATAAGTAAATTTTAAAAATTGTAGTAGCTTGATGTGCTGACGTCTGTACTCTAGTGCCAAAACTAGTTCAGTAGTTTCAGGGATTGTGTGTCATCATCCATACCAACAAAAATATTATCTTTGACTCCTAAATAGATAGCTATCTAATTTTCCTCAAATTTTGAGTGGAGCAGCGGAAAAAAGCTAGTTAATTTTAATTTGGGACACTTTGGCTTATGCTAATTTATTGCAAAACTTTCTTGGCGCATTAATTAATGCCACAATTAGCAGTAACTAAGGTACATTAGTAATTAAAAGAGTCACAAATTATATCAGTAAGTATTATATATTTTTAAGTAAGTTACTTCATATTTGATAGAAACACAGAACGGACGAATGAATCATCATCAGCCTCTTTATTGTCCCACTACTGGGCACAGGCCTCCTCTCACACTGAGAAGGATCGAGCGTTAATCATAACGCTTGCTCAATGCGGGTTGGTGATTTCAGAAATTATCCAGGTTTCCTCGAGATATTTTTCTTCACCTTTAATTAGTCATAGGTGTCTAAGATATACTTAGAAAGTACATATAACTTAGAAAAAATGCATTATTCCTAATAAATGTTAAACAATTTTGTTAAATCACTTAATCCAAAAATTAACTCTGCAAAGTTAATACGATAAATTTAACATCGAAAACAACATTCTAGAACCTAGTTACCTACTCATGTCAAATCTAGAACGAATCCTTGAGAGTATGTTAAAAGCAAGAACTATGTTTCTTCACAAGGTTGATATAAGTAGCAAAATCAATCGCCATATCAATCGATTGCCATATGAATCGATTTTCCTTAACGACTTCCATTCCGATTTAATTCACTTATCGATAAATTGCGCAATTTACATCACTATTAACTGCGGTATAGTATGTTAATGTTATAAGTGATATCGATCGGGTTTTCTTGTTTATGGCTTTTTAATTATTACGAGTATTATCGTTTGTGGACATATTGAGTTTTTGACAGCAGAAAAAATATATTTTAATGCTTAGTTATAATGAATTTAATAAGTTTGCCTAGTTTGTTCTGATGATAAGTTAGGTCAAATTAAGTTAAGATCGAATTAATTCCACTATTATTTATATATAATAAAACGTAACTTCAATTAATTAACTTACTAAGTATATTTTTAACCAATAATATTAACAAAAAATATTTCATACAATCCAGGGTAGGGTAGCTACCCTCTTTTTTGAGTGGGCAAATCATCAAATGACCTCTCCCGCTGCGCATGCAGCTGGAGTATCAGACTCTTAATGACTAAAACCCACTTTTGTTCCTTCTGGAATCCTTCATGTGCTGCGGAAACTTTGCAAACAACCCTCAGCCCCCGCTGAAGCATCCATTATGATAAATATTATTTATTTTGCAAATAGGTTAAAATCAACAATTTTACACTTCAATGTTGGATTTAAAAAAAAAACTGAGCCGTCCAAACCAACTAACTTGAGAAAAAACGCCGAAACAACTCAAGGGTCATGTCCATACTTAATGATAAATTAATATAATAATGTATGAGCAATGAAGGTTTATGCCTGATATGACCTTTTGAGGAAAGTATCATACAAGTTTGAATGGACCATTCAAAAACAATTTAAAAAACATCCCACAAGAATTCCTTAACAAAAACCACACTCGCGTAAAGCCGTGTTCAGAGTCGGCCACAAATCATCCACACGCAGCGACAGCCAGCAACTTACCGCTAACGATCTAGAGATAGCACAGATAAAATCCGTGAGCTCAGCTGATGGCTTCGACTTGTCGGAACATAGATATCGCGACACACCTATTGTTGTTTTGTGGTGCAAGTATATATTTATTACACAATCGTTAAATACATATAACAAAGAGAGGATATCGTGGAGGAGATCGTAGCTAAGTACAAGACACACGGGTCGATCTATGATAAAGTTAATCAACACTTGGCGCGGTCTGACCGTGGATGGGTGACCATCTTGTCATGACGAGTTCCTCCGTGTTTCGGAAGGCGCTCTAAATTGGTCCCGGTTGCCATTTGTACATCTTTAGCAGTCGTTACGGGTAGTCAGAAAGTCTAATAATGTGAGATGTTTGTTAAGATGGTCAAAAATTTCTAGCGGCTGATTCAGGTTCCCATGACTGCTAAAAGCAGTTTAAATGCTAGCCGATGTCCACAAGTTATGATTACCTGCCTTCCTAAATAGTGACATAATGTATGTAATGACTACACATGCATATTTTACTAAGACAGGTTTTGACTAGAAAAATTTGCATACATAATATCATTACACCTGTTATCCCAAAAGAACTTCAATCCAATCATTCAAAAGATCGTGTATACCGAAGCAAATTCACAAAAAAAAAAAAACAAATAGACAATTGCACTGCTCTTGAGTTCAAGAATCGAACACAAGACTTATGCTCAACCGTAGCTCTTTTCACTAGCAGACCGATAAGTCAGTTACATAAACCATTTCAATACAATAATACAGCACTGGCAAAACTAATGATTCATTACCGACACCATTAATAAAGTTTCGACGAACAAAAAAAAATACATAAAAATTAATGGCGTGTTCATACTGCGCCACAAATCATCGTGATATGATTACGATCAACTTTTACTAGCTGTCGATTTTGATCAAGTTGATAAGATATATGTATATTCGCTTGATGGTCAGTCTTGTCAAAATTTAGATTTAGAACTTGCGATGTTCTTTTTTTGTGTTAAAATTTAAAATAATACGAGTGTTAATAGTGGCTCTAGGTACACATTTTTTAAATTTAATGTTTACTTATTAAGATCATCATCATCTCAACCATAGGACGTCCACTGCTGAACATAGGCCTCCCTTTAGATCTCCACATATACCGGTTGGAAGCGACCTGCATCCAGCGTCTTCCGGCGACCTTTATAAGGTGTAATTAAAATATAATTACAAATTTAATAACTAAAAATTACAAATTAAAATCATGCATCACAAAATTCATCCACATCGCTGTCAGCGGGGATCGTGCCCAAAAGGTTGGCCGCATTGCCACGTTGGATGGCAATGCTGATTCTTTGGCCAAGGTTTGCAGCCCTTTGGTTTTTTTTCTATTAATATATATTTTATACAATAGATACAAGCGACAAATATTTTATATAGTTTTGTATTGAAATAAGTAAACCGCTTCGTAGATAAAGATGATAATGCTTTTTCATTTTTTTTATTGTGTTTACTGATTTATCAATTCTTATTTTTTTTAGTTTTCCTACTTACTTTCGTACCAAAATTATATCAATATTTACAGAAGTGCCAATTCTTCCATGACTTGCGCCATAAGCAGTAACACACAGTCTATTGGAAGTGCAAAATTATGAGCCTGTAAAAGGATCGACGCCAATTATCTTCAGTTGCTATTTATTCTGAATCGTGAACTAAACTATACCGTAGTAAGTAAACTTTTTTCTCTCTAGAATGTATTGTTTGGATTCACGATGAGTTTGTTTGTTTGTTTGTAAAATAGGCTCAGTAAATTAAATATACATAGGTTATGTATAGCTGTTTTCTATCAAGTATAATTGGGATTAATGTCATTATAAAGATACTATAAAAAGGCTTAGGTGTCGGCCACGGCGGCTGGCAGCCACGCAGGACATCAATTATAGTGCACAATCATTTGTGCAGATACAAGTGCATCCCCTATTATTTTACTCTCATAGTCCGTTGAGACGGCAATCTGACACTTTCGGAGAGAGATCTGGAGCAGGACTGCCATTGCACTTCCCATGCACGGATTTATCAATCAAAATCCAGACTCCGAGCTGCGTTTTTGGAAGTTTCTTAAAATCCACACAACAATTCAGCCCGTATTATACAGGCTTGGCCGGACTCGGGAATCAAGCCCTAAATCCCATGCACAGCCATAGCGCTATGTGATTACAAGAAAAACGAGGCATTCAGATTAAATATAACGTAGTTTTATGATTAAAAATCTAACAGCTCTTTAATAGATTACGTAGAGGCGTTTAAAACATTTTCCTTATAGAAACTATTACAACAAACCGTACTTTCAAATACCGCTTATACGCACACGAAATCCATAGATTTCTAACTTTTCTATCGCACAACTTCCACTGTCAAAATGACTATTATAACTATATCGATCATCGAAAACTAACAAAGGCATCGATAAGAATCGATGCGACAGAGTTTCACTAGCGTCGTGTCTATTCGAATGCCAGTATCGATACAATCGGCTTCTGAATCGAGATCGCAATCGTACGTTCGTGCGAACATGTCAATTGTCAGAGGAAATCGTGATATTGTGACTTTTTTTTTCGTTGTAGGTTTCCGGTAAGGAGGTGCTTGTTAGAATTCAAAGTTAAACTTTAATTCTTTTGTATGGAAAAGCGTGAGCTCATGTTATTAAAGGCTTTGTGTGTTTTTATTGTAATGTTTTTTTTTTGTATTTGTTACTATGTGCAACTATTCCCGGAACTTCTTTCCGCGTCTTGATAAAAAGTATATTTAGTTACTCCTTGTCTATAAGCTATTTATAGGTGAAAGTCTCTTCAAAATTGTTCCTGTTATTCAAAAATTTGCCGGAACATACAGAGAGACAGATAAACAAAAAATTTTAATAAGAATGTTTTGATATGTGTATGTATCGTTAAATGCATTTATTTTAATTTGAATATAATAGACCTCAATTTTCAGTTTTATTTAAGTATTTGTATAGATTTACAAGCAGGTTACGACCTGCCTAATATGTTACAAAATTTCTAAAAGTATTAATAACATGGGTACTTTTTTACTACGATTTTTTTACCGTCTCCAACATAAAGAGGCAGTTCGATGCACATTTGTCTGGTATTCTGTATATACCTACGTCCATCGATTTCCTAGCCATTTGTCAATAGATTTTAAGTGTATGCGTTTAAGCTCTCAGTATCTTATAAAATCGTTATCAAAGTTTAAAAATGATATCACCTTCCGGTAGCATTTAAACGATAAAAATTTAACGACACGTATTAAAATAGATAAAGAAGTAACTTCAACAATCTATTTCTCACCAATACGTAGGAGAAATCTTGTTTTTTTTTTATTACCACATATTAAATATTTTATCAATGAAAAAGTTTCTAAAACAACTGCCACTAATTTTTATTCATCTAAGATAATTTGAAACTGCATCCGCGTTATAAGATAAAGATTTAACTTAAGTCTTAGAGCATTTAACCAACCGCTGATGCCAGCAAACCATGCTACCTGAAACTGTCAAATTGTCCCAATCAAGTGTGAACCATATGCTATAGCGATAAAGATGAAAATCTATTAAGAGTTGACAGATTGTAGTAGCTTAATGTCTTGGCGTCTGTACAAGACCGCTGATTATACTCATACATACATACCTCTTTTTCGTGGCAAATCTTAAAATGCCCCCTCCCGCTATGGGTGTACGTAGCTATAGGGCTTGTCAGACTCTTACTGACTAAAACCCACTATGTTCCTTCTTGAGGTCTTTGTTTGTCAGGGCCGCGGTAACTCCGAACAGCACGCAGCTCCAGCACATCAATCAACCTCAGTCTGTCAAATGTTTTTCATAGATTTTCAACCTTATCACAATACCGGAAGGTTAATATTCAATTAGTAATATTTAACAGATACGGGTATGTTGACCTGCTGGCGTCTGTACCTTCACTTGTGCGACTGCAACTATCTAGCTATATTTGTTTATCAATTTTGTCGTCATACTTAAATTCGCAGACCCTTTCTCACAGAGATTGCGCTCATTGCAGTTCCAGTTGTTTGAGTGATCTAAGAGTTTACTACCATAGCAAGATTAGAAGTGACCACTTTAAATATTGCTCAACCGGGATATGAACACGGTATCAGTTATATGTGCCGGCGCATATCAGCGGGCAATTACATTTTGATGTCTTCCTGCATTGTGTGAACTTAGCTTTAAAATGATTAGTGAATGTTTATAAGGATAAGATCTAAGTTAATACTTAATAATATACAAGCTCTGGTTGTCTGTCTGTTTATAAATACATGATGGGAATAGAGGAAGCGCTAGATTTTAAACAATGGGACTGTACCAGCAGGATATTTGTGGTTAAAGCACCAGCCTCTCAAGTATGAATTTGCGGGTTCAATTCCAGGTCAAGCATGTACCAATGCCACCTTCCAGACCCAATGCCATCTTTCTATATTGTATGTACTTTCTAAGTTTATCTTTGACACCAATGACTAATTAAAGGAGAAGGGTAAGATCTCTTGGAAACCTGGATTACAATGTCTGAAATCACTAACCCGCATTGAGCAAGTGTGGTGATTAACGCTCAATCCTTCTCTGTCTGAAAAGAGGCCTGTGCCCAGCAGTGGGAAGATAAAAAGGCTGATGATGATAATGATATTTTCTTTTTGTTTATTTAATTTTAATAATACCTCGTACATAGAGATATTGAAGCTTCAATACCGTATTGCTAACAAACATGAAATAAATTGAACTAGTAAATACTTTTAAGTCTGCAAAGACCTTTTCCGTGTTACCCCATCGTAGTTATGCAAAGGAAAATTTAAAAAAGAAAAGTTTTATTTTAAAAAGTTTCTTCTCTCCTCCCGTTCATATAAATCATATGAAAACTTTTGCAATTACCAAGTTTCTTTATATAATGTTAATGTAACAAGCTCTTGGGGAAACTAACAACGTATAAAAGAGTTTTCTGTGAAAAAAGTATATATTGGCAAAACTTAGCTCCTTGTTTGAAAACTATAACATTACAAATACTAACTGCCCCATTTTTCTAGTAGTCGCAAGCGCGACTGCTATGCACGGGGTACCGGGTTCGATTATAGAGATTTGTGGGATTTTTAGAAACCTTCAAAACGCATTCCGAAGCCTGGAAGTGGTGTCACACCTTCCACTGTTATTTAATAGAAGCCATAACTTTAAACTAAGTATATTAAGGCCCAGTTTCACAATGTCCGAATAGCTACTACCTACCGAACTTTAAAAAATGGAAAACAATTCGTATGAAATTATCTACCAAATAAACTAACTGGAACTTATTCGTAGGTGGTAAAACAGGCCCTAAGTATACTATATACGATATTAATTCCTGCAATACTTTACTTATTTTACACGCAATACAAAAAATGATCATTTTTCTAGCCTAAGTCAGAGATTCAGCAAGAAGTCTAGAATTTTAAGCAGTAGACATACTACAAACTATGCAATAATTGCAATATGGACCTTCATACCAACAAAGCCATTAATATAAAACTGTATAAAACAAGGAAAAAAACACAAAAAAAAAAATTAAATAAGTAAGTATAATCGATTGCAATCTCAAAGCAATCGTGCTTACAAAGAATGTTATGCGAGAGAAGCATCGATAAGCAACGGTAGCATCTAACGAACAGATTGTCAATCGATTTGCCCGCGGCGATAAAATTCTCACACTCGATCGAGTAAAAGACCGACGTCCACTTACTAGTAATCGCTGACCGCCTAGCTTTTGCCAATCTCGATTCTCGATTCTACTTTTCGAGTCCGATTCGATATTTCGATTCGCTCGTCGCTTTCAAGTTTTGTTCCGCTATCGGTGCATTATATCACGTAGAGAAATGCAGCGTCATTTCTTGCGCAGTGCAATTTTTATATTTCCTATCTTAATAAAAAGAGCGCGGCTACTGAAATATTTTGTTTTGTGAAATAAAGTTAAGATTTTTCTGTAGAATTATTTGTTAATGCTTTATAGTCATCATCGGCAGCTATTTTTTTTGTCCCACTGAGTACGATACGATGATACGCCTCTTTTTTACTGAAACGAAATGAGACCACGCTTGATCTGATGTAATGTCAGACTTTGAAATAAGAACATCGCTTCTTACGATGCAATTTATCTACACACATACAAAGCCAGAACAAAAACTAAAAAATGCTTTTACACGTCAACACATTTTCTTTTCAAAACGAGCTGAGGTCAAAATTTCCTAACTGGCTACCTTGAGAAGAAACGCCGAAACAAACTCAAGGGTCAGAGTCTCTTTTAAAGTCCAGACATAAAATAAAATATATACTACCTAATGTATGAACGAGCAATGAAGATTACATAAGGAAAAGAAAGCTATATAAGGAAAGCCTAACACGCTAAAGACCTATTCTCGTTAGCATAAAATTATCGCCTGCATCAAAAAACAGCTGCTAATGTGCGATTTGCCTTATAAGTTCAAATCGACGGACGATACGCAAATGTTTGTAGAGAAACCTACTGAGAAACGCCTGCTGACAATTGACGACTGGCAGTAACTGGTGATGGTATGAAAGTGATACCTCTGTACGCTGGTGTGATAAAGTATGAATATGACAATGTATAGAGTCGATGCTTGTGAGGATAGTTAAGGAAAAATATTAATAAAAAAAAGATAATGGAACCAAATGGCAAGTATGCTGCATTGATCAAAATCACACTTATCGGACTTGAAACCTCAGAGTAATCGCGGTTTTAAATACATATATATAAAAAAACGCACCGACGGAATATAGAACCGCCTCCTTTTTCGTGAATTTGGTTGTAAATATATATGTAATTTGATAAGCCTTCTTTATCTCTGCCAAACAACAAATAAGTTATTCTTTATAACATATTAATCACATAATCATATTAGGCATAATCTCCATTTATGTAAACCGAAACTGGCAAGCCGTTCACGCACTGTCACTACCTAATTTTCATTTTTTTTTCTTAATTTCTGACATATATTAGACGGAAAAACGGGATGGATAAGAATGAATAAAGTTGTTATGTAAATAAATGTTGAAACTAAAAAAACAACATACCGTCGAATTGATAACCTCCTCCTTTTTTGAAGTCGGTTAAAAACAAGTTCATAATAAAATGTTTAAATACCTATAATGTTTTAGTAAATACACCGAATGTGTTTGACACGTTTACATAATTAAGTAAGCTTGTCTCATGCATACTCTAAGACGTAAACATTCTACAAGTCTATTCGATTCGGAAATCGATTGGCTCGTATCGATTTTATTGCGGAAAATACTTTCATGATCGTTTGAAGCAGAGATTATAACAACATAGTCATTTTGTTGTATGTTTTATGTATTGGTTTTATTATCTACTGAATATGATTAGACATCTTTTATAGGCATAAGATATTTTCTTACTTTCTAGCGGTATCAATCATGAACCTTACTATATTATGTACAGATATAAAGCACATAAAGCTACCCGAAACTGACAAATTTTCCCAATCAAATTTGAACCAGATGCTTCAGCGATATAGTTGAAAATCTATTAAGGAAATTTGACAAATGAGTAGCTTGATGTGCTGGCGTCTGTGTTATCTTTTCACTAGAACAACTTTAGTTACACCTACATAAGAGGTAGCTTATGATTCTTCTCAGATTATAGACTCTATGTACCAAATTTCATTTGTATCGGGTTTTGGAAGATTGACAGACAAACAGAGAATTACTTGGAAATATGTATATAGTATTAGTGAGAATTAAGGTAATTCATACATGTAACTTATAGCATTTAAATTTATAAAATTTAAAATTGATCAAGGTAAAGGAAAACATCTTGAGAA
Source organism: Heliothis peltigera (assembly GCA_958496145.1). Classification (NCBI taxonomy): domain Eukaryota; kingdom Metazoa; phylum Arthropoda; class Insecta; order Lepidoptera; family Noctuidae; genus Heliothis; species Heliothis peltigera. Next base: position 7,611,625 of record OY292341.1, read on the forward strand.
AACCCGGACTTTAAAGTTTAAAATCGCCAATCCACTTTGAATAAGAGTGGTGATTAACGCTCATTCCTTCTCTGCATGAGAAGAGGGCTGTGCCCTGTAGTGGAACTGTAAAAAAGGGCTGATAACAACGTGTATTTTACCAGGCACAGAACCCATAATGCATATGGAGAAAATACATACACACACACAACCACGCATACCACTCAATGCCACTAAAACGGAAGCTTTCTTAAAGTTTATTGATAGTTGAATCTGCATCATTGAATTCAAATCATTGCCTATGTAAGTAAGCATACATTTGCAATAGAAACTGTTTCGTATACCAATTGATTTGTCAATAGCAATTCTAATAAGAAATACACATATTAGGGAAGCGGTAGAATTTTTCTAAAGTATTTGAATTTTAACGGTTTTTATTTGTAGTTATTACGTGTAATAGGATCTGATAGACATTATGTATAGAAAGTTTGGTAATGTATTTGTTTGTTTATTGGTGTTTTTGTATGGAAATTATTCGGATAACTGCTATTTGAATAGCCGTTGCGTATATGTTTGGTCGAGAAAGGTGTATAACCAAAATAAAAACAAATAAAAATTGGTAAGTAGTTGTTTACCGTATAAATAACAAGCACCTGCGATTTGTTTGCGAACGATCGGAAGACGATTCTGTCGGTATGTTTGGAGTATTATTGTGAGATGAGCGTGTGAATGTTTCATTATAGTCCTTTATGTAATTAGGTTAAGTAATAACCTAGGTTTTAGGAACATTGTTACTAACAAAGTGGGTCTGTAGTTAATCGAATAAAAAATATTAATCCTGTTATATATTTATATTGTTTTCAAAGCAAATTTAATAAACAAAAAATCATAGGTTTTCTTTTGTTATTACTGTAAGACATGAAACATCATCTGCCTAGCCCTTTCACAAGCTGTGTTGGAGTTGACTTCCAGTCTTAACCGAATGCAACTGAATACCAGTGTTTTACGTGAAGGGACTGTCTATCTGACCTCCTCTTAACCCTAGATAAGATTCGTTATCAGACTTCCTAAATGTACAAATTACAACCGAACAAGGAACTCGACGAGATAAATGTTCACCCATCCACGGACCGACCGCAGTAAGCTTTGCTTAACCTTATGAACGATCGACCTGTGCGGCTGTTACTTAGCCACGAGCTCTTCTGTAGCATAAATATCGAATCGCGATAATATCGCTATATCGATGATGTTTCAAAAAACTCAAAGTATAGGGCATGATCATAATTCTGCGCTATTAAAATTATCAAATCCCAAAAATGAATGAAAAATATACATACATACTAATTTACATTAAAATACAGAACCCTCTTATCGAACATCGGTTAAACTCGTCATAGCAAACGAGAGCAATGTCCTCATAATGACTGGCATATGTTTATTTCGCTTACAATTGAAAGGGGTGGAGCAGAAATGTTAAATAGGAAGTTTGTTTGTATGTGGGTTAGCGTTCATTAATTTTAATTGGGGTTTATGACACTAATTCATTCTACTGAGGGTCATGTAAGTGATAGTTGTAAATAATGTGAAATTGTGTCAGTCCTCATGTCGAATTTATGTTACCATATTCTTGCAACTTTGCGTGGAGCTCGTGGCTAAATAACAGCTAAACGGGTCTATCGATCATAAGGACGGTCCGTGGATGGGTGATGAGTTCATCCGTATTTCGGAAGGCACGTCAAATTCACAAGAAGAACACAAAGAACAGTTGAACAGAAGCCAAAAAGTCTGACAACCAGTCTTAATAAGGGATATCGGATTGCCCAGGTAACTGGGTTGAGAAGTAGTCGCTTCACGTAAGACCGTGGTATTCAACTACATCTGGTTAACTAACATAGTTGGGAAAAGGCTTGGTGATGAAGATGATTTTAATTTTTCAATTAAGTTTGACTCACAAGAACGCGTTAATTAAATTTTAATTTAAAAAATCATTAAAATCTAAATAATGTACCTGAAAATATTTTAAAATCTTAAAAATGGCGACATATTCAAAAACTTAAAAATCCTTTTCGCGTTGCTACCAAAGCTGTACAAAAATATCAGTAATGCGGTGCACCAACAAAAGTGCTCATTCATTTGTGATATGTGCCTGAGCGGAACGTTCAGTTATAAATAGATTACATCACTACTTACACGCGAACACCATCGTCGCTGCTAGGGATGGGATTTTATCGATACTTTATCGATTAAATTATGAAGAATACACAATGGTCTTTTTTTTCTGCGATTCAGAAGTGATTTCCATTCCTACAATAAAAAATGTGGATAATAATATTAGTTAGTAGATTTATTGGCACTTTTACAGATGTATATGATATAATTCTTGCTGAATTTATACTGGAATGATTTTATAAATAGGGCGGTCTCAAATACATTTTATAGTATTTTATTCAACTATAGGTAAGATGAAAAGTTCAAACAACAAACAAGTAGTAGTCACTAGTATTTACAAAAACATCAATATATCGATAGAACTAAAATACTTTTCGCAGCACTATCAAGAACCCCCCTGATCCGCGCAGTGGGAACGTCTATGGCCCGTCTATAAATAAAATAATCGAAGCCAAGATAAAATTGTGAAATAATTATTGTTACACTGCACAATGATCACGAATCTATGAAGTTTCTACTTGCTATCAATGTATGGGCTAATGCAGGATGTATTATTATAGTAGGTACCATCATTTCTTAAGAAACCGCTTTTGAACCTACTGTATTGATATAGGTAAGGCCCATTAGATTATTAATATTTACAGCTATAAAATTTATAGCATAACCTATTAAAACACGCACTTTCGGTTAACGAGTGACACTGACACTTTATTTTTTGACACATTATACATTACATTACAATAAAATCAAAGGTCTTCGAATACTAACGAAGGAGCCATAAACAAAAAGAAGAAGAAGAAGAAATCAAAGGTGGCGTTAGTTGTCTATGAAAAAACATTTTGGTATAGAATTATTACAGTTTTGACCCGTAGTATATGTAGAGACTATTATCATTTAAAACAGTAAAGGACATGTGCACTTATACTAACGCGATACGGTGATATCCCTTACAGTTATAGTGATGTAATGAAGTTAAATCGATTTTTTATCATAACGGATTTTCATCCATACGGGTTCCGAATTCAAAATTACAGATTTTTGTTTCCTCGATAGCGTCAATCTCTGTTGACCTATTCATTTCATGCTTCTTAATATTTTTTTTAATTTAATAACTTAAGGAACAATATTTGAGAATATATTTTTCTTTATATATTATATATTTCGGTCGTAAAAAATATAAAATATTGGTAATATAATAGATTGTCAGTTCTTTTTTATAACTTTACAGCAGTATGCAGGGCAGGTAAAAAGTGCCAGGGAGTGTTCTTTTGTAATTAATTAAGAGATAACTCTGCAGAGAATGAAACCATAGAATCCTGGCTGTTAAATTAAATCAGTCTGCGGTTGAGATAAATTATCAAGCAACAAAACCAAGAATGTGGACGGAAATTAAATTCTCGGTCGTTTAAAACTTTATTAAAAAATCGCTGAAATATTTTTCTTTTTAAAATCCTTTATAGATACGCTGTTTATTCATAAAGTTTTGTAGTTTGTTTTTGTTTTAAAGAGCTTGAATAATATAATTCTTTGTTAAAACTTTACTAGAAGAATTTTGAATTTCTTTAAATGGGTAAATACTTTATTACAATGCACCTAATATGTTTTGATTACATGTTTTTAAAAGATTTTTTTTTTCTTTTAATAACACAGGGATTTTCTTTATTTCGGAAAGCACTCTAAATTGGTAAGTGCCGGCTGTCATTTGTACCTACATCTTTGGCAGTTGTTACGGGTAGTAAGAAGCCAGAAAGTCTGACAACCAGTCTTACCAAAGGGTATCGGGTTGCTAAGGTAACTGGGTTGAAGGGGTCTGATAGGCAGTTGCTCCACGTAAAACTCACTCGCACTCAGCTGCATCTGATTGAAGTCAGTATAGCTTGGGAAAAGGCTAGGCAGATATTTAAGTTAAAACTACTGAACTCATTAAGGTTCAAATTTGTTAGATATGGAAATAAGTGATCTTGAACTTTGTTACTTTATATACGGTTCATGAGTTCACTAGGAACTCGGATTAAATCGCGGCTGTACCTATAATTATGTAAAATGTTAGAATATAATCATGGCGGATGTTCACATCACATTGACAGTTCAATTATTGTAACAAACGCGTAGTTCTTTATGGGTAAAATTATTTGTCTTTATGTCCTGTGGTCATGTGTGAACCCCCAGAGCGCACATTCTATGGTAATTATATTGTCAAAACGCAGTTATGGACAGAAAGTCAAAATTTTCTTCTAGCAGATGAAAATCTTTAACATTCGTAAAATTCCAGCATCAATACTTTTTATACTAAAAATTAATTCGTACAGACGCCAACAAATCAAGCTACCCGAAGCTATCAAATTTTAATAATCAACTTTGAACCATATGCTTACGCGTTAAAGTACAAAAACTATTAAGGAAATTTGACAGATTGTAGTAGCTTCATGTGCTGGCGTTTGTACATTTCATTGGAAAGCCACTAAAAGTTATGGAAAATTCTGTAATAGAAAAAAAATAAGAAAATACATTTTTACTTAAACCTGCACTGTCCCACTGCTAGGCTAAGGTCACCCACATCGTTTCCACACCTTACCATAAAAATAAATTCATTTTACGCAGAAATAATTGATATATAACACAAAAATTAAAAAAAGAACAATAGTATCTAAATAGTCACAAAGGAAATTCGTGACTACTAAAGTAATTCTATAAAGAGAAGAATTAATTTCAAAAGAAAAGTTTATGATATAAAGTCCTAGGGAACTCCAAGCTATTGTCTTCAATTTCATTGCAACTAGTTACCTAGTTTCAAAACTTGAATTTCGAATAGCATCTCAAAGTTTTACTATAGACAAGATAGAATGTAGTTTTATTAAAAAGTGGTCGCTAAAGACTGCAATTGGGTACTTTACTAGGTCGAAAATAAAATCCTTTATGCTATATTTTTTTAGTAAATCATCTTAAATTTTATTCATGTCAAGGACACACTTTTTGAATTATCTTATTGATAATTTAAGCATAATAAGTGTACGTCTTGATGTAAAAAATCTGTGACGTCATAGTCCTTGTTTTAATACAAATTGCATAGAAAGGAACCGTTTTTGATAGTTCATTAAAAGTATTCCTTTTGACTATTCTCATCAACCACCGTATTCTGTTCACAAAACACCGTTGTAAATACCGTGTTCTGAGTTTAATTTCATTTTAAACTTAAAGGCCTTCTTCATGATCCAAACCAACCGCTAACAGAGGTCATTTTGGTCCAGTTGGTGTGAAAATCTACCGTGTAGATGTTGGTCGGACAACGTTCAACTGCATTTGGTTACCTAAACAGCCTGGTAGATTTTAAAATTAAAAGCTTTTATTTAACTGGCCGTGTTTGTATGTTACGGTGGATTCTTTGAACTCAATTTTGAAGTAGATATCTTCAACCGATTGAGCTGAAATTTTGTATACACATTCAGTTTAGATGACAATGCAAGATATGTTATATGACGTTATTCTAAATCGAATATGGCGGACCGTCCAAGTTTAATGAATTTCAACTATATGGGTATCAAATCAAAGGGTATATTGAGAGTGTCTTAAAAAATAATTTGACGTTATTCTAAATCCAATATGGCGGACTATAAAAGCTTTTTAAAAAAAGATTTTTTTTTCCATTAAGTTTGACTCACATTATTTAGACACTTTCCTCGCTGATTGGCAGCTGCACGCTTCAGATATTCATACAGACTAGAGATTAATTTCTCTGTTACTTTTTATTATCTATCAAGCTAACCTTCTGACACTACATTTCTTACATCACACCAAAACAATGGCTCGTATGTGAACATTTGAAAGATTGAATCAAATTAACTTCGTGATAATTTTAACGATAGCACACCTATGTTCCTGCTTATCTCTTATCGGATAAATGGGATCGTTATATCGATACTATTGTTTTATATGTTCAACCATTGTTCTGTTCGGAAGACATAGATTTATTTATGTATCTATGAAAGTTGTAGGTACATCATTTCTGAGAAAATTCTGTGTTGAAATATAAAGTTTCTAATGGTGTGAAAATACTCATATAAATATAGGTATATGTAGGTAGGACCTTCAGCAGGAACGTTAAAAAAAGTAAAGTTGTTATTAATTTATTCTTCTTAGTTAAATTATTAAGTAAATAGGGAAAATAGACAAATTAAAATGTAATCGTAACTAACTTACCCATTGTTAAGTATAATATAATTTAAAGCTTATGTGGGTGTAAGCGATTTTAGCACAAGTACTTACAATAAAAGAGCATTTTCTAAAATGCTTGTAAGCAGATTTACATATGACTCATCAACATAATTGATTTTCTTATACATCAATATGAATAATGGATCAATCATTATATCGTTATAGCCAACGATGCAAGTTATAAACTTATCATAGGTAAAAAAATACTATGTAATTGTGTATAACTTTCTCATGCAAGTTAAAAAATGTTTATTTTAAGAATATAATATTATTATTTATTGCGATTTTAAAGAAAAATATTATAATTAATTAAGCATTTGAAATATGTTCTCACATTATTTTAATATACAATATTTTTATTTTTATTTCCGATTAAAGTATTTTTCTAGACCACTTATGTTTCTTGAATCAACAGAGAACAACATTAAAAGTGATGGAATAAAAATATTGCACACTTTTTATTAAGAGCTCGCTAGTCGCTTATCTCTTGTACCACACACAACATTTGCATACATCTGTGATGTGCAATGGATCACCATTTGGTGGTGGCTGTGGTATTACTTTGGCACAACTGTGGACTATTAATATGCTTAATCGATTACAGAGATCTTCTTAAAAAAATATTGACGTTTCACCCATTGTTTTTTGGTACCAATACGCGTATATTTGTGCAAGCATATAAGATATTATGTGTAAGTGAATGTCTTAAACGCCTCCTTATTTGGTTTAGAAAAAATGTGTTTAGTGTCAAAATAAATAATGTAAGATGCTTACTAAACACTCTTTTGGGCTCATTGTCAAATATATTTGTATTTTTTTTATTACTTTTTCTTTTAGATTTAAAATAAATAAGCTAAGTACTGCTTACAAACCACTCTTATAGTCAAATATATTTATATTTTTTTATTACTTTTTCTATCCTATAGAGGATTAACAATTTTGTTTTTTTTTTTGTTACAGGTACGAACAAACATCAACACACAATATAAATTAGATAAGAATTAATTAAATAGATGCCTCTTTTAATATATTAAAGTAAACAGTCTCAATTAACCTCCATACAAAAATCTTTTGAAATCCAGTTAACGTATACGTTATAATCTCCTACTTGGTAAATGAGGAAAAATACCCCCATTAAACCTCAAAGGACCCTATTATAAGTATATTCTGGTTATGGCATACATGACCTACTTGCGCATCGGATCGTATGGAGCAAAGAACTCTGAAGGGTGTTTAAACAGGGGTGGCAAACGCAGGTGTCAACGACTCGTGGAACATTTTGTTGGGTTAAGTGTTCGACAAGGTGTATTCGATTTACAGATGGAAATTTCTGGGCACTAAATTATGATGTAGTAATAATATCGGGACACCTTTTTTACACACGGTCGTTTGGCCCCAACGTAAGCTATTCATTATATCGTGTTATGAGTGCTAATACAACTGATAAACTACATATATATTTATGAATACATCGTAATATAACAGTTACACCCAGGCTGACAGACGTCATCACAATTGTCGGCCGTATCGAGAAACGAATCCGGGACCCTCAGCACTGCAGTCGCCACGGAGCTCGATTTTAAAATTTTCATGTAAATTCAGTAACTATAATTCTATTTCGTCTCGGTTTTTTGATCTGGTCTAGTCAAGTTTGGCCTGGCAAGAAGTAATTTGATAATAAAGCCAAAAAAGGTCATACTGAACAATATCTTTAATACTTAATTATTCTATAGTGATTCAAAGCTCACTATTTCCAGTATTAAGCCAACAATTTATTCTACTAAGAGGTTCATACATCACTCTAACCTAAAAAAAATCTGCCAAAAAAATGTTTCTTAAAAAACATATATTTCAGAAATACACTTAAAAAATTACGCGTTGTTAAACAGGTTGTCTGTTTAAAAATTCACTTAGCTGGCAATGAGGCAGGGAAATGACAGACTTCGTTAGACAGGGGACATATCGACCGCTTGTAACCAGCAACCATTTTGTAATTGCTTACAAGGGACAGGACTACACATAACATAATTTAGGGCTGTTTAACTTATAGAAAAGTACTATTTTTTTAAGTAACATTCCATATCATCGTTATCAACAACAGCCTTTTTATCGTCCCACTACTGGAGACAGGCCTCTTCTCGCACAGAGAAGGATTGAGCGTTAATCACCACGCTTGCTCAATGCGGGTTGGTGATTTCAGGCTTTATATAGTCCAGGTTTCCTCGAGATATTTTTCTTCACCTTTCATCAGTCATTGGTGTCCAAGATATAGTTAGAAAGTACATTTAACTTCGAATAGTGGCATTGGTACTTGCCTGACCTGGAATCAAACCCGCACACTCATACTTGAGAGGCTGGTGCTTTAACCACTAGGCCACTAAGAATTAAGTTCTATATAAGAATTATTGATTATTTTAAGAACCTTTCAGTCTGATAAGTAAATGTAAATACCACTTGAATATGTTAATAAATCCTGATTTTGAGAGAGGAAATTATTCTCGATTTGCGATAAAGCAATTCTTATTTAAATAGATTTTTGAAGCTTCGTTTCCCTTTTTTCTATGAAAAATGGTATAAGACATTTTGGTTATTTCATAAATGTTATTGTAAAAATAGTTAGCGCACACGTATTGAACTAGCTACTGAATAAATATGGATGACAACGGTAAAGTGTTGTTCTGAATTAAAAAATACTTAACTGATACAAAAATGGGATACTTAAAGTGGGCGCACACTCACTAGCAGTTATTTAAAATGGAAGACCACAGAAAACTATTTCGTTTAAAAACTATTAAATTGAACTTTAATCACTGGACTACAAGTACAGACGCCAGCAAATCCAGCTACTACAATATGTTAAATTTCTTTAGAAGATTTTCAACTTCATTGCTAAAGCATAAAGTTCAAAGTTGATGGGGAAAATTTGACAGTCTTCAGTCAGCACATCAGGCTACCCGATAGCCTGATGTGCTGGCGTCTGTACCTTTTACCGGGTACTCACTAGTGTAATAATTTCGATGTTCAAAATATTCAGTAATTTTTTTTTTTTTGTACATTCCCACCAGCCCTGAGTCCTCTAAAGCTAAACCAACAAATTGTCCAGCCGTAGCCTCAACTGTCAGTAAAGCGTGTAATTACGACCGACCTGATCGCTCACGAACAATAGCCATGCGGTAATTGCAGAGTGCAGTGTGCGCCCAACCTTACTCGCTTTGTTTGGACGACTTTGAAAGAAAACCTAAATTCATTCAGTAACTAAATGTTGTTGATTTAAGGGGACATATACATATATATAAAAAAAAATATTTTGTTAGCATTCTGATGGAACCATGTCCTGGTGTGGTCTGGATAAAAGTGTCTTCATCTCCACTTTTGCCACGGTTCTTCATGCTAAATTTCATGTCAATCGGTTCTGCCGTCTTAGACTGAAAGCATTATAAATAAATTGGCTTTGACCATGGCCCATTGGAGCGAGGATGGTGCAAAAGAGACGAGGTGAAAATAAATACCTATCCAGTATTTTGACGTCAAAAAATCTGATCCAATATGTAGGTATTATACATATGTAGATACACCAAGATTAACCAAGAAACTATATTTTAGTTTCCCATTCGATATAGGAGCCAAGATCTGAAGACAAAAATCCCACGTACATATTATGCGTATGCACCGTGGAGTAGTTGGCGCAGTGACGCCAGTGTATGAAGTTATAAGACACAGTTTAGTTTCAGATGTGACCCTTTTCAAAACTGTGTTTCTAGAAAATTCTCTCAGCTACAGACATAACCCCTTCACTACCAAATACCAGCCTAATATTTCAAATTCTTCCCACGCACGTACCCTTGATATAGTCCCATCTACGAAATGTCAACGAATCAATAATGGGTACCGTTAGCTGCGCTCACGCATGTTCATTGCAATTCAAATCGTGCTCCTGCGACGTGCGGGTGACGTTCTGTTTTGGTAGTTGTGAAGTGAGGTGAGTTCAAAGGGTATTTGGGTAAAGAATTTTAAAGGAAAAGGTTGAATATTGATCAGGGAATGCGTTGAGTGTCTGGCGCCGGTGTGTCAATGTCTATTTCTGTGTGACCATGTTTGAGGTGGATAGGTCTAATTGTATTAACATATAATGGGAATAAGATTAATTTTATTTACTATAGACACGTTTATTTATACATTAGATTTAGTATTATTTTACCTTATTTTATCCTTCTCCGTGGGAGAGGAGGCCTGTGCCCTGCAGTGGGACAATAAAAATGTGCTGTGATGATGATGATGATTATTTTACCGTTAAATCGGGACGCAATATTTTTAACATGAAACATTTTAATCTTCATTTTCACAATCACATTAGTGCCTTTGGGTGAAATTTGACACTAAAATAGATGGTAGGTACCTTGAAGACGGATATCAGCTCCTTTGTACCTGAGTATTGGAAGTTATTTCATCGAGACAAGGGTAAAACGGCGAAAAACTGCCATCATTCTTCTTTTATAGAAGCAGGTGAAGTTTGACAATAGATTTAGAAAAGCTACCTATAGACCTTAATATCATGACGTAATGAAGTATAAATACATCCTGTATAACCTGTTCCTTAGGTCTGAGAAGGTATGTGTAAAGCGCATTTTCTTTTCGATAACCACAGAAAATCAAAGGAAAAGTCTCGCCTCATCCCATAAAATAGCAGTTTTCTACCTCGCGAATTCACAGCTACGTATTTGTTCTTCAAGATAAAAGCTGTCACACTTCACTCATACTTTACCTCATAAATTTCTGTAATAAATGATTTAAAAACAAAAGCTACGCGATTAGGATTCCAAACACGGACGCCGTTGGAGATTCTATTGTTTTTAATTTAGACGACTGTATTTTATAGCTAGTAATAAGTTGAGAACCCCATAGTGAAGTGCTAATAATTACTGTATTGTGTTGTTTGGAACATCCTTTCTTGAATATCCCGTTAAATATAAATGCCGTACTATAAAATTTTGCTAGCTTAAGTTTGATGTGTGTGACGGGACCTTTAGATCGTCTTCTATGAAATTTACACATACAAAGTTTTGAGTTCCACGTAGACGACGGTCCAAGGTGAATGTTTATTAGTGAAGTTCTTAAAACTGTTTTTTTTTTCATGTAAAGAATACTAGAACAATTCTGGTAATCTCAAATGAATCTATATACGACATCTATCAAAACCGGGATCGAGGGGTTAAGACCTTCATAAGGAACATAGTAGGTTTTAGTTAGTCACGTAAAAGTCTGACACGCTCCAGCTGCACCCTCAGCAGGAGGGGTCATTAAGATGACTTCCCAAGAAAAAAGCATTACCCCTTGAGTTGTGGAATTGCTCGAAAGAGGTTCAACGGTTCCTTTTGAAAACCGAACACATTTTAACGGACATGGAAAATTTTAATTTAAACATTTTGTGTTCTACCCATGGAATCATTTGAAAATTTCATATCTTTGAAATATAGCTCTATAATAAGTAAGGATGGTATTAACCCCTCCAAGGTCCCGACTTCCGTATATCCACACCTGTCTGTCTGTATGTGGAAACACATAACGTCTGTCCATCCATCCGTTTCCTTGTGAGTTCATGTGTAATGCATATCGTGTTACTGTACTTGAATGCACTCGATGTATCTAAGTTGCTGTCTGTCCGTCTGTCTTTGTAGATTTTATTTGTTGAAGTTTAAGTGTTCTTCTTATATTATAAATGGGATCTTTTTCTATGTAGGGATTTTTGTTTCTCTTTCATGGTCATCATTAAGAAATAATTAAACAGTAATATAATTTGTATATCAGATTAACAAATAGGCTAATTTTTCGAAGAAGTAGTTCTCTTAGAAAACACGTGAAATTGTTGGCAGTAGCTAGTTTTAAATATAGAAAAAATAAGCTGAAATGCTAAGGAACAGCAAAGACATAAAAAGCCCTGAAACATATATGTAGAAAAAGTAGTTTAAGGTTTTCTAATGCTGGACTCGCAGCTATGATTAAAAAGATCGGTTATGGACAAAAATATTCACTTATTAGCTTAATATGTAAGTTACCGCAAATAGCCTCAACTATTATACCATTGTAACCTATCTACTACTTTACTAACATAGCATCACGCTAACATTAAATTCTACTAGTACTAGGTATTGCAAACATTCATCAATATTAGACTAGAAATACAGGTGCACCGTTGCCATACCAACGCCAGTCAAACAAAACTTTTTGACGTTCACAGTATTTTGTTTTTAATCGCCAGAAAGATACTGGCCATTGCAAACCCTTCACAAAGGTTAATGAGGCCTAAACAAACAGAGATTTCGAATTAAGAACAGTACAAACCGCCATTTTCGCTAAGCATTTGCGTCAGAAATCGGTACATTACACCGACGCCGAATTTTTACGCGAACGAGATTAACTGCGAGGTAAATTTTGAAGGTTACATAATAAATATGCATGGATTTGATATTGCGAACCCTTTTGATGATACGTTTATTGTAGGTATAGAGGTTCGTGTAGATGTAACACAATATTGTGATTGCAACATTAAGGAACATGAATTTATATTAATAGCTACATATGTATATCGTTGTATAGATGAGAATGTTAAGAGTAATGTGTAGTGTTATATGAAATGATAGAATAAGGAATGAGTATTTATGAAAAAGTATGTAAGAGGGACTGGTAACCGAAACAGTATGTGGAAACCGGCTGTAATAGTATGACACGGTATGACGCGTGATACAGAGAAACAAGGATTATGTTGGGAAGAAGGTTTTAGGCGTGAACGGTGATGTATATAGAGGAAGGGAACGACCAAAGGAACGATAGATTGTGTAAAAGATGATATACCTACATAGTTAGAAGGAATATTACTTGTGAGATAAAGGCAGATAGAAGAGTATGGAAGAAGAAAACATGGCCGACCCTAAATAAAAATGGGATAAGGACAGGAGGAAGATGACTGTATATCGAGGTATTTTAGAGGTCACAGCTGCATTGGTTGGTCGATTGCGGTTAAACTACCCGTGTTCCACCACCCAGGCATGACGTCGATTAGAACACTCATCCTCTCACAGAGAGGATCTAAAAAATAGATGTTTGATAATATTAACGAGTGGTTTGAAGACAAGCTCTCAAATAAAGGATCCTTAAGATTTTTACCCAAGTCTTACCAAAACTAACGTCTTCATAATATAGAACAGTTATAGCTATAAGATTATCTATACATTGCCATCTGCACCACTTAAGTAGACAATACATTGAATTTTATTACAAAACCATTACAACATACACGCACCAAATTTTTTCACACAATCCCACCTAAATCCTATTCCATTTTTGGCTTGCCATCATTTCGCCTTACGAATTCCCATTCACAGTTAAGGAAATCCTCGTCTATAAATTTATCTGTTACAAAACTGACTCTATAAAGGTACATGGTATCGTGACCCTTGAATGGGACGCCCACGGGTCTTACCAACTGTTGTACAAGATTCGGTTGTCGAATTAACTAATAAATATTATAACCTCCTGGCTGGACGGAAAGCTGTGTTTCGAACAATGTACGAACAATTGAATAAGTTGTTCTGTGAGAGTTTATTGTACTAAAGTTGCTTGTTTTTGTAGATATTGTGTTGTTTTGTTGTTGACGTATATTACGGTAAAGGAGAATATACAAAATTACCATCATTTAATAGATAGACGACCAGATAGCGTGGTGGTTAGTGAACCTACCTGCCACGCTATAGGTCGCGGGTTCGATTCCCGCATAAGTCAAACATTTGTGTGCATGAACATGAGTTTTTGATTTAGTCTGGGTGTTTCTATGTATAATATGTATGTATTTACAAAAGAAAAGTATATAAGTATGTTTATCAGTTTTCTAGTACCCATAGTACAAGCTCTGCTTAGTTTGGGACTAGGTGACGTTGTGTGAATGTGTGAGGAATATTATTTGCTTGCCAGAAGGAAACAAAAATTGTTGGTTTCAAAACACGAGTTCTAAGGGAAGGTTCATATCTGACGGAACATGCGTTGCTTATTATCGGTCGCGTAACGCCAGAACAGACAAATGTATAGAAAAACACTTGACCGTTCACACTCAACTGATGATACGTTAGTGCGGCTGACGATAAACCTTTGCTAATTTCGTCAATATTTTTACCGCGTTGACACAAAAAAGTCTATAAATAAAACCACCCTTTTAAACTCATCCACGTCAGATTAACCCAAAAAAAGGTTTTACATTTTACCCCAGTCCATAACCCATCACTCAAATAGCCTGAGGGCTGAAGCCGCAGGCCACAAAGGCTACTGACTCAGCATTCACACCATTGAATGTAAATCCAACAATGATTGATGTTGGCAACAATATCCGTCTATATACAAATTACTCATCATAATACTTCCGTTTGACAATGGCAGGTGGGATTGGATGACCTTTCCTTTAAGTGAGATCGGGTAAAGGGATGATGTGGTAGTGAAATAAAAAGGATATAAACCAATACAAATAAACAAACATCCGATTTTAATCATTTATATATTCAAATACACAAACGATACTTTCAAAGAGTTTTTTGCATACTGTTTCTTTTAATTATGCCTATTTTGGGTTAAAACTTATTAGGGATTTTATAAAAAAAGAAAACATAGAAAATAATGAATAAATTAGTATTTTGATACGAATATGTAGTGCCACTTCTTAGTGCATAATAAAACTGCGCAATCTGAAACGCGTTGATCCCAGGAACTATTGGACGGATTTGAATAATTATCTCAGTGCATATAAGATAATATTTACACGTATGCAAAAACTACTTCCCACGAAACGTATTTAAATCAGCTGACAGAGAAGCTACCTTCTTTATTGACTTTATATTTGTTATACTTTTTGTGCCTAATTTGAGCTCTTTTCATATAAATAGTTCTTCATCCATCTCAAACATAAATCCATTTATTGTTTGTATCAAATTCGAATAACGCATCCGTCACGGCTGTTCACGGTACAGTACCGTTATATCACGCAGTCAGTTCAGAGGTGATAACGGTGGTTAAGTGACAACGTGACAATATGTACTAGTCATTAGTTATTTGTGCAACAATAGACCGTGGAGTTAGTGACAATAGGTCAGACAATAGACCATGGAGTTAGGTCAGAGACAGAGTGGCTATGCAACAGCAGTTTGGGTACAGACGCTAGCACATCAAGCTACCACAAGCGGTCAAATAAAAATATAAAGATAAAAAAAGACAAAACGTCATTGATTCAAAGTAGGCTGCAAATCAGCAGTTTTTGAAGGTCAATTTTACAAAAGCGATCGCCCTTCACCGCTTCCTATTTGTTATCGCTGGTAAGAAGAAATGGTGGAACAAACTCCCCAGCAACACAATTCTGTATGTATGGTTTGAAGAACTGTTTCTATACAAAACAGTTCTTGCATGTGAAATTGCCTCTTCTCATGAGAAAATGGATGGGAAAGTTCCATTAATTGAATTAGATTGCAATTTAATTAAACAATATTCAATCTCCCACCCATCTTTGCTACAGATCGATCTCTAGTACAAAAAGTAGTCATAAATCATAAATAATTTACAACACAAAAAAAACTCAACTCTTCAGAAAAATATAACAACGGAAGATAACAATCTACGTTCATAATAATATAAATCCCATCATTTGCGGTACAAAAAAGTTACGCAGAAGGTAAAAAGAACTTAGGGTTGTCAACATTAAAAAAATACTATAATATACTAGCTGTTTAACGTGGTTTGACTCGCGTCCCGTCGGAACTACCTAGATCAAATGAAGCTTATAATCATCCGGGAAAGTGTAGCTACAGTTATTTTTGTTATCGGTTGAATGGTTTTGAAGCCTAATGGGCACAAATACACAAACAAAATATATATTATTTCCTATTTATAATTTAAATACAGCTAAAAGATAACCACTTCTTTTAGATTTTGAGAAAAAAATGAGCGTTTTTTGACAAAATGAAAATAAGTTAAAAAGTGACAAAACTTAAAAAAAAAACATCATAATTAATGCATGTCATATTTACCTTTCTATATCGTAGAAAAAAACTAACGGAAGAAATGATTATTGCATATAAAAGAAAAAAACAGAAAAAAATACTAGGTATCAACCCTGAGCATAACGGCGCAACTCCCGCGCATACAGATCGTTCGGGTACGAAGCGCGTGCGTCTATTGCTGATCTCACAATAGAAACAAAAACAGAAGTTTTAATGTGTATAAACTTCAAAAAATATATTGAGGGTCATAAACAGTGATAGCGTTGACAAATCAACCAAGCAGAACTTATATATAAATACTTGACAACTGATAAACTTACTTATATACTTTTATTTTATAAATACATACCATATTAAATATGAGAACACCCGGACAAAGTCAAACATCTATGTACATACATATGAATATTATGTTCATGCACACAAATGTTTGACTAATGTGGGAATCGAATCCGTGATCTCGGACTTGGCAGGCAGATAAGATACATTTACTACCCACGGGACGCGGTCGAAACCATTGAAGGAAGCTGGTTATGTACAACTCTTGCGAACAACCCGCAGACCCAACAGAGGTCATGTAGGTATAATCCTTCTGTGTTGTCTGTCCTCTCGATTGCGTAAGAAATACTAGCGTTGTTGAGCTCCGTGTTACACAATAATAATTATGGGCTCTTTATGGTAATAATAATATAACTGTACCTCTATCCCATTGTTTTTACGGCATGGTGTGAGAAACGCGCTAAAGATCAGCTGCGTTTTACGGAAGTTGTAAGTCTCTTTAAGTGTATTGGGAAAAATAGGTAGTTTAACGATGTTGATGGGGCAGATGCTGTGTTCTAACGGTATAGAGCAAAAAGACAGCATCGTGACTTCAGTTTTCAGATTTTAAAAATTTCTTGTAGTCTTTTTCTTCGTCACGTAGTTCTATTTGGTTTTATAAATGTTATACATCAATGGGTTTTAAAAATGATCTCTAGTCGTTTGGACTGCTTAATAATAAATCGGTATTGCCAAATTTCTGCGGGGCCAATTCTAAACAATAATAATTAAAAAAAAATCCTGTTTTTATATTTATATTTTTATACACTTTTGAGCATTTCTTGCTTGACTTAATAAATTATTAAAAGGAGGATGGCTAAGTTGCACTTCACAAGCTTCTAGCGCTCCGTGGATGGGTGACCATCATTATCATGACGAGTTCCTCCTTGTTTCGAAAGGCACGTTAAATTAGTCGGCTGTCATTTGAACATCTATGGGAATCGTTACGGATATTTAAAAGACAGAAAGTCTATCAACCAGTCTTACCAAGGGATGCCTGTCAGATAGGCAGTCGTTCCATGTAAATCACTGGTTCTCATCAGCATTCGGTTCAACTAAAATATGGAAATAGGCTGAACAGTGATGATCAATAAGTTTTAAAAACTGACAGAAATGGATATCGCAAATGGGTTCGCATTCCAACTCAGAAACTAACCTAAAATGTCAAGGAGATTAATATTTTTCTCGTTTCGTAATCTTACACCTTAGCCATCGTGGACTGCAAACGTCAAAACTGTTCGTGTAATATTATACGAAGATAATTCTGTTAGACTAACTGTCGAGAGCTTTGTAACAAATTAAACACAAGTCTCTGAGCAGTTGTCTTATACATTAAATAATTCATTGAAAGCGACATATTTTTTTATATTTTTCTGTCATAAGTTTTTAGCGGCATTTTACATAGATATAACATTATCTGGAGGTCAAGATTGGGCACCCACTGCTGGGCAAATGCCTCCCTAATATCTTTCCATCCATATTTGCCTGTAAATGAAATAAAACATCATTTTGTATTGTATAAAATATATTATAATAAATATACAGACGCCAGCAGATCAAGCTACCCGAAACTGTCAAATTTTCCCAATCAACTTATAAAAGTTGAAAAGTTGATAAAGTTGAAAATCTACTAAGGAAATTTGACAAATTATAATAGCTTGATGTGCTGGCGTCTTTACATTGATATCTACTAAGAAACTCACAGGTAAATTACAACAAAATTTCACTTCAAACACACCTGCCACACCAGTTACCAATAAATTAACAAATAAACACCCAAAAAAATCACATAAATTCTACACTTAATTAAAAGCGTTGATTAAAAAACATCATTAGCTACAATTAAAATTCAAATAAACAAGTTGACCTACATAGCTTGGAACCGGGTTTCCATCGATCTTGGTTATTATGGTGATACCATTTGTTGTTATCTGCCGCTTGATGGATTGAAGGTAGACTTTGTGTAAGTATAGAAAAAAATATGTTGTTGTTGTTTGTCGGTGTTTCGCTGCTAATTCAGGGCAGGACACATATTCGAAATATTTAACGTTACCCTTTTAGAAGCGACTCCATATAGAATATAGGTAGTGCTTGCTGGGGAGTTTGTTGCGCCACTTCTTCTTCTCAGCAAAAACACTTAGGAAGTGGTGAAGGGTGGGCGTTTTGGGGGCTGTCTTTTGTAATTTGACGTTCAAAAAGTGCTGTTTTACAGCCAAGTTTGAATAAATGATTTTGAGTTTGTACAAGAAAGAAACAAATTGCGTTTAAATAGGAAAATTGAAGAAAATTTAAAAGTCTCACACTTTTCCGTAAAATTCGATAATAATAAAAATGAGAGGTTAAATATAGATCAGGGGTAAAGATGAGCTTAGTTGGAATTCTTATTAAATCCTAAATTATCTATTAAGAATTTAATAAGATATAAATTTATAAATTTCATAAATTCGTAAATTTCGAAGAAATATTTATTGAAATATGAAATAAGTACAGTACATACATTATTAGTATATATACAATCTTGATACCTAATACATAAATATATACTGAATACATTAGTGCTATAAATCAATTAAAAACACAGAAACAAACATATTCGTCAACAATCTTATATATCAAAACAATTAATATATCTCGTGAGTCAAATATAAGTTATATGAACCATCATTTAGCCGACCTCGCACTAGTTACCAACCACTGTTACAAAGCTACCTTTAACGGAAATACCCGTAATAAGCCTTTACGTGTAACGCTTCGGCGGCACATCAAAGGAGCTGACTTCAAAGCGGCTTCAACGATACCTGGTCTAGAGATTCTAGAACGTATAACATTTTCGTTGCGGACATTGCGTTTGCTACTGGTCTTAATTACGATTCGATTTTTTTTTGTCGGTTGAAATAAGAACGTCTTCGTTCTTAAAAAATATATGTTTTTGCCTCGTATTAAAGCTTTTTGTAAGCTTAATTGATACTTATGAGAAATTTATACTTTGACATATACACTATAGAAACTTCAAGTTCTTTATTCAAATGGATTGTCTAGTAATCATTTGACAAGTCTAAGTCAAGCGGATTTTTGTGACTGGCGACTCGTACAGGCATTGGCCGTTGGTGACAGAAAACAATTGACAACAACTGCTTGTCTTTCTCAATGGGAAATCATGAAATGATACCTCCCACTGTGCTTGCATCGGGGGGGAATATCAGACTATTACTGACTAAAAAGAAACCTGGTCCTTTGTGAACAACCCACAGCCCCGGCATGTCTCGACTCTACGGAGCCCTCCAATGCTGCTCCTTGAGGAAGATATTCACCATCACCCTACTTTTAAAAAAAAATGCTGTTACGCATCATGTTACGCATCCTTCCCGTCGGGGGACGGGACAGGGGGTATGTGGGACTCCCCGGTAAAAATACCAAGCGGCACTCCGACTTCGTCTGAGAGTCTATGGCGTCCCATCCCCTCCTAGGCATTTTCAGCCTCTCCAAAGATAATAATCTGGGAAATACAACCCAAGAAAAGCTTTAATACCCCGGACACAGCCCCTCAAACTTTTGTCAAGCAAATAACAGCGTTACCATTTGCATACTAAATGGAAATTATACCTACGGAACCCCGAGGTGTTTCGCAAAGCCTACGAGTTAAATCTTGATTGCGAATCAATTTGGGCTCTTGTTTAACGTGGTTTTCATTGAAACTTGGTTGATTTTCTGTTTAAGTTTCGTTATTATCTATTGTAGTTGAAATTTGTAGTAAATAGATGTCTATAGTATAGTAATATTGTATATTGGAAAGTTTATTTGTATGTTTGTTTACTTGAACGCGGTAATCTTAGGAACTACTGCACTGATTTAAAGATTAAGATAAGATAAAAAGTCATTTATTCAAAATAGGCCTTTTGAAAGTAAATTTTACAAATGACAGCCCCCAAAAAGGCCCGCCCTTCACCACTTCCTATGTGTTATCGCTGGGAAAAAGAAATGGTGGAACAAACTCCCCAGCAACACAATTCGGTCTGTATGGTTTGGAGAACCGTTTTCTATTTAATGAAGTATCAAATTCAATTCAATATTTATCCATGTTGGCTAACCCGCGTCTTCCTACCCATAACCTATACATATACCTACTCGTATATACCCATTTCAAAAATTATTTGAGTGTTAAATAGCCGATTTATTAAGGTGGGATACTTTTTATCTAGGTGCGCAAAGTTGTTCTTTCGAAGCTCAGCTAATTTAATATTAAATTTATAATATTTTTTACATCTATTTTGACTTCTTCTAAATAAATTTATGCAACTGATTGTCAAAACCATAAACAAAAGAAAGTTTGTTTCACATTAAAATGTTAATGACAAAGTCCGCTTAAAAAACAAAAAGCCATTTATCTCAACGAACCCCGCCCATTTTGCTCGCAACTTATAAAATAAAGATCAATCATCATCGCTAATCTTTAACAGCACTAAATAACAGTTAACGTGAGATAACTTGCTGCAGCATCTTCCCGTACAACCCACGGCATCGGTTCAAGTCGGTAAACCTTTTTAAACTGGGTGTTATCTTGTTGCAAGTTAATAATGATCTTACGGTCACGAATACTGATATGTGTTATACACACTGGTTCTGTGGTCGGAGAACTTTTTTTAACGAAAAAATATTTTACTTAATCAATTTAAGCATAATTGCTATTTATTAATTTCTGATTTTTTTTTTTAGTTTATACGGGGACACTAAAAAAAAACAAAATTATGCTTAAATTGATAAGGGACAGCGCTCCACAGAGTGATGGGATGAGTTCAGTGTACCATACTTAGAATATGACCGAAATAAAAAAAAATATAAAGAAAAATTACGTGCTGCGTATATATTGGTGCGTATAAAAAAATCTGAATTAACGGTAATAAAAAAAATCCTTAGCAAAATTCCAGTGGAATATGATTCAAAATAAGGAGCTGATTGCACCCTATCAGTTTGTTGAGGGCTGTCCCTTACACGCAGTATATTAATTCGAATTTGTATATAAAACTAAGCATAATAATAAACAAATTTTATCAACGATTAGATAGTACTCTCTTGTTTAACCTCCATCACTATACAGACGGCAGCACATCAAGCTGCCATTTGTCTGATTTCTAGTAGCTTGATGTACTGGCGTATGTATCTAAAAAATCATTATTATTTCGTGCTAAGCTGACAAACTCTAATGCTGTAAAACTTATTTTACCATATAACAGCTGCATTCAACAGTAACCATCAACTTATAAGCCTGACCTGGTCACGCGTATAACATAACTTACGAAAAACATATTATCTTGACCATAATCTAACACATAAATGTGTTATGAACATTTAAATTCTAGTGAAGTGAGGTACAATTATCAAGTAAAGTGAGGTATTTATCACCTTGATACATTTTACTGGTGTTGTATGCATTAAGTATTTTTTTTTTCGATTAAATATCTTCTTAGAATGAATATGTGTAAGCGTATGAGCATCTATTTTTATTTGTGTTGTAATGGATGTACAAGCATGTATAATCAAAATAGGTACAGCAGTTTTTGAGAGAAGGCATTAGATTGGAACTTAGACATCATTTTCAGCGATTATTGAGCTGTGTTTCGGATGGCACGTTAAACTGTAGGTCCCGGCTGTCATTGAACATCTTTGGCAGTCGTTACGGGTAGTCAGAAGTCAGTAGTAAGTCTGACGCCACTAACCAAGGGGTATTGGGTTACCCGGGTAACTGGGTTGAGGAGGTCAGATAGGCAGTCGCTCCTTGTAAAACACTGGTACTCAGCTAAATCCGGTTAGACTGGAAGCCAACCCCAACAAATTTGGGAAAAAGGCTCGGGGATGGTGATCAGCGATTAGTGAGATTCTGTAGATCTCATTTTGTTATTTAGAACTCTTCATTATTTTCATAATCACGTCATTGTCACGCTATAAAATATTCGTACAGAAACATTTTACTACTATATTTTTTATACTATAATAACTTTTTAAAACCTAATACAATATGATTCATTGCATGGGTGTATCAATCACCAACTTCTAGACTCCGGGTTGCTTTATATAAGTCTTTTAAAACCCACAAAGCGATTTCGGCCCGACAGCCCATGATCCTCATTCCTCCGCATTACATACCCATACCATGCTAGCCAGTTTCCGCATAGTTTTTCGGTATATACTCATTCTTCGCTCTATCCATTCGCGTAACACCACACATTCTCATCTCTGCTGCATGCAGTTGTCTTTTATTCATCTCTTTTGACCGACGACAGTCAGTGTGTATAAAGTTTTAAATCTCACATTTAGGTAAGGGAATTTTCTTTAGAACTAGTTCCTCCTATACTTTTTATATACTAGAGAGATTAGCATTGATATTTCATCAGTCAAATAACACAAACATTTTACTCGAAATTAACAACTTATCTGAATACAATCGCAAAGTCATCTAAATAAACAATTTACAACAAAAAACCATCCCTAAAGTGCCAATCATTGTGTGTTAAAAAGCTTCAAAAAAAGGGTTCAATATTTTCATAAGGCTAAGTAAATTAAACAATATACTTTGAATGAAGTTGCTATTAAAATGTTGAATGGATAACGGACAATAGGCCATCCTGGTACAGACCACAACACATACCCAATCTGTAAAATTTCTTTAATAGATTTTCAACCTTATACTTATAACGGAAGGTTGAAAACCGATTGATGAAATTTCACACATTCGGGTAGATTGACAAAAGAATGGGTCCTTATTTTGTTAGCAATTCTTTTTATGTTCGTATGCCAGGATGTTTATTTGATTAGTTATTTTTTATACGGGTGGGGGAGTTATTTTATTAAGTTTTAAGGGGATGTTTGAATAATTAATTTACATGAATTTGGTAATCTTATACCTATATGTATGACTGATTATTCTGATATATTTTATGTATGTACCATATTAAATGCTCTTCCTCCTCTCTCCTACTCCTTCTGTTGTATGCTGGGCCCGATAGGTACTATAATTGTGACTGATAAAATCAACAACTTGTATATCATTATACGCAATGAACAATAAATTGAGAATTGAGAAAAAAAATATCATCCAGTTTTCCTTGAAATGTTTTCCTTCACCTTTAATCATATCTTTTCATAGAACGTTCATACGTCGTATATAACTTAGATTTGCTTCGGTATTCACCTGACCTGGAATCGAACCCGCATACTCATACTTGAAAGACTAGTGCTTTAACGACTAGGCCAGCATAACTTCATACAACAATGACTGACCAAATAAAAAAACGATATATTTTAACGTCATGAATAAATCAACATCATTTAACCCTACAGTAACGTAAATCAAATGGGTCGAATTCGTTAACCGAACAAACAATAGAATGTGCTGTATCCAAAATGATAATATCTTTGTAATTGGATACGAGCTTAATTGTTAAGCTGATTAAACTTTGGACAGCCTTGTTGTTACTTTTAAAGTATTGGGTATAAATCTAATCTAGTTAATTTTTTAATGGAGTTTGGTATCGGGTTCCGTTTATATTTTTTTATTTTATTTTTATATTTCGTTATATTTTGCTTGACTCTTAAATTAATGTAGACAGAAAACAACTTTTGTATACTGACGATGGCGTCCAGACCGATTGTCAGCTAGCTGCGCAGGACATATTATAGTGCACAAGCATTTTTGCAGACAAAGGTGCACTCTCATAGTCCTAGGGACGCAAGTCTTGGGACGGCAATACGACACGACCGTTGCACTATGTTACTACTAGACCAAAGAGGCAGTTAATTGAATACTACAAAGTGTATGTATGTTATTTGTTACCAGAAAAAATCACGTGACATTTAGATTTAATTTTTAGACTTAATTTTGATTGAACAAAAATAGAAAACAATTGTGCGAACATTTTTTTTATTATTTTTGTGATACCTAATTTATTTTTTGGTGATTTTGCATACAGTATTAGAAGAAAGACACCTCTGAAGTTTATACCTAGTACCTACTACAAAATTCCGCTATAACTCTACGCCTATATTAAAAAAAAAAACTGTATTAATACATTGCTCCACACAAAATTCCCCTTCTATCTTATAAAACAATTTCCTCTGTGCCCTGTATCCAAGAAATCACATTAAAATCAAACAAAAAACGCTCCCAACATTTTACTACGGATCTCTTAAATCTGTGTCGTTTTTATGGCGCGTTCGCTGATGGATTTATAGTGCATCTGTTGATTTATATGATAGTTATCTGATGCAGTCGGGTGCACTCTTATTTACTTATACAGTCCTAGTAACTGATGTTGGGTTTTAAGGATTTTTATTTATTTAATGGTTGCTTACAAAGGTTTGAATTACGTAAGTAAATAAACCTGAGTGAATATTTTATTCCAATTATAAAAAGAACTTAATGTTCTTAAGAGCGCTTGCACCGAAAGTTGGCAACGTCGCAAATAGCTGTCAAATATTTACGTGTTTTAATTAAATTTCTCAATTTTATTTTATGAAATCATAAAATAATGCTCTGTAGTGCACTAAGAAAGTTAATAGAAAATTCAATTATTGTTATAATTACAACATAAATAAAATATTTATTACCATGACGTGCGGTGCAGCTGCTGCAGCCCCGGAAAACCTCAAACGGCGCAAATAAGTAAACCTTATCGGCAATTACATATTTGAACCGTTTGGAGTTAAAACACTGGGTCACAGACAGAACAGTTAATAAGTAGAAGAAGAAGAAGAAGTTATTTTCTTTTGGAATATTTTCAAATGCACATCTGAATAACTTATTTGCACTCTAAAAAATCTATTTGTACAACAAAGCATAGAAAGAATTTGCACACTTTGTAAATTAGTGGTGCAATCAGTATTTTTGGTGGGTTAGATTAGGTTAGATTAGTGAACAGTTTAATACAACCCTTTTTTTTTATCTAGTGCCACACAACTTGGCAATGTTACCAGCCTATTGGGTACACTCCCGGTTGGCAGATATTATGAGGAAGAATTTTTTGAAACGATTGATTTTTAAGTTAGAAGATTCATTTTATATGCATAAGCTTATATAAGTTTTAAAACTGAATGCTACTTCAATATACAATCAACCAAAGTTACAAAATTAATTGCTTTTTACACTACACTGTGATATTTATGGAAAAATGACGTTGTTTATTAAAAAAACCTTTTCTCTTTTTTTCAGGTATGAAAACCTTTCATCCAATTTATCTTCGTACAGCGCTGAAGGTTTTTAACCTATAAACCTTCGCGGTATGGTGAATATGAAAAAGTTTTAATTTTTTTATGAAAATGCAGTTTTCAGGGAATTCGTTTCTACTGTAATGGCTACTTTAGCGTTGTCCTGTATATTATTATTTCGGCGTATTAATTGCAAGTATTTGTTATCTTATAAAGAAGTACGAAATTTTTAAAATGTAAAATTAATCTTTTAAACACTTAATTTACACACGCCAGCACATCAAGCTACTCGAAACTGTCAAATTCTCCCAATCAACTTTGACCCATATGCTATATGGTGCCCAATCAATTTTGAAGGGTGGAAAATTTTGTATAGTTTTGGATAGCTTGATATGCTAACGCCTGTACCATTGTAATTAATAGAACACTCCAAAAATATGTTTTAAGAGAACAAGAGAGAATTCTCAACCACTTACACTTACTCCATCTACTAGGTAAATCTGGTCTATTATGGATCTTTAAGAAAATAAGCCTGTGTTGAAACTCCAAAACCTTACTTACTACTAACTTATTACACTGTACACTATTTCAATATAACTACAATAAATCTAAAAATACATATTTTCAAAAACTCCCACTCTATCAATAAACATTAATTCACCATCTTACAACATAAAGAAACTTAAACCAACCAAGTTTGAGTGCCTTAAATAAATATAAAATCAAACTTTTTGAGCGAAAAAAGTTTAAATTAATCTTTCGAGCGGTCGGTTATGGGATTAAAATATTTTCCTCAATACTCGACTTAACAATGGCTTTATGTGATTGCCGACAAATACGCTTTTATAAACTCGCTACCGGTCTACTTAACAGTGGTTCTCAAACTATTCACGAACCTTATAAAATAAACAGGACGCGAACATTCTTTGGGAACAGTTCGTTATCTGCCTACAGTTTGATAGTATGTTTACTGAACATCAGCCTAATATCCCTCCCGCTGTGGGTGCAACTGTAGGGAGTTTCAGAATTTTTCTGCTTAAAATCTACCATGTTCCTTCTAGAGCCCTTTCGGTGCCAGGGCCGACGAATTTTATTTAATCTAAATTATGAATGAATCAGCAACCCTGTTAGGAATATACAGTCCTAGTTTCAGAAGTCTTCATCAATTTCACTCCAATTTGGAATGTTGAAACAGAAACCTTTCTTAGAATTCTTGGAACTTATAGAATTCTCGTTTAGTTAACGTGTTTTTTTACTTATTTAATTAAAATTAAATTTGTCTACCTTTCGACGAATTCTTATCACAATAAATTATGTGAAAGATAAAGAAAACTATTCGGGCCATGTTGTAAGTTCTTCTTACTTTGGCAACCACTGGCTCTCAACAAAACTGCTTTAATAAAACACCTCAAATCACAGTTCAGTTGAGCTGTGACCATGCTCCCCGTAAGAGGATTATTCTAATAAATATAAAATATATTCAAATCCTTTAGATGCTACCGTCGGGCCAACCTTTTTATCCCGGTCTCATTGTTGGGTTAATTTGTGGCTATGTTAAATTCCCTGATTTATCGGCTGTGTGGCTTATGTCATTTTAGAAATCTGTGTCGAAGGCTAGATTAACAGTGGTGTTAAAAGGATTTTCTGTTTTATTTTTGGACTGCATAAGTACCTTCATAATAATATTATTGTTTGAAAAACATGGATATATTTTAATGTTGAGGATTCCTAAAATTATTCATAATGTCCATATTAAGAAAAACATCAACTTCAAAATTATGGTACTTATTGGGAAGAAAATAAATGCAATACGGAAATATTATTCGACAGGTACACCAGTATATACGAGTATGTACATCAAAAGTCACTCAAAACAGTTCCAGTATCTAGATTCTAAATGAAATTCTGGATCACCTGTCAGTCACGGCTTGATTGACAACACGCATATCGATAGTTTAGTCCTGTCATTCCTTTTTTCACCTTGGGAAATCATCAAACGACCATTCCCGCTGTGGTGTAGCTAGAGGGAGTGTCAGACTCTTACTGACTAAAACCTACTATGTTCTCTCTGGAGGGCTTTGTGTGCCAGGGCCGCGGTAATTCTTGCGAACCACTCGCAGCCTTACTTTTCCCAAGAGCCATTTTAATCCCCAATTTTGTTCTTTTTTGTGTCGATCCATTCGAAACTTGTCAAAGTAGTCCTAGAAAAAGTTGAACCACTCTAAACCAGTCTATCCTTAATGGCACGACCAAACAGTTTCGAAATGCGACCACAAAAACAATGTTGCACTCTTAAAAATTATAATTACGACTGTTTAAATTTAATTCGCATTGGACAATAAAAAAGAATTAATTATTGCAAATAAACGAAAATACCAATGGTTTCTGTTTTGTTTTGGGGTTCGTTGAAGTGTGAATAAAACCTTGAAATTTTGTGGGTACCAAATGAAATTGATGTTCAATTATTGTATAATTCTAATTTTATCAAAATTAAAACGCTCATCCATTTCTGCTGACTTTTATGACTAAACCAATGATACATGGAGATATTATTAAATATTGACTTCTCCAACTCATTTTATGAGTGGAAAATCCTCAAAATTAAATGACCCCTACCGCTGTGGGTGCAGCTAGAGGGAGTGTCAGAATTTTAGTGACTAAAACCCACTTTCTTTACTTCTAGAAGTCTTTGTGTGCCAGGGTCGCGGTAACTCTTGTGAACAATCCGCAGCCCGGTAGACTGTATCTCCATCTAATGGTGAGGTTAAAACAAATGAGCGAGAGCATTTCTCATTCTATAACATAATCTGACAGAGGAGTAATTTATAAACTTTGTTATAACACCAGCTTTTTTGGTTCGGTCTACGCTCATCCTTATACGTCAACAAAAGTCCAATATTGCCCATCTAGTTCATTAAGTTCTGGAGTAGCATCTCTACAAAAGGTTGATCTATTTTTAGCCGGGATCAATCGGCTACAATTGAATTGAACTGAAATTCCTGCGCTGTGAATCAAATGTGTTTACCAACAAGTTTAAGCTGAGTACACATCCTTATATTGTATGAAGTTTTCTTTGTCTATCTTTATCATCATCTGCCTAGCTATTTCTCAAACTATGTTGGGGTCCAGTGTAAACAAGGGCAGGATAGTCATTGGTACGATTTTCTCGCTTCTAAGTACGCGTTACGACTGCTAAAGATATACCTACTAATGACAGTGGGGACCTTTTAAAAATTGAAGGAACTCGTCATGATATATGGTCACCCATCCACGACGGTGCGACCGTGTCAAGGATTGCTTAACCTTAAAATTGATTGACTCTGGGGCTGTTAACCACGAGTTCTTAAATACTTAAGCATGAGAGATTTTTAGTCAAAGTCAAGCCAAGTTTTCAGTACAAAAAAGCTGTTTAATATTTATCAACACACACATATTTTTGGATACCTGTCCATCGATGTTACTTGCATTCTAAGGGAACTAGTCTCACTACCCGTATAGATACGAAGCATTTACGTATTTTGAAATATTATGAGCTAATACTATTGCCAAGCTTCATCAAAATTCGAACATCCGCGTACATCTGAAGAAGTATTAAATATACACCCATGATGCTTTCAAGTTTCTACTATTAGTGTAACGTGATCCTAACTGTCCGTGAAGTGAAAACCGAATGAATTTCCAATCACCTTTTCTCGACCTAATAAAAGCCACATCACACTTTTAAATGCCCGATCATCAACAAAGATAAGGGCGTAATAAATTAATTTAAAAAACGAACGGAACCCACATTTCAAATATCGAACGCGCTCTCATCAACTCTTGCGCATAATACATAATTCAGTGCGGGCCGCTAAGAAATTCTTGATCGGCAAAAAACGTTTTAAAAGGAAACATTTCTCGTCAATTGTATAAATGTAAGGCTTCAGTACTTTTGAAACCGGTTTTAGTTTTTTTTTTTGGGAATGTGCGAAACCTATTTTGTGTGGGAACTACGTTTTATTTTTCAGTGCTAAGCCTAGAATAGGTCAAAAGCTACGACATCTATTTCAATTTGGAATAGATGTGCCCGGTTTTAAAAAATATTCCATTTTCAATTTAGTGTTAAATAATTCTAAGAATAGAACCAAATAAAATATAGACCAAAATAAATACGTTTAAGTTTTCCTTTAAATTATAATAAATGTTATATTTTTATCAAACCTGCTTTTTATTTATAAGATTATTGAATAAACCAAAATCTCCTTTCATTGAAACATAAAGAGCGAATAAACCCAATACTCACGCGCATCAATTGACAGGCTCCATTGATCGATTAAAATAATAATCGATACAAAAAATCGCCTTGTTAATTATTAATTAATCGGTAAAGTTGCTTGTCGTGTTAAATTTTCATTGCCTATTTATTCGATGATAAAAATCGATACTGCTTTTTTAACGTAATAATAGAGCTATGGACTGCATAACGCATATTAGATAAAGAAATAAACGTGAGCTTTTATGAATAAATATTAATGCTTGTAACAGGATTTACATTAAAATTCAATAGTAATTAAAAAGCATAGCTTGAGACGCTTGATATTTATTATGACTATTATTTATATGGTCTAATAGCCATATTAAGAAGTATGTCTTATTTTATCATATATCTTCTTAATAATTGTCTCGATGTTTGTTCGCAATGGACTCTTAACTATTTAACTGTTTTAATCAAATTTGCACACCATGTGCAGTTTAAGGTAGGATATTATTTTATTGTATTACATGTCTATTATTAAAACAATTACTGTACTGGCAATATCCAAGGCGGAAACAGAGGACTGAGCTTGTACGAAAAAAAGGCCCTTGTGTTTCAACTGCTGTAATTTTGCTTGACTTACGGAGAGCAACTTCACGGATTTACCAAAAAGACAATAATATTATTGTCCTTACGATCAAATTTACATTGCACATAAGTCCTACCCTAAAGAGCACAATTCATCCATAGAAGTAGTTACATGTCTGAAAAGATTTAAAATTACGACCTATTCATAGGCTTTTTACCCACCATTCCTCTTGTACTATATCAATAGTAGGTCAAAGGGCACGCTGTATATGCAACCCGTAACTTGCCTAAGTTAAGGAAAGGCTGGGAACTTGCTAATGATCTTAACCTTTATGTAATGTACTACATGTTTCTAAAAGAATAATCCATAGAAATCTGTACTAATAGTGTAAAGGTAGAGAGTGTGTTTGATTATATGTGCTAATCTCAGGAAAAACAGATTTGATTTGAAAAACTATTCCAGTAGTTCACAAGGGATATAGGTGAAGCCGCTGACAGAAGCCAGTAGATTATAATAGAAACACTCGTACTAATACTCGTGTATGTCCGTATATACCAAAAAAATCAAGAAAGTGTTTATATGAAGAAGTCCTCAAAATTTCTTAAAGTTAGAATGATTAGTCAGCACTTTTAGAATGTAAAATTGAAAAAGACAGTCCCCAAAACGCGTTCTCTACACAACTTTCTTACGTGTCTACAACAATATTCATACTACATACATAGCAAAAATAACGTACAATGATTGCTTACGAGGAAGGCTTGTCAGAATTGGGAATTCCCAAACGGAGAAACCCAATAGCCTAGCATGGGAACACATATTAAAATACGTGTCAAAAGTTTGTAGTTTAGTAAGAATGTCAAACTACCCGGTTTCAAGAACACAAAAACATAATATACTTATAAATATTTTCATCAACATTTAAAGACATAAAGCAACAAAAAACCCTTCCAACATTACAATTGAATAAAACTCCGCTAACAGTACTTTAAAAATGAAAACAAAAAACTATCACATTACCATCAGCTTCGCGTTACGAAAAAACCCGAAGTCAAAACGATCGATCACAAACAGCAATACAGAACAATTAAATGTACAAAAAATATAATACGATTCGCGAGACAACCACGCTTACTGCTTTTTCTTAGCGAGGTATAAAGGAAAAATGTTTAATGTATTTTTCATTCAGGTCTTTAAGTTAAACAAGGTAATGGGGAACGGATGGCATCGTTTTTCGATGCTCATTCAACAGTCGTGCTGGGTTTTGGGGTTCCCTTAAAATGTGCGAGGAACCTTATTTGTGAATGAATTCTTTAAAAGTTTTTTTTTTGTGGTGGTTGGTGGTATTTGAGCTATAATATCAAAATTAGCGGAAAAAGGTTTTCAATCCGACCGCGTATATATTTTGTTCGTCCATTTTTTGACTAGGTAGATAAAAGTATATTTAGACAATTAAATATTCACAAAATATAAGCAAAAAATGTCACAACAAAGCATTTCAAAAAGTAAACTTAAACTTTTACTAAATGAAGCTTCTTTAAAAAAAATGTGACATCATTAGACAAAGTCAAAAAAATTAAGTATTAGCAAAATTACAGTCATATTGGACGTTAGAACATTATAAGGTAAATAAAGTATACAATAAAGGCGCGGTTCGGTGCATCTTCAATTTGCACCAAAGAGGAATCCAGCTCTGAATATATCAGGTAGGATACCTAATTACCTAGTGTAAAGTCTATAACAATCAACTTTCCAGTATCAAAATGATATGACGCGATGCACCCAGTTACAGAACCCAACCTCAATAAAATTTGCTGAAACGCCTTTAAACTCTGAGCTGAGCCTTTTTTAATTCATGACAACCCTTATAAGGCACTGCGTCTGCAATGTCCGCATTCAATTCAATGCATTTTCGGTAAGAAACCTTTTTGTACGGTTCGCAAATAAAGCTTGGGAAAGTACGGTCATTGGCTTTTATTGGGTTAAGGAACGTAGGTAGAGCTATATTGCTCGAAATAAAATTAATGAAATAAAGAAAATAAACTTGTAAGTATCTAAAAGTGGTGGAAATTTGTTAAAAAAAAAACTATAGTGAAAACCAATGTCAAATCTATATGAGTAAATCTAGAAAAAAATAAGGCAAAGAATACAATATTCTTCTTAGAATCAAGTTGTATGATACTTTCCTCAAAATGTTCTTTCAGACACAAACCTTCATTGACTTTAAAAGCTGTGAATGGATGGAGAGATAGAGGTAGACCAAGGAAAAGATGGACTGATTGCCTGAAAGACGATATGATTAAGAAGGGAGTGGATAGTAGTATGACGTCTAACAGAAATGAGTGGAAGCGGAAAACACATTGTGCCGACCCCAAGGGCAGAAAGAAGAAGTCTGGACTTTAAAAATTAATATGACCCTTTCTTTTATTTCGGCATTTCTTCTCAAAGTAGTCAGTTAGGAAATACCGACCACATTCCATTTTGAAAAAAAATATTGACGTGTAAAAGTGTTTATCTCAACCTATTTGCAAAATTAATATCTTCTAGTCTATCTGTGTACCAAATCTCGTTCAAATTAGTTCAGCCATTTTAAAATTAAAGCGCGATATACAGACAGTTACTTTTATCAATAATTTTATCAATTTCTATAACAAATACATAAAAATCATCGTGTGCTCAAAAAAACTTCTTTCATAAAACAAAATAAAACTCACCTTCACGCAGTCAAACTTTTTTGCAATCAGTACAAGAAAGTTAGTAACTTTTTCCAACATTGTCCATTGAGTTGAACCATAACTTGAACCAGATAGCAATTTAACTTACTGCGTGTATTAACTTAGTGACTTAGGTTAACAGTTTTATGGTTACAGCCTGGTTATATTTGTTTGTGGTTAACTTAAGCAGTAGTTTCGATTGTTTTAAGAAAACCTTTGAAAATCTACTGATTTGTAAAACTATGACTCGGTTACATTCCAAATTCTTATGTTTAGTATAGGATAATAAGTAGCTTATATGTATATGTTATTTTGAAGTATAAAGACGATCCCTTTAGCACAATGATAACCACGCCGGACAGCCGAACTGGGGTCCCGAGATCGATTCCCGGTACGGTCGACATAAAGTATTATGTAGTTTATCAGTTATTTTGTCACCCATAATCCGATGATCCGATGATGGGAACCGACTGTGTATGCAGAGGTATCCTGATAACTGACAAGTTCAGTTTCATCAAAATCCGTTCAGTTTTTTACGCGTAAAACACATAAACACACAAAACTTTCGCTTCTAAAATATTAACGTGATTAAATCAGAGCGAGAAATAATTTTAAGGATAACTTATACCATTTAAAAAAATACCGTTAAACAGAAGGCGGCTATGCCCAAGCTTATATGTAACATAATATCATCTGATAGCAATAACTACATCAACATATTAACTATTTGGAAAGGAACATACATCACTTTCTAATAAAATTTATTATTTCAAACGTTTAAATAATCGATCGTTTGTCAATATCGTCATTCTATTTGTTTTCGAATTAATTATAGTAACAATATATTATGTTAAGCTTAAACGGTTGATAAATGTATCGATAAATTATCTAAGTTAAAAAATATCTACTTGTTTTTTATGTAAGTGATACTTTCCAAACACAAACGTAGACAGTCTTCAGAACTACTGAACTTATTATAACGAATTTTGCTTTTTGAAAAGTCTTCTTTGTTCGTTTTCAGATTTTTTTGACATCAGGACTGCCCGACCGTTTGAAAAAAAATCGGTGTTAGATAGCCTATTTATCGAAGAAGACTATAGACTACCTTTTACTTTTTACTACCCGGAAAAAATTCTGGGTGCACGTATTGAATCTCGGGGAATAGCTAGTCTTCTATAGTGCATTGTAGTATAATAGGAATAGTGCAACAAATGCCAGTTTCACAATATCCGAATGGCCACTACTTACCGAATAAATGAAAAATGGAACAGAATTTGCATAAAATTATCTACCAAATATTTACAGACCTTTCTCGCAGGTGGTGAAACAGACCCTTATTGATCAATAAAAATAAGACTACCAATTAATCCGATTGAAAACCTTCGCTCATGTGCAGGACTCGAAGAGTGATGGCCTACGGTATACCTATATGGTATATCATTGCGTAGTGCTGCGGGCATTCGATCGACTTCTCGAAACGATGTGGAGAGGGATTTTTTTTACATAGAATTGGGATGAATAGGATTGGGACTCGGTAAAAAATAAAATACCTACTTTATAATATTCATTTTGTAAAGCATCTTAGAATAATATAAGTTTAATTTATCGTTTTGAACCGAAAATTATTGATCGAATTTTTTACTTCATGTATATGTACATGATATTTTTCTGTTTACAAAAACACGTTTGATGTAAGATAATTTGAAGAAAACTTTTATCCGTTCTTTATCTAGGGATTATTTTTTTATGTGTAAACAATGGTTCAAATTGACTAATAAATCAGGTTATTGAATTTGTTTTAAAAAAGTTTTTTTTATTTTATTTACTTGGTTTCTGTTTACATTTTGTATACTTAAAAGTAATCGGAGTACATTACAAGTATTTAATTATCATTTAATTGGTTTCTGTTAAAAAAGCTATTTGTCCTGTTCTTTTAATTTGTAATGAAAGTCTTTGTTCATTAATTACATTTTCGTTTTAAATATTTCTGTCTGTGTTGTTTTGTTTTATTTTGTATTTTCATTTTAAAAAGATCGTACTTTAAACTTGGCTGGGGCTCTGCCGTGCCCTTAGATTAAGTATCAAAAACGACATACAAAGATAACCTTTATGATAAATTTGTCATTTGTCTACTTGTACTATATATGTATACATGGATTTTAATTTTGTATGTCTCTTAAAAATCACGGGACTATAGGGTCCTGCATATTTAGCAAGCGAACGTGGGGCACCGACACCAACACGCTGAAGCCCTTTTGAGACAACTTTAATGAAAATAACGTTGCCACATAACCGACGATTAACCCTGTATACACTATAGAAATGTACCCAAGAACAATCCCCGGTTTTGTGCTAAAATAACATGGATTTTATTATTTAAAAATCGTTTTTATTTACCTACATTAAGTTGTTTATCTAGTTTAACCACATACTAGCTTACGAAATAGAAACAGACCAAAACTTAAATCAAAATTTCTAAAGCACACCCACTAGTGAGGCACCCAGGCTCTGCCCGCGAAAGCACTAGTCATTATAATTGGCGAAAGTCTATATTTGAATACAATACAGGACCAACCATGAATAATACATGTGACGCTGGGTTTCAATGCGTTTTTATGCAATGTTTTGTAATGATACGCCTTGGTTTAAGTGGGTGTATCATGTGGTACGATTCTAGGAAGTTATGTGTGATTTTGAACCGTGTTTTACAAGTAAAGGATGGGCCAAAATTTGTTTCGGCCTAAGTCGAAACTGAACAAAAAATTCTGACACTAGGTAGGTACCGTACCTACCTAATATTGGGACACCTTTTCGTACACTGTCGGTTAGCCCCAAAGTAAGCTATTGATTAATTTGTGTTCATCGTCATCTGCCTAGCCTATCTATGTTGGGGTTGGCTTCTAGTTTTAAACGGGTATCTACAGCTGAGTATCAGTGTTTTACGTGGAACGACTGCCTGTCTGAAAACCCAATAGGTTTTTTTTAAGTTATGTATTTTAAACATATTTTTATACCTAGCTTCTTTTCTGGTACTTTATTCAAATTAATCTCCAAATAAATCAATCACTTTCCACCCAATTAAAATTATCGATACAAAGCCAATTTCTAATTGTCCCAAATACCATAATCACGATTGATTTCACGCCTCAAAACACCATTATCGAAAACTGATCACGTATTAGCATTGTTATACAGCACTAGTTGCTTGCCGCAGTTTTGCTGGCAAGATGACCCAAGCGAACTTTTAGCTAAGATATGCTTTATGAAACAGGAAACAATTGAACATCATCGCACTATTTTAGTAGTAGCAGGTCCTAGTCGAGATGTGACTGTTTTATGATCTCTTTTGTTATCTAGTGAGCTGCAAGGTTTAAAAAAGGTTTTAAAAGGTGGTGCAAAGACCTAAAACTCCTTGTCAAAGAGTTTTTAAGCCCCAAAGGCCTTTTTTCGTGGGAAGTCTTCTAATAGCTCCTACTGAGGGTGCAGCTGGAGGGAGTGTCAGACTTACTGACTAAACCCACCTTTGTTCCTTCTAGAGGTCTTTGTGTGTCAGGGCCGCAGTAACTCTTGCAAATAAACCGCGAAGGCCTCTCCATGTAATACATATATAAAACAACATCTTCCACTTGGTAGGTTACAGACAAGACACGACGAATGTACGTACCGTCCCATGCATGGTATACCATCACCAACTCCCAGACAACCAGCTGCTCACAATCCCAAAACCCGTCTTACTGTAAAATCTTTACAAACAAACTCACTTTCGCATTTACATTGTTCTTAAACATATCAATAGAGGACCACCACAGTTGAACGGTTATCTGACGAAGTTTGACAAATCATGACCACGTTTGACAAATCACAGTACCCTTTGACAAATTACAGATGCGTTTGACAAACAACAGGCCACCGTATCAAGGGGTATTGTTTAATAGGTTTTGTGGTTACCATAGTGACGAGGAAAGAAATTATGGTTGGATTGTGTAGGTCAAAATGGCTAGAAAGAATGGATCGATATAGCTTGGAGGATAATGGTTGTCACAGGGATATTTTAATCGATTATCGATCCGTTCAAATCGAGTTTCGGAATTGTGATATCGATTCTGGCACAGAAATTTATTTGGCTTCCATGTCATCATCATCCTCCTGCCCTTACCTCAATTTTAATTTGGGGTCATGTTTTCTTCTTTCACGCTCTTCTATCTGCCGTTACGTTTGTTAACATAAAATCCATTTCATGAAATCTATGTTGGGTGACCAATGTTTCAGCAAAGTAGTTTGTAGTTGCGATCAGTTTCAGCGAGTTCTTTGTTATTTTACAGCTGGGTGAAACAAAATAAAATAAAATTCTCTTTGTATATATTAAATTAATGCTTTGAAACTACAGTTTTAATTACAACATGACATTTATCTTTGACACGTTAGGTATGCTTAGTGTGTCTGTGACCTAAGCAATAAAAAATCCTAGGTGTCTTAATATAAATGGCTGTAATTATTTAAAGTATCATATTTCGTCCATATCTTGTTTTGTATTACAGAAGTTGCTCACATTGAATTAAATTATACATTTGATTAAGTTCATGTCTTATTATTCTTTGTTGATAAAGTACATTTTTAAACAACACACGGTTGTTTAAATAATATACAGACGCCAGCACATCAAGGTACCCGAAACTGTAAAATTTTCCCAATCAACATTGAACCATATGCTTCAGCAATAAATTTGAAAATTTATTAATGAAATTTGACAGATTGTAGTAGCTTGATGTGCTTGCGGCTGTACCATTGTTACTTAATTTATTTGAAACACTGATTAAAGAAAAAAAAAACTATTCACATTTAAATAATAAATTAAATACATTAACTAAAATTTATAGTTAAAATTATATCCAGAAACAGTCACGACTGTACCCACTGTGTCGACACTAGGGCTGCGCAAGCACTCGTATGTCATCGACATATCGATGCCGCGTCACCACTTAATGCACTTCCGTGAGAAATCTCGACACAATTGTGGGAATATAGTACTGTGTCCATTCATCACCGTGGTAAAGGGGTCAGTTTAATGCTGTACAGACTAAAGACTGTTACTTTAAGAGCGCATATACCGAAAGTTGGCTACGTCGCAAGTAGCTGTCAAATATTTACATGTTTTATTTAATTTGGCAAATTTACTATATGAAAAATTAAGTATATCTATGGTTCTGTAGTGCACTAAAATATTGAGTATGAATTTATTGTACTAAAATCCTAGATTTAGTTTTGTAAACGTTTTAGACGTAAAAAAAGGCCTTTCACAAGTTCCTAAATACTGTTTTTACATCTAAAACTGTATATTCGGTGTTACATTCCCTATTCATTTTTTCAGTGCACTACAGACCATTATCTCTTAATTTCATATCATACAAATTACAATACAACACGTGAATTGCCAAATTATTTCAAACATGTCAATATTTGACAAGTAGTTGCGATGTTGCCAACTTATCATATAATCACAACTCGCATGTAATCACTTGTAGGTATACTTATCTCGATTGAAGAAAAGAAAAAAATCGTTAAAAAATGACAAAAGAAATCTTACGGCAATCTGTCACTTTTCTGTCATTATGTCTATTCTACGGTAGAAAAAACTTGTTTCTACGGTGGCCATGCTAAGCCTGCAGGTCGATGAAAAGGCTGATGATGAATGTTTATAACTACTCAACAGGTTGGTTATAAATTCACAATTTACTAACATTCCGTTATTATCAGTTCTAAAATGCTAATTCCTTGTAGATTCCATTGCCATATGAAGATTTAATTGCTCATAAAATGTTCTATCCATTGTTATGAAGTTATAGGATTCAAGAATTGCTTGAAGGAAATCTGGGTGGCTTTTAGAATATTGATGAAGCTACAAACAATATGAAGGATTTAATGGGGAGAAGGATTTAATAACACTTATTATTTATCAATTTAACACAGATAGTAATTGCATTCTTTATGATAGTTGTGTTTTGTCTAGATTCAATTTTCATGCATGAAAGCAAAGACAGCTTTATTGGTCTAGTACACACGTAGTCGGCATCTCGGGTTCGGTTCCCGGGTCGAGCATCATCGACATCGGTCTGGACACTATTATTATGTATTTAAAATCATTAAATTTCTGTGCTCATTTGTTATAAATTTAAATATTATAAAATCTATATTGAAGTGTGATTGTACGGTTGATGTCAAAATATTTTTACTTCAAGTTCGATTCAAAACTTTTTTTTTAAAAGCACTCTATTATTTCAAGCAACAAACAATTTGATCGACAATATAGCCTATTATCGTTAAAGTGTTTCTCTAGTAGAGACATTATAAATAACGATATCACATTGTTAGAATTCAGATTCTAATTTATTTGAGCACAGATACTAATCTACACTTTCGTTTGATCGATCGATCGTTCATTTGAATCGATATCTACTTTCAATCGATTAATCGCCTATTGTATAAATAAATAACTGGTTCGATTAAATAGATTTGCTGGCAAAAAATATCGATGTTGTGTATAGTTACAATTTTTTTTGAGAGCAGCTGGAGGGAGTGTCAGACTCTTACTGACTAAAACTCAGTGTTGTTCCTTCTAAAGGTCTTCGTGGTCCAGGGCCGCGGAAACTTTTGAGAATACCAGGTATAGTCAAAACCTTATGTCGCAATTTAAAAGGATTTTAAAATTGAAAACAAAATATTCTGCCTGGGTTGCGGGTTGTTCGTAAGAGTTACCGTGGCCCTGGTACATAGGAACCTCCAGAAGGAACATAGTGGGTTTTAGTTAGTAGTCATTCAGTCAGACTAAGAGGAAGAAGTCTGACACTCCCTGCAGCTGCGCCCTCAGTGGGAGTGGTCATGTAATAACTTCCCAGGAAAAAAAAGTGTTTTTTTTTTTAACTTATCCAAGAATAATTTGGCTGTAACCTAAATTAGATAAAGTCGTGGTGGCCTAGTGGTTAAAGAACCAACCTCTCAAGCGTGAGGGCGTGGGTTCGATTCCAGGTCGGGCAAGTACCAATGCAACTTTTCTAAGTTTGTATGTACTTTCTGAGTATATCTTGGACACCAATGACAGTGTTTCGGATGGCACGTTAAACTGTAGGTCCCGGCTGTCATTGAACATCCTTGGCAGTCGTTACGGGTAGTCAGAAGCCAGTAAGTCTGACGCCAGTCTAACCAAGAGGTATTGGGTTGCCCGGGTAACTGGGTTGAGGAGGTCAGATAGGCAGTCGCTCCTTGTAAAACACTGATACCCAGCTGAATCCGGTTAGACTGGAAGCCGACCCCAACACAGTTGGGAAAAGGCTCGGGAGATGATATGAACCTAAATTAGATAAAGCCAACAAATATTTATCTTTAATTTGCATACCAACAAGTTGACAAAATAAATAAACAAGCAAAACAAACTTTAAAAGTGGACTCCGAAGTTTTTAAATAATATGCAAATATAAAAAAAAATTGCTTGTAACAGAACAAAATCAACGTGCACTTGTTTTCTATTTTTTTGTTAGCATAATCTATAAAAGTTGTAGGCATACTTTTTAACCAAGAACGCGGGCATAACCTTTAGTTTTAACTAGTACAGACGCCAGCACATCAATCTACCCGAAACTGTAAAATTTCCCCAAACAACTTTGAACCATTATGCTTCAGCGATAAAGTTGAAAATCTATTAAGGAAATTTGACAGATCGTAGGTAGCTTGATGTGCTGTACAATACCCGATGCATTGAAACCAAATAGCAACATATCTTGTGTGTATCGAACTGTAATATCAGGCGCCATTTTGACTTGAAGTGATTAATCAAATAAGCGAGGTGTCAATCTGTCTGTCACAGACGCATATTGAATTTCCTCACAAACACCGGAATTCGATACCTAGAATTAGCTGCTAGATTTTTTGGAGCTAGCCAACATGTTTTGATACTATCTATGTTTTATATCATTATTTTGCAATGACCGTGAAACTAGATATTTTAAAGGTTATTGAATTTATGTATGTTGAAAATACAAAGGACTTTTGATTTACGTAAATACATTTTAATATTTCGCCAGAAGAGATTTATTTTGACCTCATTAGGGTTTTTTATAAAGACGCCCCTGCAATTGCGGGGAACTGAACTTTTAAACTACCCTATTTTAATTAAAGTGAAAAGTGAAAGCTTTTTGGGTGGGAAATCGTCAAATGACCTCTCTCCCTTTAGGTGTAGCTGCGGGTCAGACTCTTATTGACTAAATCCCACTTTGTTCTTTGTGTGCCAAAGCGGCGATACTTCTTGCGAAGAATCTCACAATCCTGACAGCCCTGGGCCCCACGAAGCCCCTCCAAAATAGGTAACATAAAAAAAGAACTACACCTAGGTAATTCATCTCCCAAACCTTCTCCCAAATATGTTGGGGTCGGCTTTCAGTCTAACCGGTCAGCTAAGTACCAGTGTTTTACAAGGAGCGACTGCCTATCTGACCTCCTCAACCGTAACGACTGCCAAAGATGTTTAATGATAGCCAGGACCTACAGTAAAGCGTGTCATCCGTAACACAGTCATTGGGATCCAAGATATACTTAGAAAGTACATACAAACTTAGAAAACTTTTATTGGTACTTGTCTGACCTGGAATCGAACCCACGCACTCATACTTCAGAGGTTAGCTCTTTACCCACTAGGCCCCCACGACATTAATACCCTAAGGTAATAGAATAACATTAAAACAACCTCATCTGACTAGTATCTGAATAACGTTGAGATGTTATCTCCGTGAAAAATATCTCTTATCTAGCACTAATACAGGCGAAATGTTCCTAAAAATAAAATGACAAAAGGCGAAAATGTACACACAGGTACACAGTACATAAACAACTGTGTACTTTGCAAACACAGCAAGTATCACAGAATATTTCGTAAGTGCTGCCTAAACAGATCTAAAGCGAAACATGAATAAATCGGGTGCAAGGCATGAGCGTAAAACGGCTTGTTTCATATAGAAATTGAGTGGTTTAATGTTTTTCCAAATGGGTCAGTAAACCATGCTGGTTATATGCTTGCTCAAATGAGCTTATATGAAGGCAACAAGGGTGTTAAGGGAATATCGCCAATTAAAATTACAAAATCCAGGTTTCAGATTATTTTAGTCTATGTCTACTTGACATTTTGTGATATCCCGTCTTGGCATGGCGCGACCTGTCAACTCGCATATAATCACTTGTAAACTTATGTCGATCGAAGAAAAGAAAAATTCCTTCCATAAATGTCAAAAGAAATCTTACGTCAATCTGTCACTTTTCTGTCATTATGTCCATTTTCCGGTGAACAAAACTTGTTTCTACGATTGCCATGCTAAGCCTGCTGGAGGTCCCAAATCTCTCTCTAGCATTTAGGTAAGATTATCTTCCTATCGAACTACAAGCGAGGGAATAGAGAGTATTTATTATCTGCTGGGGCTGCGGGTTGTTCGCAAGAGTTGCCGTGGCCCTGGCACATAGGGAACTCCAGAAGTGTCTGACACTCCCTCCAGCTGCACTCACAGCGTGAGGGGGTCATTTGCTGATTTCGATGAAAGAAAAAAGGGAATAGAGAGTGCATCTGTGTCTGAGCAACTCTTGTGCATGACATGTCTTTCACGGCAGACTGATTTCAAAAATCCATGCCATAAAATTCCCTTTAGGTGCAAATAAAAATGATAGGAAAAAAACACTCCGCTTTCATATTAGACCATAACAAAAAGCGCGTAAAAGCGCGTGCGCAAGATGATGTCAGTCATCTTAGCACAAATGTTTGTTTAAGATTTAACATTTGCTGAGGGGAATTAAGAACTACACACGTAGGAGTGTCGGTTACGAAATCAGATAGGATGACGTCATTTATACATGGTGTTACGAAAATTACTGTGAAATTCGGTCAGGACTGAAATAAAGTTTGGTTCGTTTACGTAGTTCAGTGATTTCGTTTTATTTTTAACCGTCTCCAAAAAGACGAGGTTATCAATTCGATGGTATGTTTTATTGGTGTTTTAGAAGTCGGTTTTATTTTTTGTAAAAAAAATTATTCTTGTAATAAGACTGTATTCTTAGTCTGTGACACTATACGCGATTGATTGTTAATTTTTTTGGGTTTTTTTTTTTGGTTTCTGCTCTTGATTGCCCATTCGATTCAATAGTCTATCAAGAAGCAGGAAATATCGACTACAATAATCGATTACCAAACCAATAGTAATCTATTTAACACTCCAATTTCAATCACGACATGCAATAATAACATTTCCAATTACAGTTAATCCGTAATTCCGTTTAGTGCCTTTGGGACATAAATCTGTATTTGCCTTAGAGCATTCAGCCATCTGGAATCGCCTAGAACATATTCTTTATCCGAATTTAATGCCAATTTACGAGAGGAGGCGATGCTTAGTGATGGCTCACTCATTCATTATCCATCACATCACTACGCGAGCTCAAAAAATAATTATATAAATTGAATGTATTAATTTATTTATTTTTAAATGTACCTAACTTATTTTTTTGTAATTGTTATGGGCTAAATATGTCCCAAATGATAAGATTTTGTTTTATTTATTATATTTTATAAGCTTGACATAAATACATGAAAGCATAACCGACGTTTTCGTACCTTTAACAGAGGGAACTGACAACGGCGTGTCCAGTTGGTTACTTGCTCTATGTTATTCACAGATACATAAGCTGTCTCTTTAAATCTTATTAGGTGTTACAAAATGTAATTTGCAAGTTTCCCTTGACATGTAAATCTGTTGAGTGCCTATATTGTTGTTAGTCATCGGTAAGAAATGTTGAGAATTATCGACTTGTGTGGGTTTTGTTTAAGAGGAGGCCAAGAAGTGTTTGTTGGTCAGCGGCATTGGTTTTATTTGATCAAGTTTCGGATGACATCAACAAACTGATCATGATTGTGATCTTTCATACGGGAAATTTAATGAAGTGTTACGTTTCAAGACTTCTAAATATGCTAATTTCAGGGGTAACATAACATCATTGTCCATAAGTGTCAACGCGGTTCTGCAGGCTTAGCATGGCGATTTTTTATCTATTCTGTCAAGAAAAGACAAAGCTCTTTCTGTCAATGTCAACATGTCTTCTACCCGAGCATGGTGCGACCTGTCAACTCGCATATAATCACTTGTAGACTTATGTCGATCGAAGAAAAGAAACATTTCTTCAAAAAATGTCAAAAGAAATCTTACGTCAATCTGTCACTTTTCTGTCATTTTGTCCATTCTCCGGTAAACAAAACTTGTTTCTACGGTTGCCATGCTAAGCCTGCTGGCACAAAGAGACTTCCAGAAGAAACAAAAGAGGATTTTGTCAGTAAAAGTCTGACAGCCCCTCTAGCTGCACCCACAACGGCAGGAGTCATTTGATGATTTCCCACTAAAAAAAATGGGGAAACACTTCTTATAACCAGGAAAAATCTGTCGTATTGTAT
Organism: Heliothis peltigera; assembly: GCA_958496145.1. Lineage (NCBI taxonomy): Eukaryota > Metazoa > Arthropoda > Insecta > Lepidoptera > Noctuidae > Heliothis > Heliothis peltigera. Next base: position 7,656,539 of record OY292341.1, read on the forward strand.
GTAATAATATCGGTACACGGATACGATAAAACAATGACGTCATTTGGTCATTCACAACTTATGACTACAACCACCCACACGCAATAAAATAATGCAGAAATCAAGCTTCGAAATCCCACAAAATAGACCCAAGTCATGCTCTAACTTATAACTTAATAACATTATCCATCAGTAGGCAGATGTAGGCAGATGCTAATTCTAAATAAGCAATAAGGTCGTAACATACTTGTAACACACGTAGACCCCACGCGTGCGATATTGCCAAGAGATGGTAATGCGAAAGCTCATGAAATTCAATGTGTGATGCTGTCGCATGCTTGCTACAATCATCTTGTACTCATATTGAGAGCAAAGACTAGTAATTTAATGTTTAATTTTTTATTAATGTGAAAAAATATTAGAAGTTAGTGTAACAAATGATGTAGTGAAAACAAATAAAAAAGTTTAAATTTTTGAAAATTTAAATATTGTAAACACGATATGTATAATATATTTTTTCGTGGAAAATCACCAAAAAATGAACCCTCCCCGGCGCAGCTGGACTATGTTCCTTCTGGAGGTGACTGAGTGTCAACTCTTGCAGGCAACCTACAGTAAGTATCATAACATAATTGAATTGCTTTTTCTACCTCTGTGTATAAGTAGAAGTATGTATTTTTTTTTTAATTTGAATAAGAATATTTTCAAAATTCCGATCCATTCGGAACACACTTTAACATCACACTTTAAAATTTTCAATCTCAAGCGACATCGCGTTTTCTGATACCTAACAAGTCTGTTCATACCTTTAATTGCAACACCCCACGGTACCCACTGTCAATAATTTAGCAAGAGCGTGTACTATTTAAATCTAATAGCAGACAATGGGTATTGAATTCGTAAACCAATAGTAGGATGTTTTGTATTCGTTACATAAATCAACTATGTGTTACATTCAGTTAGGTATATACGCCTAAGTTATTTGTGAACACGCCAGCACATCAAGCTATTCCAATCTGTTAAATTTTCTTAATCGATTTTCAAATTTATTGCTGCAGCATATGGTTCTAAGTAGATTGGGAAAATTTTACAGTGTCGGGAAGCTTGATGTGCTGGTGTCTGTACATTTAATTAGTGAGATTCTTGATGCTTTAATTGAATGAATATTAATATTTCTCACTCGTTTACACAACGTCATCTAATCCCAAACTAAGCAGAGCTTGTACTATGGGTACTAGACAACTGATAATGTACTTATATACTTTCCTTTTGTAAACATACCTACAAATTCTATATAGGTTCTAATCTGATAACATTTACCCCATAAAAATGGGTATATTGGCCATCAACTTAAAAACCAACCGTTAAAGGGTATATCAAGTGAATAATAATTATAAGTTGAATATTACGAGTTCCTACTTAATATAAGTATAAAATTAAAATTTTGAAAATAAAAACATTAAAAAATCAAACAAGCCATAAAAAAAAGTATCTGCATACAAATCCATCTAGCATACAACATGTTTCATATTATATTTTCCATGAATACATAAACTTTATCACCATGTGAGAAAATGTGCTAAAACAGGTACTTAAATATTCAGAATATCACCATAAGACCATAGGAAATGTATAAAAACAAATAATATTACGACAGCCATAAATCGGACATCGAATTCCTAAAGAAAGTGACAAGAATTAGGATGGTTGTATAGTGAATGCTATTGATAGCTTCGTATTAGAAAGCATATTATCTATTATAGCTAGAAGGCTCGACCACGTTTTTTGTTGTAATAAAAGACAAAAAAAAAATCTATAAAATAATATTGCGACTATAAATAATGTATTGTTTGTTTTTGCTGTTGGTTCTATTCTGCTTTTAGTATACCTAGTTTCCAAGGTAAAAATCAGGTGGTTCTTTTTTGTATAAGAATTAAGAACACTTTTAAATTAAAATGCTTAAAAAAAAATAAAAACGAAATTTGTTGTGTGGTTCCATTTTGCTTAAATGCGGACAATTAAGATGCAAACCATCCTATCTTTCAAGTAAGATCAAATTGCACACATCATATACTGCACAAATCAGTTAAGTAGTTTAGAAGTCAATGACTACATAGGATCGAATCGAATTTAACATACAAGAATAACGGTTTTCGTTTCTCATAAAATTAACAGATTTCTACAATTCCCGTTGATACCGAAGCTGTACCCTTCTGTTCTTCTGAAACTAGCCTTATTTCATATAATATAATATATAATATCTAATTATATTGCCTGATAAAATAGTTTATCAGCATAACATGTATTTGAAATAATACATACTATCGACCCTGTATATTCTTCAAAGATTTTTAGAATATTGCTAAGCTATAAAATTCCGCATCCATTTCGCTTAACGTTGTATACAAACTAACCTTAACGAGAGCCATGGAGAATTTATGGCCAATTGACGCCTAGCTTTGGTCATATGTTTATAGTGAATTTTAACGATCGCTTAGCCACGCCGCGGTTCTCGTGTTGGCGTTTATGTAACAAATGTTTGGTGAAAACATTTGGGTACTGACCTAGTGGGGATATGTTGGTGAAGTTGTTTGATGTTATCACCTATATGAGCGTGTGTAATGTCGTATAAATTGCTTTCTTTGGTGATTAGTGTAGTTGATGAAACAACTCACTCTGTGTTTTGGGAGGCACGTCAAATTGTGGATCACAACTGTCATTTGTATATCTTTGGCAGACTTTACGCTTTATTTGGTGCGTAGTGTATCACGTAGTGTATCCAGTGGTAGGTGACTAAGCGTAATTTACGCTTCTAGAAATATGTATGACGTCTTCAACGTAGCCTTTAGCCAAGCTTGTTGGCGTTAACTTCCAGTTTAACCGTATGCAGCTAAGTACCAATGTAGATTGCAATGTCATTAAAACTACTACTAAGCACTACGTTCTCATTTTTCTAAAAGATAGGCAGATATAAGTCAAAAAATCTCAAAAAAAAAAAAGATTTACTTCATGACAACAGATATGACAGTAACTTACAGAGGTATTAAATAAATAAGTATACTTTCCACTTAATTTGGTCAAAAAACCTTTTATTTAATTACATAACAATTAATACTAATTAACACCAAAGTTGTACATAATTGCATTGATTGCCGAAAACAAACGTTGGCCCTATTTGGTGTTGGCCATAATTGGCTATTGGCCGCAAGTAGGCCAACCTGACAAGACGGTGATGTGTCAACGCTTTCATTTCTCGGAAAATTGTTATTTTACAATTTATTCGGTGACGTCGTATTATTTATTTATATACAAGTGGTTAAACGCGGTTTCGTTTGTATTCTGAAGGAACTAGTCTGACTTCATGCAACGTGTAACGTTAAAAGCGTAAAACCTCAGACACCCCAACTGATTTTTAATGTAATTGACCTATTCCAGTGAAAAAAATATTGTTCACTTTGACCAATTCATGGTATTTACTACATGAAAGATTCGTATTGGCATTGAAATAAAAGCTATTATTGTCCCGCGGATGGGAAAAATTTAAATTGGTTAACAACAATTTGTGTTTGTTTACCTATTTTATTGGGTTTGAGCAGCTAATGGCTTGACCTACAATTTAATAGACAGGACAACGTTTTAAGTGAAGTTTTTTTTTTTTAATGTGACCTATGTTAAAAAGTGATTTAATTGATATTGCTCGTTATTCTTATCAAACTATTTTCAAGTTTTGCGCATTTAACGTTACATGTTGTATACCTAATATAAAATATCCAAGATTTTTTGGTAAATCATCAAAATGACTCTCTCGCTCTGGGTGCAGATGGAGGGAGTGTCAGACTCTTACTGACTAAAACCCACTATGTTCCTTCATGGTCTCTGTGTGTCAGACTCACGGTAACTCGGGAGAACAACCCGCAATACCGGTAACAACCGACAGAAAATTCAAGATCCTGTCTACTTACACACAAAATGTCAACTAGTTTTGTCTAGACGAAATGTATGAAATTTATGAATTACACAAGACAGAACTAAAGAAAGGTAAAGAGGTAAAGAAAGGTATCCTAATTTATTTTTCTAAGAAACATGTGAAATTCCATAAACCTATGTTCGTCGAATTTCTTTCGGCATTTCCGAATGTTGCCGAATATCATTCGATTCGCGGTAAATCTGTCCGTGAATCATTTGGTTTAGAAATAAATTATTCATTGCTTTAAGTGCGAAGAGGGGAAATTCCGAGAAAAATTGCTCTTTTGATTTTAAGAACATCGAGTTTTTCGATAATCGTTTAGTCAGGTTTTAGACGTTTATATATTTTTCATTTTGTATGCGATAGTCTACTACCGTAATAAGAAAACAAAGGAGAAATGAGATTGGATTCCTAACCTTTTCTATTCCATGCTAGAGCTTTATCCTTAATATCGTCGTCTTACAAAAGTACCACCTTTAAGTACTAGCTTTAAACCATCTTCTTGAACAAAGGTACTGTTCCAAATCTTGTACTAAAGCCCATTTTAAGGTTGGCACTTTTTAAGACCACGTTTTATAAGGGCTAACAGTTTGCTTCCATTTATAAAGTCGACTGTCAATGACACCATAAACAATTGATTACTTAGTGTCAACATTTACTATATCATCAGTCAATAAATATCCAGCTTCGATCCCAAAACATAACCACATGTTCTACCGAACACCGTAAACATACCGTCTCGCGTCTTTCACCAAAGAATTTGAAACTACACATAAAAAATATAGTTAAATACTTTTTAACGAGACACAGGGTGTCGTAAAAATGTCCAAGCGCCATGCTTTATGGCGCAAACCTCCCTATGAGACTCATGAATTTGTATGAAACGTAGTTTTGTTGGTCCTTGTAAGTTATTCGAGTCACTAAATCGATCCGTCCAGACGTTACGAACGCGAAAAGGAAATTAAATTTTAATTATTTTTTTATATATACCTACTAAAATTCGAGAAATTTGTTGACAAGGTTAAGTACCTATTAGCATAAATATTGGTTTTTAGTAAAATAAAATATGAAATATGGAATCGCCGTATATTTTACTCATAAAAGTACTTAAGGAACTTAAGTAGATATTTCTTCAGCTTTCACTTGGCTAATTATTTTATATTTTATTAGTTGTCTATAAATTCTTTATTTTTACTGTATTTTTATGATGATATTACCTAGTAATGAGATAAAAGAGAAGGCATTTCTATCATCGTAGTTAGATATAACATTCTAAAGAATTGGATAATTGAACTTAGATTACCAATAATCTGACCTCAGGTTACTGTGGGTTTCGATATTCGATATTCTAAAACCTAGAATAAAAAAGAATAACTACATTCATATCGCTCCTTAATAAAAATAGTTGTTTTCTTAGATTTATCGTGTTAGCGCAGTGTTGTGAGCACATATTGTACAATAATCTCAAATCCATCAATATATGATTATTGTGTTTACCAAAATCTTATAAAAACTAATATTAACATTTCATCACTTAGAGCTTAATAAAATTGATTGATTGAATATTCACAAATCCCAAAATTCCCTCTTCATTACATTCAGAGTTCGATATACAAAAAAAAAAAAACAAATGAACAACTGTACTAGCTTTAATTAAACAATGACCTCTTGGGTACCAGTTGCTTCATTTTCCACTAACTATCCCCAAGCATTACCTGAGCCAAAGCATACATATTTGACCACGTCAGTCAGTACTTGAGGTCAAGCCGGTAAACCCCAGTAAAGCGCGGTAAATTCTTTATAAACGGCTTCCGGGCCACCCGGTGGCCATGTGAGGCTGACTGCCCGACTTTATTTTGGGGTTGGGAACAGGCCATAAGCGGAAAGCGTTTTTGTAAAAGGAAATATTTATTCTCACTTGCTCTTAAGTTTTTAATGCAATACTTCAACAATACTGAAAGAGTAGAAAATGTATAAAACATGTAACTAAATGCATGGAATAAAAAGATCAGTAACCTCGCTTTGTCCCCTTATCTATCCCCCTGTGCGAGGACAGTTCGAAGTTTATTCACTCCTTAACTGTTTAACTATCACTGGTAAAAATAGAAAGTAACCATTTTTGACAGTCCAATAAATAGCTTGCAACAAAAAAACTAAATGACTTGAATTTAACTAAATATCAACTACCGTATTATCATCAAAAACTTTGCCCTTCTGTAGTCAGGCATTTGACGCCTAGCGCAAGTGAAGTAGACTTGTATTGGTACATTTTGACTAACGTGAAGTTATTAGTATCACATTTTTTAAACTAAGAAGTGTAACGAAGCTGATCGATAGTAACTAAAAGTTTTTTTATTTTATAATCGCTATCGCTCGTGACTCGGACCGCTCTGATTATGATCTTCAGATTACGTTAGTTTTGCTTTCAAATTGAGGATTATCGTGTAAACACTTAATACCTCAGTGATGGCCGTAACTTGGGTAACAGCTTCTTACTGCAACATCTTAATGCGATAATTATTAGTTGTCATTTTGTGCTGGGCTCGGGTTTGGTATTACGAAGATAAAGCTTTGTTAAATGACGTTTTAAGGACGGATTGGGATAGACAAATTCTTTGTTAGTTTTGATAATATTTCGTGGTTGTTTAAAGGCTATAGAGTTGTCGTAATTGTTAGTAAAATTTAGATTAGTATGCTATAATAATAGTGTCATGCAGACTAGACCGATAGTCCGACACGGTGCCTATTCACTCAAAGACGATCAGCCAGCTGCGCAGGATATATTTTAGTGCATAAGCATTTGCGCAGACACAGGTGCACTAACTTAGCCCGATGGGCGGCAATTCAACTCGATTGGAGAGAGATCAGGTGTAGGGTTGACAAGTACTCTCCGAGGTACGCGTATATCAATCACCAACCTCCAAACTCCAGACTGCAGCAGCCTGGATGTTTTGTGAAAGTTTCTTAAAGCCCACAAAGAAATCATCCCAGCCGTCGCGGCAGGGCTGGTACTGATCGACACCACAGGCGCCGGGTGTGGAGGGATGACTCCCGACCACCGTAGGCGCGGATCTGTGGGCGGTGAGTTTAGGTAGCTCACCGGCCGACCGTCTAAGGACGACAGGCCCGTGTCGGTAGCGCGTTCTGTTCCACGCGCTCCTCAAAGAGATATCAGCAACATGGGAGGGCCCCCCTAGGGCCAGGGTCTGCCTGGGCTTCAGGTTGTTCGCAAGAGTTGACCGTGGTCAGACCGTGGCCCTGGCACACAGGGACCTCCAGAAGAAAAAAGTGGATTTTAGTCAGTAAGAGTCTGACACTCCCACTAGGTCATAAAAAAAAGCCCGCAAAGAAATTCGGCCCGACCCGGGAAACGAATCCAAAAAGTCGCGCCATGCGACAAATAGACCAACGAGACAGTCCTAACTGTCTAACGCCTATTTTATATGTATATGTATAATACATACAGTAATACACATTATCTTCAATACAATCATGAATGGATGTCCGACATATTCAGTAACACACTTGACCTAAAGCCAGTGATTGATGTTTGGCAATATTATAATGATGTACAGCCGCCATCTTGGATTGTGTTGACACAAGATTATGTAGTCGAACAGAGAACCAACTCTGTTTACATAGATAATATTATACGTACGCAATGGAAATTATTATATTTGAGAAGACATTTTTTGTCATTTATTTATTTTGTAGACATAATATTATTTACATTTGAAAATAGGTGACCACCAATATAGGAAACAAGGAGCAAGACATTATCATTATGTACAGACGCCAGCACATCAAGCTACCCGAAACGGTAAAATTTTCCCAATCAACTTTGAACCATATTCTTCAGCGACAAATTTGAAAATATATTAAGGAAATTTGATAGATTGTACTAGCTTGATTTGCTGGTGTCTGCATTTAGGATTTTTTTATGAAATGCGTTATGCTGCCTGACTCTCAGTAAACTTTATCATCTGTTAATTTAGTACAGTATCACAAAAACTGTAAATACACACATTAAGATATCGTTATCTCACTAATTTGTCTGTTATTGTTCCCGATGATAACACAAACAAGTTTCGTAATGTAATCAATATTATTTATAGAAGATTTTTTTTTAGCAGGACTTAAAATATTTCCTCTATTTTTCTCACTTTTATGAATAGGGAAACGGCTTGCAATAGTGTGCTTTACTTAATTTCTTGGCACTGTTATGATACCAGCCTCCCTACGATGAGTGTGCGTTCAATTCCAGGTCAGCAGCTTATCTAAATCATGTAAAGTACACATCTTTTTTTTGTCCAAGCTTGTATATTTTGGACACCAAAGACTAAGTAAAGGTGACGGAAAACATCTCGAGGAAACCTTTACTATAAAGCCTGAAGTCACCAACATGCATTGAGCAGGCGTGGTCTGTGCCCAGTAGTGGAACAATAAAGAGGTGATGACAACAAGCCAGTTGATAAATTGTAGATTGAAGTAAGAAAGGCTCTTTAGGGAAGGTTCATATCTAACGTAAAATACTTACGCCGAGCGTTTCATCAGTCGCACTAGTGTATCATCGGTTGAGTGTAAACGTTCAAGTGTTTTTCTATACATTTATCTGTTCTGGCGTTACGCAACCCATAATACGCAACGCATGTTCCGTCAGATATGAACCTTCCCTTATTCCCCGGCTGCGGATTGTTCGCAAGAGTTAACATGGCCCTGGCACACAAAGACCTCCAGAACAAAAATAGTAGGTTTTAGTCAGTAAGAGTCTGACACTCCCTCTAGCTGCACCCACAGCGGTACGGGGCCGTTTCTTTAGGTAGGTACTATACAAGTAAACGCTATCTGTTTTCTTTTTTATACACAAAACTAAGATATAATATCAAATAATTGAAAAATCCGGTCACCTGTACATCTTAAATTGAATAAACATACATGTATACATAGATAATATCCCACAAACACCAATAAACTATAAATGTTTACATTAGTCCACAAATTCGCTTAGTGATACGGTATAACCTAGATCCAAGCACATCTGGTAACTGCGGTGACCATACGTCAGCTTTGGGAATATCGCTTTTGGCTTTATTATTGGTATACCACGGATTGACGGAGTTTATGGGGTAGGGTGACCATTTTATTACGGGACTGTTTTATGATTGGGCAGTGAGAAATTGCTCTGTTTGTTTTCGATAAATGTAATTGTTAATTATTGTAGACATCAAAATGTGTGAAAAGTGTTACTATATTATACACCATATTTTTTTTTGCTTTAGTATATTTATGTGACGGCCTAGAAGTTAAAGCATTCCGTCCTAAGTACAAGTGTGCGAATTCGATTCCAGGTCAAGCAAAGTAGTTTTCTTTCTTAGTTGGTCAAGCGAAGTGATTAACGCTCATACCTTCTCCGCATGAGATGCGGCCTGTGCAACTACCCAGTGGGGAAATATAATAGTTATGCTATTACTTTAGTTCTGTGAACATTTATCTTCATTATAATTGTCATTTTACGAAACATTTTTTTATGTAAATTTTATAATCAAAGATACAATAAAAAAAAACATTCAAATCAATCGCGAACATGGCGAAACATGGCTACCATTCAGAAGACATTAGTCAAAATCCATTGTTTGTAATTTCAAGATCCAAATCTATGAAGATTTTCTCCATAGCACTGAAACTGCAGCTTCAATGAGTAAACACCTGACTACATGAGTCAGATTTACTGGAAGCGATAACGATCAATTTTACTGCATTCCCTATCGGAACTGGATTATTTCAAGCGATGTTATGACTTATGTATGTTATGTTATATTTATGTTCTGATAACATGCATAGCCGAAATGATTGAATTTCTCGAAAGATTTTAAATTAATTTTAGATTTTTTTTCAACTTTTTTCTTAATACCTTTTGTAAATGATAAGTCTAAAAAAATAAGTAAGTATTAATAAAATAGAGACATTTTGTTAAAAAAAAAACTTTTTAAATTAGATAACTATGTATAATATGTGAAAGTAAAACTAAATTCGAATTTATTCTGAATAAAAGATATATTAGATTACAAAGGCATGAATGCATCTTTTCTGTTACCAACCATTTTCAAATTTTAAGATATTATTCCATACATGCAATATTTATTATAATTTATGTCTATATAAGTAGGTAAAGTTTAACCAGTCCATACAATATTTTATTTTATTAATCCTCTTTAATAATTCGGATAACTGGTAATTTATCTCTTTTCCCACAAAAATAGTAAAAATTAAATACAGTGAATAATAAATATATCTCAGAGCAGTGAGATCATTGAACTGAGATATCTACGTGATTAAGTCTTCCTTGTCACAATCTGTTTGAAGATATTCTTATCTTATCGATATAGAAAGAGATTTGATGACTCGACGTTTATTTAAATATTATTATGTGTCATAATATTCTGACAACGTTACCTACCATCTAAATTAAAAACAAAAATGTGACATAAGCAATCTTTATTTTCTGTTATAGTATTTTATTTATTTACTGATTATGTACACACAAGATAGAGAAATACAAAAAGGAAAGAAAGAATTTACAAAGGTAATGCTTATTTCTAAAGAAATCTCTTCCAGCATACCTGCGAAAGGAAAATAGGAATTCTTGACTTAAAATTAATGTGACATTTAAATCTATAAAATTCATCATCAGCCTAACCTTTTACATAGCTATGTTCGGGTCAGCTTCCAGTCTTAACCAGGTGCAGCTGAATACCAGTACTTTTCATGGAGCGACTGCCTGTCTGACCTCCTCAACTCAGTTATCTGGGCAACCCGATACCCCTTGGTAAGAGTATTTGTCAGACTTTTTGGCTTCTGACTACCCTTCACTATCATAAAAACTAATCATAATTTTAACAAACACGAAAAAAGGAACAAAAAATTGTCCCACATTATAAAACAGTCATGGTCACCCTACAGCGTAAGTGCGGACATTAAAATCGCGTAAAATTATTATTGTGCTGTAAAAACGCCCTGAGTTCCTCTGGCGGCTACCTGACGCTATGTCTGATGGCTTTCACTCTCTACTGTAATAGATAAAGGGTTATATTACGTACTCAAGTACTTTAGGGCTTTTTCTTGGTTTTTAGTGTGGAGTTTAAGGTTATCTTCTTTATAGAGCTTTTTATATACTAGGTACTCCCTGCCGTTCCACCCGCATTTTTTTTTGAGTGGGCATCTCGCAGTTCAGCCTAAAGAGGCTGTTTATTGCTTAACCGGACAAACCCTGTGGATGCCTAGAATTTAAGGCATCCAGCCAGGGGCAAGGTTCCACCCGCATTCCGAAGGAACTACTTAACCGAATTGTATAAAAAGTATTTTCTCAGGTTATAGACTACCTGTGCACTAAATTTCATATAAATCAGTTAAGTAGTTTTAGGTGCAGCTGGAGGGAGTATCAGACTGTTATTGACTAAAACACACTATGTTCCTTCTGGAGGTCCCTATGTACCATGGCCACGGTTTTTCTACATTAGGCATAAAATGCTTTTCAAGCCAAAATCGTAATAAACTTCAATATCACATAACCATTACATACAGATAAAGCCACTACATTTTTTAACTCAAATCGCCGATTTCAAATTTCATTTTAATACCAAACGATTCGCGCCAAAATATTGCATTACTGTATCCTAAAAGACTGCTCACCCACCTACGTTAATGCAGCATGAGGTCATTTCCAGTCTATTTCTACATGTCACGTCATTTGTTAACAAATACATACATATAAAAATATTGTAAAACTGACCATTTTGTGATGCTAAAACAGTATGCAAAAGTTTGTTTGTTTGTGCAACGTTTTCTCTAAATGTTGAATTTTGATTTTCAAAATCTAACCTAACCTATCATTTTTGTTGTTGGGAAGTCGTTATTTGCGTGATACCACGGAGCAAATGTCATAGAGTTAAATGTGTTGATGCTTTTAAATTGAGAACCTTCAACTTATTTAAAGTACAGACGCTAGCACATCAAGCCACTACAATCTGCGTGATTTTTAACCTTATTGCTGAAGCATGTGGTTTAAAGTTGATTGTCTGTACATATGTAATGAAAGTCTTTTTTAAAAACTTTGTATTTAGAATGAACAATAAAATTAATAAAATTATAAATTTAAAATGTAAAACACAAACAATTGGGAATTTTAAAATCAGAACGCGATAATTCAATTGAAAATGCAATTAAAATGCCAAAAAACTGATGAGGAAATGACAGTTTGGTCCCAATCAATTCTTAAAAAGGGTAATTTCCATTGATTAGAGGCAAAGCGGCGGTTTTTAACTTGTATTCTACATGTATACTTTGAATGACACAAGAGATAAGGGAGTTCTAAATACTTCACTCCCTAATTCTTAAACTCATTCCCTTAACATAGAACCAGTAAACTTATAGTTAAGACGGTCAAAAACAAACGAGATTTAGCATATTATATTATTACGTAACTTATGTATTATATAAAATAAGGGATTTAGGGGCTAGTTACACCGGTTGCTAATAAGTTCCAGATAGTTTATCTGGCAGATAATTTCAAACAAATTCTGTTCCATTTTTTAATTTATCTGGTAGATAATGGCTATCTGTAACCGATGAAAATGTATAGACAATAAAACACGACAACATTCCTGTGCAAACGATCTAATTACGTTTAATTACAAAATTATTCTCAGAACAGGTTTTCATATAATAATTGATTTCCTTATAAAAATGAAAATTGTGTTAGTTACCACATCCAAACAAGCGGTTTCATATAGTCCACGAGTGTGGCCAGCTATCGGGGTGACGCGTCCAACGATTAAAGGACACATAACGACCGCTCGCGATAAAGACTGATAACTAATCTCATTCTTAGTCAACTGTTCGCCTCACTCGATTGTTTCTTACATCCGTGTACACTACACTCGAAACATTACAATTTTAAAAACAGATTAATCGGATTCAAATTTAAATTCAAAACAGTTCTCATTCTAAAACTATTCAAAGTGCAAAACCGTTATACAAAAACAATCAAAGAAAAAAGACATTCTAAATTTAAGCATCGATTTTTATATTTATCACTCGTCATAATTTAAAAGTTAACGTTCGAGACTTAAACCGGAAAATTCAAATTTTCAAATAAAGAATGCGCGTCCATTTCAATTTGTGACAAAATTACGCAGCGGCCAGTGTTTTTAAATGAGACGGCGATAATTTAACATCTTATTAAAGAACCGTTGGATCGTATTTTTAAAGAATATAACGCTTATAACAATTTAAGTTATCACCAATAAATGTTGCTACTTAGTTGTATAACGTTTTATGTGTTAATACGTTCGTAATAGCAGTTAATAGATCGAAATTTCCGTATGAATGAGTGATTCAGTGTTGGTAACGATGCGCGGGAGTCTGCATGTTTCTAAGATGCGCGTTTAGTGTTTATAGTGTGCCAGTGTTGTGCAAAATGAGTGTTCCAAATTTAAGTGTTGATCAAATTACAGGTAATTTTAGTGTTTCTTTTTTTTAATGAGTTAGTAGTTTTTTTTAGATTCTAAATGTGGCAACTTTTTTCTTTTGTTTTAATGTTGTTGTTTCTTTTTTAAATGTTTTGAGGTTTTAATTCTAAGATTTTTATTTGACTTCTAAGTAATCATATGCGATCTAAAGATCAAAGAACCTACCTAGTTATTCGGGTTATCTTATTTTAAAGAGCTAAATTAACTTTATACTGCTATTAGAATCTGGTACTTTTCCACCACAAAGTTTTCATCAGTTTTTAACTTTTAATAAACAAATTAAACAGACTGCTTACAACCACTTAAACAATGACTATATAGAACTAGATTAGATTGGCTAAAATTCTTAACAATTAGACAGCAGAAATGTAGGTACAGATACCAGCACATCAAGCTATTACAATCTGTCAAATTTCCTTAACATATTTTCAACTTTATCGCTGAAGCATATGGTTCAAAGTTGATTGGGAAAAAATTACAGTTTCGGGTCGCATCTGAAGGGTTCAGATAAGTACCAAAATAATTTAAAATAAGAACATTCCATATGGAATGTTCATAAAAGAACATTCCATACGTCTCTAAAGCAAATCCTATAAGATTTTAAAATTAGAAATTCTTCTAACATTCGAAACAAATAAATCAACATGGCTGCCACAGATAACAATGTATTTACTAAATACAAACAAAAATGGCGTCTGTAGATAAGTGTCTAATTACCTCAAAGATTACTGTTTAGACCAACTTTTCACTGGTAGCAACAAGAACTTAGAGAACGCAACGAACCGGACAAGCCATTGCCTTACCTTCCCCTTTTTTTTTTTTTTTTTTTTTTTTTTTTTCGTGGGAAATCATCAAATGACCCCTCCCGCTGAGGGTGCAGCTGGAGGGAGTGTCAGACTCTTACTGACTAAAACCCACTATGTTCCTTCTGGAGGTCCCTGTGTGCCAGGGCCGCGGTATCTCTTACGAACAACCCGCAGCCCAAGCAGACCCTGGCCCTTTATGGGCCCCTCCTGTGTTGCTGACATCTCTTCGAGGAGCGCGTGGAACAGAACGCGCCGCCGACACGGGTCTGTCGTCCTTAGACGTACGGACGATGAGCTACCCACACTCACCGCCCACAAACCCGCGCCTACGGTGGTCGGGAGTCATCTCTCGACACCCGGCGCCCGTGGTGTCGACCGGTACCAGCCCTGCCGCGACGGCTGGGATGAGCGGTGCGGTCTCTTAGCCGCTCCGCCGCCTCCTTTGCTAGCATAACTGCTTCACAGAAGGAGGCGACGGCATCCCATTCTCCCTCGCTCCGGACCATGGCCTGGATCAGGGCCGGACGCGAGAGGTCGCCGCCGCCAATTGCCGCTGTGAGGACACGGCGGTGCTCCGCCCAGGCAGAACACTCCTCCACCGTGTGCTCCACCGTGTCCTCTGGCTGGTCCGCGCAGTGGTGACACCCAGGCGTCTCCTCCCGCCCGATGCGATGCAGGTACCTCCCGAAGCATCCATGTCCGGTGAGGACCTGCGTCAGGCGGTAAGAGAGGGTGCCATGACTCCTCCCAATCCACTCCTCGAAGAGGGGCACTATGGCCACTATTGTGGCGTGCCCTGCACGGGGTTGCGTGAGGCGATCTCGCCACTCCACCATGAGATCGCGCCGGAGGACTGCCCGCTGCGCAGCGACTTGCCGCGGCAACGGGGACTCCCCCCGACGCAGTGCCTCCTCGCGCCAGTCGTACAGGCGCGAGAGGACCCTCGCCTCCAGATCCCACGGTGGCAGTCCGGCAAGGAGACCCGCTGCCTCGCGGGAGATAGTGCGGTACCCCCGCACTAGCCTCTGGGCTATGACCCTCTGTGGGACGTTGAGGTGGTGGACGGCTCGCAAGCGCATTGAGCGCGCCCACACCGGCGCCCCGTAGAGGGCCATGGACCGCACCACTCCCGCGTAGAGTCTCCGGCAGGAGGCATTTGGGCCCCCCAGATTGGGCAAGAGCCGCTTGAATGCAGCCCCCGCCCTCTCCAGTTTAGGGCCCAAACGTCGAAAGTGCTCGACGAAGTACCTTCCCCTCAGCTAATGGTACAAGATCGCCGGTCATACTATAAGAGAACATATTTACAGCAATGCTTTTTTGTGGGAAATATTCAGACAACTCCCGCTGTGAGTGCAGCTGGAAAGTGTCATACTCATACTGACTAAAACCCACTATGTTCTTTCTGGAGGTCTTTGTTTGCCAAGGCCACTGTAATCTTGCGGACAATTCGCAGCCTCGGCAGGCTTCGGCCCCACGGAGCTAAATATCTAGTTTTAGCTTAAGTGATTGAAAATGCATGAGAGAATTATCTTAATCACATACATATTTATGTCGATGGCGGTTCCAGTTGTTCTAACGTTCTAAGAACAAAAGTATCGCTAAAAAGGCAATCCATCTCCTTTCTTGTATCGACAGTTGGAAATCAATTGATTTTAAAAGAGAGATAGATGCTGTTCAAAAGTTGTAGTCGTAAAAATGTTGTAGGTACACTGCTATCCGTCTTACTCTTACTGGCATAAGGAGCCCATCATCTGCTTAGCCTTTTCCTAAGCTATATTGGGGTCGACTTCCAGTCTTAATCGCGCGCTTAGCTGAGTACCGACTGCCAAAGATGTACAAATGACACCTAGGACCCACCAATTTAACGTGCTCTCCGAAACACAGAGGAACGGAGTTATGATGGTCACCCATCCAAAGACCGACCGCACCAAGAGTTGCTTAACCTTATGATCGATCGACCCGTGCGGTTGTTATTTAGCCATGAGCTTCTCCCGGGTGTAGACCCGGGCCATCGTAGTTTATTTCAAAACCTATTCACAGAAAGGAGTTTCTTACCAAACAGCTGTTGTTTAGAATATAAACTTCATATACTACGAATTTCGTATGATGATATTAAAGCAAAACATTGCTAATCTTTTGATGTTTTCTGTACGTACGGCTGAAGTGTTTCAACAGTTTCAGGAAAATCAATCTTTTGCGTCTTAAAGTTTTTGATTGATCACCAATTCTCGCTATTTTATGTCAAAAATGTAGATGAAATTTAAATCGGTAGAAAAGAGATTTATAGAATTCTACAATTTTGATTATACATATAAATGTAGTTATCACCTCTGAAAATACCTCACGAAAGTTCTGTTAGGTACAGACGCCAGCATATTAAGGTAACAATCTCTCAAATTTCGTAATTAGATTTTCAACCTTATCTCAATGAGACGTAAGGTTAATATTCGCTTGGGATTTTTTTTACACATGGTAGCTTGATGTGCTGGCGTCTGTACGTCTCATTTGCATCTTATAAGTTTCAACCAACAAAACAATTGAAAATTGACATGCATCTACGATACCATTTATAACAAATGCCCTAACAATGTCGTAAAGTCTTATCTAAAATTATTTTAAATTCATTACACAAATGTACTATACTATCCGTCTTATACTCTTATTAATATTAGGATCTCATTAACAAAAAGGTACACCTACACACAAAACTAAATGACTAATGATCAACAAAAATATTACGATCAAAATAAATCACTTGAAAGACACGTCTAATAAAAACAACACGCAAAAAAAATTAAGACGGTTTCGTTCGTTCATTACACTCGGAACCCAGACAACTGGGTCAATATTGTTTGCATAACAATCAGCAAAACAGGCCTAATTTGAAAAACAAATAATTCAATTCTTACAAAATGGGTTTGTTTTGCTGCACGCTATTGTATTCAACCCAGTTCGCTAATGTTTACGAATTTAGCTTCACGTTTAGTACAATGCAGTGTGGCGCGCAATGCGAGTGCTTCGTAGTGACAGTTTTTATGTTGGAAGTGTAAATGGGACAACTCAGTGGGACAGTTGTCTTCTGCAGTTGCCGTTTTGAATGGCAATGTTTTGCATAGTACTGTACTTAATTGCTATTTTTTTTTTCTTTTTTCATATAGGTACTTCTGTAAACAATTTTATGTATGTTATGTTTGTTAAGGGTTAAGAGAAACAAGAGACTTGGATGTAGCCTAAATACATATGTGCCGTTTCTATCTTTTTGTATTGAGACGAGGAATGGACGATTTTTTATACAGTATTAACAAATAGATGGAATTATTGATGAAGATGGTTTTGGGTGCCGTAATATTGTAAAAGCCCTACAACCTAGGTTAGTTATTACGATTTTTTACGATTACGAAAAATATTTTTAAAAGAATATATTACATACCTACAACTAAATAAGTAGTTATCTATACACTAATATACACTAAATGGAGATGAACGATCTAACCAGCATCTGTACGACAGCTGCGTCTACTTGCAATTGCAACTGCTACAACAGCTGCATCAAAATAAAGGTGCAATTTTCGATCAGGATGAACTACTACAATTTTTTATTCAGTCTTGGCACGAGCCATTGAGATGATCTTTACGAGAATGAACATGGTTCTCTGTAACCCATTTTACACCTTTTGGCACGGGTTATTTAAACTGAAGAATAGTTTGCTAGATGTATGCTTAAGAGCGGAGTCACATATGCCCTCAGACTTCCAGAAGGAACAAAAGTGAGTTTTAGTCAGAAAGAATCTGACACTACCTATTTTGATGATTTTGAATTGAAAAAAGGGGAGTTCTTAATGGAGTGTTTTGTAGCTTTATTTAAAAGGTTAAGAGTCACTTACGTATCAAAATAAATTCTTATAAGAACAAAAAAATAATATATTGACTGTATCATATCACAAAAAATCTTGCACATTTTTTTGAGTAACCATGACTTATACGTTTGGAAAATTTCTCTTTTTAATTCCGTTGTTTTGTTAAAAAAACTACACATTCTGTGTTAATTTTACCTAATGTGTGCCTGTATATTATCAATTTTATATTTTCCACTTAATTTAAAATAAAAATCCCTATATGATAATAATACTTCGCAATATCTTTAATATATACGAGTAATACAATAAGAGGCGTTGTCCATTTTTCCTAGGGACTACAAGCCTAGCCTTTATATTGTTAGTCATAAAATCATGTCGTGTGGTCTATATTCTCTAGTAATATGACGTCATTTATATCGTACTTAACTACAATCAATGCAAAATAGATAACATTTGCTATCTAAGTGGAATAAACACGTGTCAAATTATTATTAAAATTATGCATTCTGATTTCCGTTTTCCTGCCACATTTTGTATGCAAATTGTTGAACGCATATTAAAATTTTCCATTTATTATCTTAAAAATTTGCATTTTTGTTTAGAAGATTAGGTTTAAGATCCATGGCCTATTTGTGGAAATATTATGTACAGTCTAACCATTGTTTTATTACTAAAAGAAAAATCTATAGGTACCCTACTACTCACAACATCGCAAATAGCTCTCAAATATTTACAAGTTTTAATTAATTTTGTAGAAGTTTTTTTTTGGTATAACAGGCATAGGTATATATCCCTAAATACTTTTTGGATATCTAAAATATGTAATCGATGTTACGATCATACAGTAAAATTGTCAAATTCATTATACTTGTAAATATTTGACAGCTATTTGCGACGTTGCCAACTTTTGGAATACGCTCTCTTAAGAATCATAACCTAGTGGTGTAAATATCAGCTATTGTTTTATTCGTAAAATACAGGCTTATATTTACTCTTCACTTTTATCCACCACTTAAGCAATATTAATCACCATCAGAAATCTTACTGTAAAATAATGAAAGTATTGAAACGAACCAAGAACGGATACTATCGAAAATTAACACTGTATTTTCGTCCGTGAAATATCGACACCATTCTTCTCGAACTGCGCACATCACTACAAATTATCAGCAATTATTCAGTCTTTCACCATATCCAGAACATAATGATTAAACATGAACATTTTTTAAGAGTACCAAAACAATATGTTTGTAATAACATTGGGATCTTGTAACAAATTGTTCAAAATAAAATATTGTGTCCCAATCGGGTGGTATCATGTTGTAAACGGCTATATGTTTAGCTGTCGACGCTACGCCGGTGGCCGATAGCCGATCGGCTACTACTGTACAGACAGCAACGTTAATAAGTGTGTATGTAAAATTAATTGCAAGAAATTAAAAATTTACTGTGTTTAGGGTCGGTTCATATCTGACGTAAAATACGCCGAGCATATCATCAATCGTACTACCGTATCATCGGTTGAGTGTGAACGGTCAAGTGTTTTTCTATACATTTGTCTGTTAATAACACGCGACGCATATTCCGTTAGATATGAACCGACCCTTAATCAAATTTAGCATTTACCTTTGTGTTGATGAAAGTTTGTCAAAAGTTTTTGGCTCGTTCACTCATTGATTCTGATAGCACCATAGCTCTTTTGTTTTATAGATAGGAAAACTAGCTTTGCTTTGCTGTAACCGTTAAGTTGTGGTACCGCTAAACCGGTTTTGTATCTCTTTTATATTAATGATATATTTCTTTATAATAATAATAAATAAATAATTGCAAAATATTTTCATATAATTATTCATAATATTTAAGGGACAGTTTTACGATGCCCGAATAGCCAACACCTGTCAAATAAATTCAAAATTGGAAAAATTAATATTAATGAAATTATCTTCCAATAAACTAACTGGAACTTATTCGTAGGTGGTGAAATAAGCCCTAAGTCTTTTAGTGCAATTCTTCAAAATATTTTTTTTTATTATTTAATATGTTTTGTACTCGGTGCACTTAACTATTTTACTGTTGCTACTACAAACAAAAACACCATTCAAGTCATACGTTTTAAAGTACCGATGAAAAATTGATCTGCACTTTGCCACTATCCACCTCAGTTAATGGACTTGCTGTGAAAATTTGTGGATGCGGTATATTTATGTATATTACGATTACGTCACACGTCAAATGTTATGAATCTATACAGGGATATAGTGGAAAATCTCTTCAATATAACAAATAAAATGCAATCACTTATGATACAATGCATTTTAAACTAAATAAAATACGTTCAGCGTTCTTCATTGAGAAAACCATACATCTTTCACAAACATTCTGCCTACGTATTCGCTTAAAGAGACTCACTAAAGACGATGCACATTTAAATACCGCATCCATAACTTCATTCCTTCCGAACCATACTTTCTTGTCCATTATTTAGGCATTTGTACCTATCACGAACACAATGTAGCTGATTGTACCTCAGTACTCAGACCATCACAACTTGACCTCTAACGTCTCGTATAATCTGATTGATATGCCCAACATTTGTCACAGGTCCTAGGGCCATTGTAACTGGTTTTGACACGTGAATATGTTATTTGTGAAAGTCTTTGTTATTTTTATGGAATCCTAACTAGTGAGTTAATTAGTACTGCAATGCTGCTGGAGTGTTTTAATCCTATACTATTATAAAGGCGAAAGTTTGTAAGTATGGATGTATGGATGTATGGATGTTTGTTACTCTTTCACATAAAAACTACTGAATGGATTTGAATGAAACTTTACCACAATATAGCTTATACATCAGAATAACATATAGGCTACTTTTTATCCGGGTATGGAAAGTACTTCCCTCAGAAAGCGGGTGAAACCGCTGGCGGAAGCTAGTGTGTCTATAAAAATATGCGAAATTATTTCACACTTTCTTCATACGTGGTATTTTTTAATCATAAGTTAATTAATTAAAATTAAGGAGCTCGTGGTTAAGATACAGACGCACGGATCGATCGACTATAAGGTTAAGCAACGTTTGGTGCGGTCGGTCCGTGGATGGGTGATCATCTTGTACTAACGGTTTCCTCCGTGTTTCGGAAAGCACGCTAAATTGATGAGTCCTGGCTATCATTTGCACATCTTTGGCAGTCGTTACGTGTAGTCAGAAACCAGAAAGACTGACAAGCAGTCTTACCAAGGAGTATCGGGTTGCCCAGGTAACTGGGTTGATAGGTCAGATAGACGATCTCTCTACGTAAAACACTGGTAGGTACTCAGCTGCATCTGGTTAAGACCAGAAGCTGACCCCAACATAGCTAGGGAAAAGGCTAGGCATATGAAGCTAATTAATTAACAAGATAATTAATATTTTATATTCGGTATTTGGAATTGTTTGGAGATTAAAAGGTCGAATAAATGACAATGATACATAAATTCTACTTGCGCGCTCGGCATTTCAATCTGTTTTTAGTAGATATTCCAAAATAAAAACATGATAATGATAATATTAATCAGTTGCTTCAAGGAATTATATAAGGTATTCTGGAATAATCTACATTGCACCGTGTTTATCATGATGAGATTACACATCACAATTATAGCCAATTTTCAATCATACAAACATTTTAATTAAATGTGAAATTTTACCCATTGATTCAAAATCTGCTGGACGCATTTTAATGAAATTTGACAGTAATATAGCTTATGTATCAGAAAGCCGCGTGAGGTGGCTAATAAAAATTATAATAATAGTATAAAGAGGTGAGATTTGATTGTTTGTATGAATTGATTAGGCTCCGAAACTACTTGAACGAATTGAATAATTATTTTACAAAATTCTATGACCAAAGGCTGTGGTTATTCGGGTATGGAAATAAACTCCCCGGGGAAGCGAGAAAACCCGCGAAAAACGGCTAGTTCTCAATAAAGCACATTTTCTTATGTTACCGTTTTTCTATATATTATGGGAAAAAGTTATCTCAAACAATGTAGTGTACAGAAAGTTCATAGAATGAAAGTTAATAGATTTTTTATGGTCTTATCTGTTTTTACCGCTAAGGTTTTATGGGAAAACAATGGAAAAACAGTCGTTCAACCCACGCTGCAGAAGTCGTAAATGGCAGACTTGTTAATTTTGTGCATAAATTTATGGAGTTATTTCCCTATCATTAGGTACTTAGTTGAACTTCATTATTGAAACTCTTTACTTTTATGAATACTTAAAAAGTTTACGCGGTTAGTACGATAAAGTTAAACAACTGCGGAGGACATGCTATAGTGCACAAGTATTCGCGCAGATACAGGTGCACTCTCATAGTCCGATGGGACGTCAATCCGACACGACCGGAGGGAGATCAAGCGCAGGACCGTAATTTACGTGCTCCGGTGCACGGGTGAATCAATCACCAACTTCCAGACTCCGAGCTGCTTCATGAAAGTTTCTCAAAACCCACAAAGCGATTTCTAGACTTGCGACTACTAGACCAACGCGGCAGACAATTTTATTATTAAATTAATAATTTAAATTATTAATTATATTCCCTTCAACTTAAGTGTAGATATACGACAGTAACGTAAGTTTATCAATGCAATACCACAAGCGATGTCAACGAATGCTCATAGTGCATTACTCCCATTAAAACATGTGCGAAATAATCTTGTTGATCTCTGTTAGTTCAAATAACAACCAGAGGTTTATAGTCTTAAAGGGGAGAGAGGAGCAGGAGGTGGAAGAATAGAGAAGGAAATAGGAGGAAGGAGAAGGGAGAGGTTTATAGTCAAAAGCTTTGGAACTACCGTCCAATATCCATTAGTAGACAGTCTCTTCTAACATAAAGTAAATGTTTATTATTCCTACGAATATTTTGAAAAATATAACAATTAAACTAATTTGCTGTCTGCTTGTTTCAGAGATCGAAGCGGCGGAGGCTTGCAAATGGCTGAGAGCTGCCGGCTTCCCGCAATATGCGCAGATGTACGAAGGTAAGTCAACCATACTGTTATATTTATTTACTATGTTTAACAGTTAATGTACAGACGACAGTAGGTCAACTTACCCGATCTGTCAAATTTTACCAATCGAATATTAACCTTCCGTTATTGTGATAAGGTTGAAAATCTATTGTAGGTAATAGCCTAAGGATGTCCACTTAGGGCCAGGGTCTGTCTGGGCTGCGGGTTGTTCGTAGGAGTTACCTAGCACACAGGGACCTCTAGAAGGAACATAGTGGGTTTTAATTAGTAAGAGTCTGACACTCTCTTCAGCTGCATCATCAGCAGGAGGGATCATTTGTTGATTTAACACGGATTAAAGGGCCAAAGAATTGATATGCTAAGTCTGAAGTGTTCGACCTTCTATCCTACGAATGTTCTTAGAAACATACATGTCCAAATCCTGCGCATCTATACTGTCCTAACTCATAGGACCTAGGTTGAATTTTCTACGATCAAAGCTGATTTTGTATAACACACAGTCTGTTCTCAGTAACTACGTACACAAGAACTTGGACATGTGAGTAAACACAGTGCTAGGTACATATTGGATATAAGCTAGGAGCTTCTATGACCTGCAAGTTTACCAACAAACATTGGTTGTCTTGAGCACCGTCTAAACACGATGCAAGATAACGACACAAAGACGTTTACTGATTACTGACCTATAGAAGCAAGATTGCACATTTGTACTTCTATATTTATCGTCATCAACCACTTTTCTTTTTAGTATTGGCTTTTCTTCCTTCTGTCTGCCGTAATCTCTTAAGTGGCCTCGTTCTTTTAGGCCATATTTTCTTTCATAAAAAAATATATAAGGGCTGACGGACGACTTAGTGTCAAACTAAAGACTAACTACTTTATTCTTAAAACTATTCTATGTATATTTAATTGATGTTCCGGCCTGTTACAAAATATAATCTGAGATGTAAAGAGGCTACATCTCTACAATATTTAATTAGATAATTAAGCGACCCAGCGGAACACCCATACCAACATTTATTCACCTCTACTTATTTCATTTATAAAATTATAGGTGCTGATATGCTAACTAGAGATCTAGAGAGCAGCTACATATACACAGTCTCTAAAGCGCAACACTTTAAGACTCAATTCCAAGCAAATAATCAACACTCAACTACGTGCTTACCCCAGAAAATACAGTCGTAATGATACCACAAAATACATCAAACAATTTACAATACATAAAGCTAGGGTTTCCACGAAGTGCTACCCTATTAAGGACAGTCCCGATACTACGTAGTCCCGACCTGTCCCAACGAATCTATTAATCATACTTACCAGTCAATGCAAGGTTTGTCCTACATTTTGAATATATACAGGGTGGTCTTATACATTTATGCAAATTATTCTAATGTTATTTTGATAGTTAATCTTGGCACTTAAATCATTTATTAACAAGATAAAGGTAGGAATGCTTATGTGAATGAATTAGTTTAACAAAGGGTTGTAACAAATTGGATGTTTGCTGTTCTTCATTATACAATAACTATTATTGTCATAGAATTAATTCTAATTTGTGTTTCAATGATTTTTATATAGATTCAGGGCCTGTTTTACCACCTACGAATAATTTCTATTTTGTTTATTTAGTAGATAATTTCATACAAATTCTGTTCCAGTTTTTAATTTGGCTATACGGCCCTTACTGTTCACACACATTTCAAAAATACCTATAAAACATAAAATAATTTAATTTTCGTCGATCGTCAACGTAGGTGTCGTGAAATCAATGATAAGTACATAGGTAAATAAAGCAGCATACATACATAATTAGAAACAATACAAAATAAATACGTACATACATATAAGACCCACAAACCCAGATTAGCAAAAACGGTCCCGACAAATCCTTACAGTCGTATTTCAAGCACCCTGTACCACTGAGCCGGTAACGAAGCTCAGCTGGCCAGATGAAGCCAAATCCCACTCAATTGATCGCTATTCTTACATTTATTAATGAACGAATTAGGTGGACCTACCTTTGGACGATTGTCGGGCAGGCAAATGTATTTTTTTTTCTTTGATCCTTTTTTTCGGGGAATATGGATTCAAAGACTGGAAGGAAATTGTATTTTTTTAAGATCATCATGATGCCTTTTTATTGTTCCATTGCAAGGCATAGGCCTCTTCTCACACAGAAGATTGAGTGCTCAAGGCAGATTACCGATTTCAGATTTTCATTTTTAAGTCCAGTTTTCCTCTAGATGTTTTCAGTTATAGTCAGTTTCTGATGCCCATGGTGTATTACTACTGGTGGTTCTTACGTGACTGGGAATCGTACTTGAGAGGCCGGTGCTTTAACCACTAGGCCATCATGACTTTTAATTTTTAAGACAAATTCATAGTTTCATATTTCAGTCATTCATATTTTAATTGGATTAAATCAGTTACTGCTCTGGTTAAAAGTGTAAACTGTAAGTTACTAAATATTTTAAAATTATAAATGTTAGTTTAAGATTAAAATATATACATAACGCAATCCTATTACATATTCATTTGCCTCCCAGATTATTTTAAAACGAAATAAAATCTAAAATAGAAGTAAAACGTTTTACTAGATACAAATTTTGTGATGTCCTAATTTCGTATTCTAAAGACAACGTTCCATTACACGTGATAGCTCTCTGTCCTTTTGGGCCCTTCAATTTGAGATTACGTTTCGTTATCTCTTTTTTACGCGTTTGTTCACACTCAATTTGTTTTATTGTTTATATATTCTATTCGTGTTTGACTTAAACTTGCTTTACCCACAGTCCTTTGGGAAAATTATTGTGTTTTAATATCAGGCTCAAAGATTATGACAAAGTAAAGTGACAGTAGAAAAATGCTGAGCAATGTGCTTGTCACTTTTTCGTCATTTTTCTTGTAGTTAAAGTATTGAGTTCTTAGTCTCCGCGGTGCAAGAAAACTCTGTGCCTATGAGTGGCTGATCGACCTAATTTCCGTCGACCAATTTCAATCTATTAGCATTAGCCTTTCTTTATCGTCCCACTGCTGGGCACAGGCCCCCTCCCACATTGATAAGGATTGAGCGTTAATTACCACGCTTGCTCATTGCGGGTTAATAATTTCAGACTTAATAGTCCAGGTTTCCTTGAGATGTTTTCCTTCCCCATCAACCAGTCCTTGGTGTCCAAGGTATACTTAGAAAGCTCATATAACTAAGAAAAGTTACATTGGTATCGAACCCGCACACTCATACTTGAGAGCCAAGTGCTTTAACCACTAGGCCACCACATGATTTAAATCTATGAATATTTACAAGACAGTATTATCCACAATAATCCAACACTGCATATTACATCTACGCTGACAATATAAGTAAATTATCCTTTAATAGAAGCGAAAGGACCAAAGGTTTATTCAGTTATTTGTGACGTAAATATTCCATTATGAAGCCAGAGAAGGAATCCATTCTCCAAATATGGGATCTAGAGACCGAGGGTTTTTTACCAAGATGACCCACAGGTTATGAATAATTTAATTATGTGGGTCTTTAGAGGAGCTTTGATTGAGTTTTTTTAGTTTTGATTATTTGGACACGTGATCTATGTCTCGCCCAGTGGGACGAATCGAAGAATTTGATGGAAAAAATGTTTGTCTTGTAAAAATATGTGGGTGCGTTGCTGTGGGTGATTTTAGATTGATTTTATTTCCTTTCGTAAAATATGTCTAGTACTAAAACTTATTATCAGTTCATTACTCAAAAATGCAACAATAAAAAGTTAGAAAAAACCACTTAAAATACATTTTACTAATCGCATACATCCATTACAGTGTCAATATTTTTTGAAAAGATAAAAATTTCTTGTACAATTTACAACTCACATAGTAGCTTCAATATTGTGCTTTATCTTGTATTACATAAGAGTCATTATTGTTTGTGTTATTTTTATGATATTATGACAAACAGCCATTTCCAAGGTCTTTATCATAATCTGAGATAAGATATATACTTACATAAAAATGTAAACCAAAGGATTTTGTTTACTTTCGTTTAGTCAATGATACGAACACTACCTTTTGGTATGACGTAGGATATTATCATCGAGTAGTTAGTAATTTCCGAGAAGCTGTGTGTTTTTTCGTGCAATTTCGTCAGTGATTCATTGGTTTTGAACGTGAATTGATGAGAAATAGACTTGCCTTGATTAGTAATTGGTTACGTGTTTTTGGGTGATATTGTGTTAGCGTTGAAATATTTTTGTTTTTTTTTTTGTTTTAAGGAAGTGATATGAAATGTAAGTACCTTTTATAATATTCGATTACCTTATTTTTATTCGGCTCTAGACAGTTTATTTTGTAATATATGTGAAATACAAGCTTAATTTCGAGGTTCATAATTTTTTTATTGGAATTTTTCATGTTGAATTGTTTTTAAATGCTAATAGGTTAATTTTTATGTTAAAAGTAAACATAAGCCCACTAACTAAACAAATGCAATACAAAACAAAATGTGCGTAAAAACGAATGATGTTACTTTATTTTTTATTAAGTTAACAACTATCGTATTTCTGCCTATACAATAAAGTTAAAAAAAAGTCATACATCTGAATCAGATATGAGGATAAAATGTGTACCTAAAATGAATACTGATTTCCCGTTTATGACGAATTAATGACCACACCTTCCTATTTCATCTCACGAACAAAATGTAAAACCCAGTGGTCAAAATATAAAATTCGTGGAAAAAATACGAGAACGCACATAACAATCTGTATAAGTCTTTATTGGAATGTTTTATAGTTATAAGGAAGGTGTAAAGCAAAATTTATGCCTTTATACCATGTTTAAAGCAAATAAAGACTTATCTTATCTTATCTTATCTTATCTATAATTAAATCTGAAAATATTTACAAACACTGTATTTAAAAATAATACCTACTTTATTGAATTTTATTACGAGTTTCATAAAATTGTATCACTTGGCGGTAAAATAAAATAAAATTTACAAGAAAACACATAAATTTCACCTTTTTAATTGCACTGGAATTAATTACTTTGTCGTTAACAAAAGATTTAAATATTTTATGTAATATTTTGTTACCTTCGTCAAAATTGACTGAGGTCGTAGATTTCAATAAATCAATTGCAAATAAAATTATGGATTATTTTCTATTTACAAAGACTTTTAATGTTACCAACATAATAATGTACATACAAAACAAACAGTGATATATAAGATTTGCAATAAATTCCAAAAAAAAACAGACCCAGCTTAACTAAAAAAAGAAGTTATTATGCTCCGTTACGGATAGTAACGGACCGTTTATAGAGTCAATAAAAATGGACCTTCATAATTTTCGTATTTGGCTTTTCGAACTAGTTTCGAAACGGCTTTAAATACGTTACAAAAAACATAACAATAAAAATAATGACCGTTCCAATGACATAATCCGAACTTTTTGCTCAACAAACAAAATAGTAAAAAATCTTTTTTTTAGTGAAAGTGGCCGCCCACCTTTTTGATACCCACAAACATAATGGTATGGTCGGTCACAATAAATGATCGTTTACGTCATTCCTAAGTCAAACAAAACATAACTGATTAGCCTTATCTACTACACAGGTAAAATATTTCTCGAAAATGACTAAATTTCGAATTCAAAATGACCAATTTTACAATAAGAATTTCTGTTTGACACATTTTGACATTAGACTTATCTTTTTTGCGGTTCCTTACAAGCCTGTTCACGCAATAATAGCTCTTATGTAGTAAGAATAAGTTGCAAATTATTATTTTAAGGATAGTAAGTTCAAATTTGTGATATATCACGAGAGTAGCGATAGGGGGTCGGCATCCTTGTCAAGGCAAACTTATCCGTCAAATGTTTTTTTTTGGCCGATTAGTTCAGGTAAGGACCAGTGGGTGACTGCATGTTGCAACGAACGGACGGACTGTTCAGTGATTTTTGTGATTTGGACCGTTAAAATGTGTACATTTGAATTTTGCACAGTGTTCTGTTTATGGAATTTGTTTGCCCAAAATTATAGGTGGTAAGTGTTTTTTGTCATTTTAACTTTAAATGTTGGATAAATATTATTTTTCCTGAATACTTTTAGGAAATTGTGTGCTTATTGGCATTTAACAGATTAGCGAGATATATGTTTGCGAAACCACTTAGATTAGTATTCATAATAATGATTACTTCACCCTTAATTATTCTTCCTTTATTGGTGTGTTTCTTAAATATGTATAATGAGAAATTTGTTAAAATAAATGAAATCAATATCTGATAGCAGATTTTAATACTACATACGATTTCAAACATAAACGGGATGCCTACACAAAATTACCTACATCTCAATACACAGAACCAGTTTTAAAAAAATGCCCAAATAACTGCTCTATTACATGACCTTCTAAATGCCCATATCCCACATGCACTATTGACTTGGAGCACAGCTGACTAAGTAGGCATGACCGGTCCCGCGCACGACATAGTACAGATAAAGGAGAAGGTTCACTCTATTCAAATTACCAAAACGTGTAAAAATAAAAACATAGGCAGCTTCCTAAACAACCTCTCTTCACGTCTGTATGTGTCTTTGCAAGTCTTTTTAATAAATGCAGACTCGATAGTATGTATGCAAGCAGGTTATGCAAATAATGATAATGAATGCTAGTCATAAAAAATTATAATTTAATGTCAACTAAATTAATGTTAAATCAGTTCTTTTTACTTTTTTAAATCTAACATTTTTTTATATGCACCGCATTCCCATCGTCACCATTATTAATTGGTTTGTTGATTATTATATTATTAGCCAATCTTAGTTGGTATCAAAAAACCGGTTAGCAAATTCAAGTGCATACTGACATAACCGAAATGCCTACTCTTGAAATATGGAAACTCTTCAGATAAGAAATGCCAAAAAGTTACTTCACTCATCTTTAGAGCTCGCCAAGGGACGAAACCACTTGAAAACATTTTTCAATGCCAGCAAATCTGGATGTCAAACCATTTGAGAACATTTGAAAGCAAATAAGTAAAATATTAATTCAAGCTCTATACATACATATATCCAAGCGCCTACTTGACGCTTCCCACAAAAACCACACTCAAATTCTGCCTTTTATTTCGCACAACGATAACGCAAATACGCATTGCCATCCAAAATGTTACCAGCCTCTTGGGTACACTACGGGGTGACAGCGACGAGGACCAATTTTTTTATGGCCTTTGTAAATTTTAAGATTTTCTTTGTCCTTCAATACTCAATTATTTATTGCATTCCATATGTTTCATATGTAGATGGTAAAAATAACTTAAGAGATACAATATGGACCCTGTCGGGCACGCAAACATTTTAGG
This sequence comes from Heliothis peltigera, assembly GCA_958496145.1. Taxonomy (NCBI): domain Eukaryota; kingdom Metazoa; phylum Arthropoda; class Insecta; order Lepidoptera; family Noctuidae; genus Heliothis; species Heliothis peltigera. Next base: position 7,687,046 of record OY292341.1, read on the forward strand.
AGAGAGGAAGGGGGCTGAGTAGCAATTTTATGAAAAACAATTCTATTATGAAATTGTTAGACATGTATCATTTATATCTACATATTATGTTAATTTATGTTTAGTATGATGAGCTCTTGTAAAAAAAAATATTAAAACTCAAAAATACTTATAAAAAATATTGACATAAGTTTTTTTATAGCTACAATAATTGCTCCCACTGTCCACTAATCAATACATTTCATTTCTATTCTTCTGACCTTAGATTTTTAATGTGGCGTTATGACCAAAATACACAGTGTGCCTCTATTAACACGATTAGTTAATAATGTCTTACAAGGAAACTGACGTCAGACATGAATGAAGTGTTTGTGTCATCGATTTTGTGTCACTTTTTTTGAAGAATGTAGGTTTTTTAACTATTTAATAATGACTAGCTGTCCCCAGCGGTTTCATCCGCATCTTTGGTTACTGCTCCGCTCCCGTGTGTCTTAGCGTGATGGTATATAGCCTATAGCCTTCCTCGATAAATGGGCTATCTAACACTGAAAGAATTTTTCAAATCGAACCAGTAGTTCCTGATATTAGCGCGTTCAAACAAACAAACAAACAAACTCTTCAGCTTTATAATATTAGTATAGATATGTTTGGATGCAATTTTACTGGATAAAGTTGTATACAAAATGTACTTTGCGCAATAGGGATGTGGACAACTAGTCAAATTCAATACTTTTATAGAACTGTCAAAAACGGTAACTCTCTATGTAATTTTTATGAAAACACCACATAATATGACGTCACAGATTTTTATACTTATTATTATACTTATTTACTTATTGTTACATACTTACATTACATACTTATTGTTTATACTTATTTCGATTATACTATCAATAAAAAAATAAAAACAGTTTTTGATGAATTAAACTGGCACTATTTTAAGATGCTTTACAAAAAAATAATGATAAAGTATTTTATTTATGACCTAGTCCACATATCAATTATTTTTAATATCCTAAACAGTGTTGTACAAAGTACTATAAAAATGAAGTAATGACCAAGAGCACAGTACCGGTACTTCAATTAATTAAAACTGACCATTATTAAGACATTTGCAGCTGTGAACAGCGGGTACTTTGATCATCATTATTGTGGTACTCATCACTTATCAACCTTTAGTGACACAGTGATCATCAGTGTTGACTTTTAGATTAATTTATTAACCTATTCTCATTTTGCCAGTGTTTAAATAAAGCTAGTGGATCTATGTTTGTCTGCGGGATTATTTGCGAGAGCTACCTACCGTGGCCCTGGCTCACCTAGCTCACACGAAGGATTGAAATATGGCTTTTAGTCAGTAAAAATCTGACAAGCCCGTCAATTGCACTCAAAGCGGGAGAGGGAATTCAATGATTTACCACAAAAAAAGACCCATATACAAATAGATAGGTCGCAGATTTGTTTATAACGAAAAAAATATTTTGTTGGAAAATAGAATAGCTTTAATTACTTTATTTTATTACTACAAGCTTATATCGTCACAAAAAAATAATTTTAAATATCATAGTAGGTCCTTTATTTAGGTACTAATGTACCTATATCAATGATTGATCATCAGCCTTTTTATCGTCCCACTGCTGGGCACAGGCCTTCTCTCACACAGAGCAGGGAATGAGCGTAATCACCACGCTTGCTCAACGCGGGTTGGTGATTTCAGACTTTATAACCCAGGTTTCCTCAAGATGTCTTACTGCACCTTTACTCAGTCATTGGTGTCCAAGATATACTTAGAAAATACATATAACTTAGAAAAACTACATTGGTACTTGCCTGACCTGGAATCGAACCCGCATACAATGATTGATATATTAATGAAATACTATATTATATGATAAGAATGCCAGCTGGTGAAGCCCAAAACAAACTTAGAAGCAACAAGTAATCTGAACCTACAACAAAATACTCCAGCGCAATATAATACATTTTGATAACTCACCACCATTCAGCAACATTGCCATTTTACCCGCTCCCACCCTTTCACGTCGAACTAATGAATGTCTTTCATTCTGAGGGGAAACTGGGCCAAGTTTCCTCCACGCTGTATGAACACCGTGAAATGAGTCAATAGGTAATAATCTTTCTGCGTTTTACATAAGAATTGCATTATAAGTTTTGATGGATTGCGATTTTATGCTTGTGTGAGTCTATTATTAGATATAGCAGTTTATTTTTTTCAAGTAAGCGTATTTTGTAACAATATATAGGGTGACTGGTAATTAGTGACCGATATTTAAACACGTAATTGTACTCATGATTACAAACAACTTTCCCAAAGCAACTTTTTTGTTTTTTTTTTATCATTATAGCAAAATTACTGAAAACGCGGGCGCGGGGTCTCGCTGCTAACAGCTGTTCGGTCCAATTACCAGTCACCCTATATTTGTTTACATTTTTTATAGCTACGATAATAACAGATTGAAGCAGGTTGTCTATTTAGATTTTAGAGCATAAATCCAGACACCACATAGCTAGAAACCAAAACAAGCCACAAGTGCAAGTAACCACGCTGGACGGACGAGCTGATGGTCCCGGGTTCGATTCCCGGTACAGTCGTTTGTGGCATGAACTTGATTATTGGCTGTGTGTAAAAAAGATGTCCCAGTATATCACACTATAACTATATAAACGAATAATAAAAACCCACAAGACAAAAAAAATCACAATGGCACTCAAAATCACATAAGAAAGTACGCCAGCACATCAACCTATTAATCTGTCAAATTTCTTTAATAGATTTTCAACCTTATCACAATAATGGAAGGTTAATATTTGATTGATAAAATTTTACTTGTTTGGATAGGTTGACCTGCTGGCGTCTGCACTTATACAAGATAAATACGCAGAAACCAGTATGGTGATGGGCCCGACATGCGCTCCGTCACGTTCGCGCCCAAATATCTCTGTAACTTGTTATGACATTCTGTATAGACCGAGATAAAGATAGACATTCCACTAAATGTGTTCTTACATTAGTGTGGGAGTATTATGTCTTTGTGGATTTTAGGATATTTTAGGTTTTTATAAGATTATCGGTTTTATTCCTGTCTGTTTACACAGTGGGTCTACTTTTTGATTATATCTTACTCTCCCATAACCTGCAAAGATTTCTACAGGAATGATCAATGTCTTTGTAATTGATTGTATGAATAATTAGTACCTTTGTACCTGATTGTTCTATTTTTCTTTTTGTCTCATTAATTGTTTAAATGAACTGTTAAATTACTAATATTCAGTCTAAACTTTTTAACAGTATTTCAGATTTCTAATCTATGAGGTTGAGATCGAACATACTCATACATAATTTGAACAATCCTCCATAAAAGTATAATGTTTTAATTAAATATCAAAATATAGCAGAAACCTCGCATCACCGACTTTTAAAACGCTGTAAAGATCTATTTGTGACATTAATGTGTTTTTATAAGTATTTATTTTTGTCAAAGTTCTATGCTTATATGGAGGAGGAGTGTATACCTAATTATGATCCCGAAAGCCAACAGTCTTAAGACTTCTCAGTAACTAACTCTCTGATAAGACTGCGAGATTTAGGATAGCGTAACTTGATTACCAAAGTGCGGACATAAATGGCCTCCCACTAAAACAGCAGACAAAAACATTATCGGGTCAGTTCTTTCGCTGATTTTCCCAGTACAAACAAAACTAAATATTTACCTCATCCAATGCAGTGTAGGTAGTCCGGTTAGAAGGCAATCAATCAAACACTTTTATAAGTATATTTTGTATAGTCTTTTAACACATGTGCGAATTGACCTTGTGTCTTGCTTTAACGTGTTGTATGGTACAAGGCATAATCGCTTGAGCGTATGCCCGCAATACTGTAGGTAGATTCTACTACAGTAATTTGTATAACAAAGTCAAGTTTAATTAAAATAAATTATGTAGGTAATCAATCAGTAACTGGGTTGAGGAGGTCAAAAAGGCAGTTGCTCTAAGTAAAACACTGGTATTCAGCTGCATTCGGTTAGAATAGAAGCCGACCCCAACAGAGCTTGGGAAACTGCTAGTAAAGCCAACAGATAATATAAATCATTTGTCAGTTGTCTAGCACCCATAGTACAAGCTTTGCTTAGTTTGGAACTAGATGGCGCTGTGTGAATCTTTTCATCATCTCCCTTTATCCTCCCTTATCCCGAATATTATTTGGTGTCGGCGCAGCATATTTTTGTCTTCCACGCTCTTCTATCTGCCGTTATCTCACAAGTTACATTCTCTCCAGCCATATCAACTTTCACGCAACCTATACATCGTTTCTTTGGTAGTTCCCTTCCTCTACATCCATCCACATTCATGCTCGAAACCTTCCTGTGAGAATCTTTGAGGAACTAAAAACAAAATCGCTCATATCTGTCCCTTAGGGCACACCATACGTTTTGTGCAGTATGGAGTGTGACCGCCGACCTTACAGAACATGTGGGTCCAATTGAATTGTGCAATGGTGCACTTGCCTCGACCACAATCCATTTATTATTTGAGTTCTGTGTTGTGAATGATGAACTGCTGCTGTTTGTTTATTTTGACGCTCGTTTGGATATGTGGATAAGTAGATAAGTAAGTCTGGGTGCATTTATTTTAATAGTTACGGGTCTGTTTCACCACCTACGAATAAGTTCCAGTTAGTTCATTTGGTAGGTAATTTCATACAAATTCTGTTCCATTTTTGAATTTATTCGGTAGGTAGTGGCTATTTGGACATTGTGAAATTGGCCTAAGTGCTACACAAATACCAGGATAAAGATAACCGTGACGGTTTGCGCGTCACGCCCGTAACCGCACCGCACTGCGATCCAAGGAGTAGTTAGTCTATGATAATTGCAAAGGTACTATCTTTATCATATATGTACATTTTTCTGATATCTCCACAATAGGTAAGTGTAATAATTTTTATACGATTAGTGTTATCGACATCTGGTATAAACCGGTTGTCAGGCTTTATGACTTTTGATTACCGATGATGACCATCAAAGATGTATGACTGAACTAACTACTGGGGCCCACCAATTTCACGTGCCTTCCGAAACACTTAAGAATCGTCATGACTATGAATTTGGTCACCCACCCACGGATCGACCGTAGGTACCGCTGTTACTTACCCACGAGCTCTTCTTGTTATCTCTAGATTTTGAACACTATCTTAGCACTAGAGAGCCACATTTTCTGTTAATATCGTAGTCATGGACCATATTCTATCCTGCAAGCTTAGCATGGCGATTCCATATCTATTCTGTCAAGAAAAGAGAAAGCTCTTTCTGTCAATGTCAACATGTTTTCTGCCCGAGCATGGCGCGACCTGTCAACTCGCATATGATTACTTGTAGACTTATGTCGATCGAAGAAAAGAAAAATTACTTCCAAAAATGACAAAAGTAATCTTACATCAATCTATCACTTTTCTATCATTATGTCCAATCTCCGGTAAACAAAACTTGTTGCTGGTATAAACAATAACCGCGAGACACACTATTTGGTTAATAAACTAAGCTATGCTAATTCACTGATCAGGCAATACCACCTAATGCCACTGAGCGATCGATCAGAAATGACAATTGATGCACCCCAGTAATTACCGTCAGTGGAATAATGATTAATTAGTCATATCATGTCAGCTATGAGACGGAATGGCGCTTAATGATCTGTGAATATGTGTATGTAGGTATAAAAGGAACAATCTAGGCATATATCTAAGAAGAAAAAATATATTTTAAAGAGAGTCGCTAACGCTTGCCGTCACCCCAAAGGCTTTCTGGCTTTTATTTCGGCCAACGGCTAAACATTGCCATACAACATGGCAATGCTGCCAGCCCAGGCAATGTTGGCAGCGATGAGGAGGAATTTTTTGATGCCATTTATTAATAAATTATCTTTTTTGTTATGTAAATATTTTTATTAAAATTTATAAAATAAATAAGTTGTAAATATGTACGATAAATAAAAACTAGTTCCTCAGAAAGAGATCAGGTCCTGAGATTAGTGCGCTCAAGCAAACAAACAAATGGAGAGTTTTCTTCAGTTTTATAACATTAATATGGATTTTATTAATATTTAGGTTGATCTAAAAACTTGTTGAATACTTATACGCCAAAATTCTTCTTATAGGTAGTCGTCCCCGGAGATAGGTTACCGTTTATCCGCGTGTAGAAATGAGCTTCCTTACAACGCGGATGAAGTTGAGGGCAAAATTTAGACCAAAATAACTGGGAGTAAAGATATAAGTGTCAAGGTAATCATCAATAGAATATTTTACAATATTTTACTATGACCATAAAAGCATGATAATGTTTTAGCTCTGCTCGCCTCTAAACTGATAAAAGCGCAAATATCAATGCGTGACAGTCCCCACGTTGATCCATTATGTTTTCATTAGCAATCTATAGTTGCTGATTCTGATTATCTATCTAGTTCAATAAAGCTGGCTGTTTGGAAAATTATCGCGGAGTGAATAGACGAGTTTAAATTAAGAACGCTGGTTTTTGTTTTTTGGAATTCGAATTTTGTTTTTTTTTCTCGTTTGTTATTAGTAGTTTGTGTGAATGTGAGTGTATTTTTAAAAATGGAATTATGTTGTGTTTCTATATTCGGTGCAATGTAGTGTAAAATAAAAATGGGTTTACTAAGAATTATCATTTATTTTGAACTGAAAATATAAAATCCAGGTGAGCATTATTTTTGAGCATGTAGTTATAGACGCCAGCACGTCAAGCTACCCAAATCAGTCACACAATAAAAAGTATTCAATACCTCTAACATTGCCACAAAGAGCAAATTAATTTTGCAATCAACCTAAAAATATAAGATACAAATTCTAATTCCATTTTTAAAACACAAACAAAAGAAAGAAAAAACAATTGAAACCAAACAACCAGTTGCTATAAAAGTCGCTTAAAAATAGGTAAAAAGACATATTGAGTGAATTCATTTATGGCGAGTTAATCGAATATACGGCCCACTGACCAGGCCTTTGTGAAACGCTTTTAATTTGCAGACGCGAGCCTATTTGTTTGATGTACTGCCGGACAGGCAAGTGCTTCGAGAGTTTTATTAGCTAGGCAGTTAAGTGCTTGGTTGTATTTCTTTTTTTTTCAATTAGATATCTCAGTCGTGTTGCGAGGAATTTTGATTTAAACACTCCGTTTATCAATCTTTTGACCGCCATGGCAAAAAAAGAAAGACGTGCCCTCCAAGCTAACCATCATCATCATCATCAGCCCCTTTATTGTCTCACTGCTGGGCACTCCTCTCACACTGAGAAGGATTGAGCGTTAATCACCACGCTTGCTCAATGCGGCTAGCTAACCATTTGTCCAAAACATACCTATATGTACAAGTGAGTTCGGAATTATATCGATTAAAACTTACTATACATTTTTAATATTAAAAGTCTGTCAAGTAGGCGTGACGTGCTGGGCACTTTTTTACCTGTCATCTATACGTAACTGTGGCGGTCAAATATTTTGTAAAGCTTATTATTTACCAGTCTTACCAAAGGATATCGGGTTGCCCAGGTAACTGGGTTGAGGAGGTGAGACAGGCAGTCGCTCCACGTAAAACACTGGTACTCAGCTGCATCCAGTTAAGACTGGATAGCTTGGGTAAAGGTTAGGCAGATGATGATCTTGTATATGTTTATTAATCACACTAAGATCGCTTAATTTTGAAGTTTTGCCGTATCGCCTTTTTTATTGGATGGAAATAACCCCTTCTTCTGTGGGTGCAGCTGGAGGAAGTGTCAGACTCGTACTGAATAAAATCCACTTAGTTCCTTCTGGAGTTGTTTCGGTACCAGGGCCACGGTAACACTTGCGAACAACCCGAAGCCTCAGCAGGCCTCGGATCTCTAGCTAACGATGACATTGTGGTCTATAATTAGTACATAAACGGTCAATATATTTTTGCATTTTCCAATAAGCGCAGCCCGTACCGGCGAGCACCTATCGCTATATCTATACTAATATTATACAGTTTTTTGTTTGTTTGTTTGTTTGTTTGAACGCGCTAATCTCAGGAACTACTGGTCCGATTTGAAAAATTCTTTCAGTGTTAGATAGCCCATTTAATGAGGAAGGCTATAGGCTACTTTTTATCCGGGTGCGCGGAGTTGTTCCTACGGGACGCGGGTGAAACCGCTGGCGGAAGCTAGTTAAATAATAAAATCCTAATTATTATTTTTATTGGAAAGCAAAACCAGTGAGTCATTTCTTAAAAAACTATTTTTGTTCCTTTCATAATAGTGGAGGAATCTGGAATTTGCAGTAAACAAAGTTGTTTGTGTGCTCGTCTTAGTAAATGACTAACGCTTGATTGATTGATTGATTGATCAATGAAATATGCATATTATAGACGTTGCGCAGACCGTGGTATGATTTGCAAATATTTCAAAATACTGAAGACTCTTAAAACAATAATATTATGTAATATTTTGACATGATTATTATTGTTTACAAACTTAACGAAGAAACAAAAAAATACAAATTAAAAAAGTGAAATCAAAAGTTGTTTACTACATTATTGTATGTTATGTATATGTATATAGGAAAACATAGCTGAAATAATTATATCGTCTATACTTGAAATATTATAATACAGCTGTATCAATTTGAAGTGGCGCGGCGCTTAAATTCACAATATCAATTTATTTGAAGTAAATAATTAACTGATTATAAAAGAATAGTAATTATACTTAGTAAGTTTTTATACCTTACCAGCTTAAGGTAAAATTAAGGCTACATAAATTATTATTAATTATAATTTTAAGTTATATAACTTTACGCCATTTTACATAAATCAACTGTTTATCAGAAAATCCAGTTCGAATGTCGTAAATATTTGATACTGTGTCTCGACTCGAAGGATTTCTTATTCAATTCGATTCTGAAGGCAATATTTGCTCACTACTGCGAAATACAGTTACGGAGACTCTTTGAGAAGTAAAATAGGAATATTTGCAGGTTGCAGTGTTATGGAGAATCTTATATGCTGCGTTTGGAATTTCAATGTAAACGGGGAAAATGGATTTTGTAGCTCAAGCGGAAAATATTATGTGTAGGCTACTGCCGTGGTGAGATATTCTAGTATTATTTCATGTTTTATTAGGAGGTATGTTTTTACAGATTTCGTACTGTATTTTGGCCGTTTATATACAAAAAAAAGGTTGTTAGTGCACACTTTTATACTATATCGATGCCTTTTTTTCGTGGGAAATCATCAAATGATCCTTCCCGGTGAGGGTGCAACTGGAGGGAGTGTCAGACTCTTACTGACTAAAACCCACTATGTGAACATCCCGCAACCCTATGAAGACCGCAACCCAGGATGATATCTGTTGCGATTAGTTCCCTGTGTGGTTGCGTGTCGTGCTTGTTGTGTAGTTGTTATAATATATTACTATATATTATTTATAGTAAGTGTTAGCACCCATAACACAAGCTTATCAATAAATTTCCTTGTGGCTAACCGACCGAGTGTAAAAAATTGTGTCTTAATTGATTTTGCTAAATATATGATAAAATAATATCCAACAAAATATATATATTTTTAAATATCTATTTAATCCGTTTGCCCTTTTCACCTCGTCTGTACTTGGAACGTGAGTAAACAGTGAAAGTGACGGGAGTTTTCATAAAACATTTATTCAAGCGTTTTTTGCTAAATGTATTGGATTTTGTTGAGAATAAATTAGAAACGGCTCGCTGTCACGATATCTAATAATGCATTATTACACTTCTGAACGTTCACTGTTATTATTACTATGTAATTACTCTGTAATGCACACGGGACTATAGAGTCCCGGACTTTTGGAAGGCGAACGTGATGTTCGGCATCACGCTGAAGCCCTTTTGAGAGCCCTTTTTCTTTATTGAAGTCAATGGTGTCACCATTGTCTTCAATAAAGATGCCTTAATAACCGACGATTATCCCTGTTAACACTATATAAATGTATCTAAGGATAATCCCCGGTTTTGTGCTACTAAACTATTGCCAGCTATGGATAAAATTACTTGAGCTATTGTGATGGGATGTTAGTGGACTACTTTATCGGAAATTACGGAGACTATGGCACCTGACGATATCATTTTTACATATTAACTATTGTTATTTAGATTGTTCGGTTGACAATTTGTGATAATAGATTTTTTTTTTCAGTTATCTGTGTTTAGTTAATAATTATTAATGAAATACCACTGCTTATCTAGTATATACTATATCTAGAATTCCTAATTTAAAAATAGTGACACAGAAATATACACCAAGCTAACCCAAAATTTCTCCCAATTCTAATTAACAATATACCTAACCCTTTAAATGCCCACCACAATCAATTCTCTATTTATGTCCGGCCTATAAATAGACATGGCTGTCCATATTTACAAAGGCTTACTATCTGCGCGGACAGCAATGTCCAAGTCCGTTAATTAAGTTCTGATAAGTAATTGTATTGGTCTCCCGTGTGGACGGAATATGCCTTGGATTACGGACGCACACAATTTTGGGGTTAATTCAGTTTGTGTACGACAAATTGAAGGGTTAATGGGATGGAGACTGCAAAGAGGAGTAAGTTAGGTACTCGTGTATGAACATTTTTTTGTAGGTATTTAGTGTAGGTACTTTACACTAGTTATTAGTAACAATTTGTTGTCTTTGCTTGCAAAATAAATTAAATGAATATATTTTATATTAAATTAAATGAATAAAAAAAAATAAAAAAATATATATTATATAAATAATAATAAATTATATTAATAAAAAAATAACTCACTAATAATCCTTAAAAATACGCTCAATAACGATACCTAAATAAAACTTTTTATCAAAAAACAATCACTCAACAATACATTTCAGGAGATAAAAAAACCAGCCAGTTAACGATTCAATTAAAACTCGAAAGTTTTCATCTTTTTTCGCTCAAACTCAAAACGGTCTTTCTCCCCGGTTAAAAAGTTCAAGTCAATGGAAAACATTGAGTAATAATAAAATGAAGACTTGAATCAATTTGGCTTTACGAAAAGTTCCTGGTACAAAAGCCAGCACATCAAGCTGAAAAAACTGTCTAATTTTCCCAATCAATTTTGAACCATATGCTTCAGCGATAAAGTTGAAATTCTATTAAGATTTTTTTACAAAGTTCTCTGTGTATTTGGCTTTATGAAAAATTGGGCTGGTCATTACATTGTTCTTTGTTTGTCTTGTAATAATAAAGAATCTACCTTCTAATATTGACAGTGCTTAATAAAGGTCTTATCTTTATTAATTTAGTTAGAATTTTTTGTGTACCTATACTTTCTAATTAATTTGTACGCTAACAATTGAGAAAATTTAAAAAAATTTGTCTACAATGACTTTGAGAAATAAATCATTTAATGAGTTTAAATAATATTTGTGACCACGTGTCATGAACCACGTCGTGTCGTGACATGTGTCACTCAACGATGAAATCTTTATTTACACTAATTGCAAACTTATTACTAAACTAAATACATAGGCTGACTGATAATTAGTGACCGATATTTAAACACGTGATTGTACTCATGATTAAAACAACTTTCCCGAAGAAACTTTTTTTGTTATTTTTTTATCATTACAGCAAAATTCAAATTTCGCGCGCCGTTGCCCGATCAGCTGTTAACGGCGAGGCCCGCGCCCGCGTTGTCAGTAATTTTAACTTATACTTTAAAAAAGATTAAGTTAAAAATATAATTCATTTCAACCTTATGCCCAATTTACTTTTCGTATATTTTTAAATAAATAAAAAATATGTAGGTAGATGCCTTTTTTTAAGTATCAACTAAAAGCTTAAAATATTACCCTACACATATGTGAAAAACCATACAGGTAATATTACACAGGAAAATTTTGTGCAAAAGCTTGTCTTAAGGAATACAAATGGCGGACAAAAGGCTCCTACTTCACATGCCAGACGTCAAGATGTCAGTCTCCGACTCACTTGTCTATCCAAAGGAATAATACATGAATACATTTACTTAAACTTGAACGCTTTTGTTCTTTACAAGGAAAAACATATTTAAAAACCGTTGAATAAAAAACTATCTTACACAAAAGTAAATTACAAAGTTTATATTTAAAGTACAGACGCCAGCACATGAAGCTACTACAATCTGTCAAATTTTCAACTTTATCGCTGTGGTATAATGTTTTATAGTTGATTGGGAAAATTTGACAGTTTCGGGTAGCCTGATGTGCTGGCTGTACCACTGAAACTACTTCCAAGTGATATCCAAGTTTCAGCTTACTTGAACCTTAATAATTTGATTTGGAAACTCTTAATTCTCTTTCGGACAATAATTCTGTTAATTTAATGTCTCAGTCTAAAAAAAGGTCCAAAAGACAATAATTTAGATACAAAAGCAAGAAAGTTCTGCATTCATGTGAAAAGCATTTTTAACACTAAATACAATTCACAACCATTCAACAATATTCTACAATATTTTAATTTCTACTCGTTCTTATCAACTATAACACAAAACACCGGTATAATTTACTTTACATACGTATTATCAAATATGTGCACAGGCAAATATAGCTCTAATTGCTACCAAAAATCAGTACATTAAAGATGGAATTTCCTTTAAACACAACAATATGTAATATGCATGGAAGGTTTAGGCTCTGGTTTGGGATAAAAGGCGAGATCGTTCAAGTGTATATTTTACAGGCGGCCGACCACGTGCTAATTTTAAACACGGCCCGACAGGGGTTGTTTACACTGCCGTGCAGTGTATACAGTAAGTGGAACGAAAATAGGGTGCACATCAGCTAGTGCTTTGATGAAAATGGGGTGTATTTTATTTAATACTCCGTATATTTTCCTAAAGGGGTAGTACAATTGGACGTATCTATAACTTTGAATATTATGACGGCGTTCAGACCGATTTTCGACCTGTGCAGCAGGCTTAGCATGGGAACCGTAGAATCAAGTTTTGTCTACCGGAGAATGGACAAAACGACGGAAAAGTGAAAGATTTTTGTTTTCTTCGATCGACATAAGTGATTATATGCGAGTTGACAGGTCGCGCCATGCTCGGGCAGAAGACATGTTGAAATTGACAGAAAGAGCTTTGTCTTTTCATGATAGAATAGATATAAAATTGCCATGCTGAGCCTGCAGGACATATTATAATGTACAAGCATTTTTTCAGACACAGGTGCACTCTCTATTTCCTCACTCTCATAATTCGATGGGACGGCAATCAGACACGACCGCGGGAGAGAGACCAGGCGCAGGACGGACATTTACGTGCTCTTCAACGCTCGGTTGTATCAATCTCGAACTTCCAGACTCCGGGCTGCTTTATGAAAGTCTCTTAACAAAACCCACGCTATGCGACTACTAGACCAACGAGGCAGTGACAAAGAAAAAATAACTCCTATTCCTACAATAGCCATATTTTCTACCTACTACTACTAGAAGTTCAAAAACCAACTACTATTGACCATAAAAACCCGGTAACCATTTACTGGTATTTTCTAAAACAACATTGTCTAGAGCAAAACAAACACAGTACATGCTTTTGTAAATAATGTAAACTGTCAATACTCGGACCTGACTAAATTTAAATTATCCTTTGCTTTCAAAATAGTGTTTACCTTTAAAGGTGTTTCTATAACGATGCCTATTTTTGGCTATAATCGTTTATTTAGAATTTATAAAATAGGTACTAGATGTTGCCCGCGACGTCGTCCGCGTGGGCATTAGGATTAAACATTCACCCCCCACCCCGTAGTGATAGCGCGATAATATGTAGCCTATATGTTGACCCGACCTCTTAGTTATATTCATGCCGAATTTGAAGCAAATCCATGCAGTACTTTTTGAGATTATCCCGGACATACATACAGACAAACAGACAAAAATCCTAAAAACTATATTTTTGGCTTCGATATCGATTTTAGATCACGTCCCAATTATTATTTTTTTAAAATATTCAATGTACAGTTTTGACTTTTCTACGATGTTATTATATGTATACATTTAATAGGTTATATTATTATGAAAATAAATTTGAAAGGTCGAGAAAGGTTACTGACGGCGCTAACTGAAATATTTTGTCCGTATCTAGGTCCTATTTTGGTGAGAACATTGTGCTAAGTCACGATTTTGTAGCGATTTCTTCATTGTAAAATAAATTACGTTAGTAACATAGACTATTTTGTTATTATAATAATTATTTTCGTCTGGACATTTAGGGCCTGTTTCACCACCAACGAATAAGTTCCAGTTAGTTTATTTGATAGATAACTTCATACAAATTCTTTTCCATTTTAGAGATTCGGTAGATAGTGGCTATTCGGACATTGTGAAACTGGACTGATACATTATGTTAGAAGCAGACAAAAGTTTGATTGTCTTATTTCAATATAGACTATATCGATTGTTGATCAGTATTAATAATAAGGATTTGAATTAAATGAAACCCCGATTATATACTTATTTAATAAAAAAAGCCGCCACCCCTCGACATACATACATTAATATCAAAAAGCCAATTTTAAAAACGCTATCTCAATTTCAATATTGTACAGACTCCAGCACATCGAGCTACTACAATCTGTCAAATTTTCTTAATAGAATATCAACTTTATCGCTGAAGCGTATGGTTCAAAGTTGATTGGGAAAATTTGACAATTTCGCGAAAATTGGCATCTGTACGCAAAAATATTACTCCCCATTCTTTATTCCTTTAAAACTTTTCCTTGGGGTGGAAATATTTAAGGAAATTGCCTCAATATCAGTCTGTCTGTCACTGTAATGAAGTACGAAAGCTTTTTTCTGTTCGTCTGGCATTTAGTTAATTATCCCATTGACTGAGTTTGAGCCTGTCTAGTGTTCAATGCCAATTGACTGGGAAAAAAACAAAAGAAGCTAATCTTTTGTTCTTTTTTAGCTATAAGTTTTCATTGGAATCACTTTAAGGCCCTATTTCACCACTTACGAATAAGTTCCAGTGAATTTATTTGGTAGATTTCATACAAATTCTGTTCCATTTTTGGTCTTTATCTCGGTATCTATAATGAGTAAAGGAGAAAACCTTCAGATATAGGTAATATTATGACCAACTAATATCAAAATCATTGATTGATTTTTTTATTAGCCTCTTCTTGGGCCAAGGAGAGGATTAGTAAAAAAAATGCGTAATTTCTTATTATTATGAGAGTCATGTTGTCAAAACGCTAGGTTTTAAATTCAGCCTCTCATGTAGGTACTAGTGTGCTCGTTATTTTGCATTTAAGTTATCTTACTTATTATTTACTTTTAAGTTTATCTCGGACAAACCGATATATTATTATAATGTATTAATTTGATTTTGTTTACTATGTTATGTATGAGCAGTTTCAAAACCATATAATTTTCTGAAATCCGAATTTGTCCAACAAAAGATTCCAACATACATACCTCCATAATTTCAACTCAGTGAGACGTCATATTAATAATATTCGCCCGAAATCTCTCAAACAATTCCCAACAGACAATCAACATTGAACAACAGCAACAACAATCAACGGCAACTTGTGTTGCCATACCTACGTCATCGCACACCCTCGTCAAAATATGACGTGTGTTGCCAGCATAAATAAACTGAATGCTACCTTGTAACATTATTTTCGCCTGATTGATGGCAATTATGTTAAATGGGGGTTTTGTCTATTTCTGGTGAGCGTTTGTTAAAGGAGTTTGGATTGGTTTAACATAAATTAATTTTTAATAATAATTTGAGGACGGATTTTAATTACATATTTAAATTAGGCGCACGTCTCTTTTATTGAATCAAACAAATTACTAACAAGACAGTCACTTTTAGGTAGAACGTACCAAAATTTACAAATCATGTTTAAATATATTTATTTCTGTTAATAGACTTACCACTTTCAATTTATTAAACGAGATGAGGCCGGTATCTCCTATTTATTGAAGAGAAACTTAAGGGTCTTTTTTGAAGTCTAGACCAACACCAAACATACTCTAATAATATATGGGGACACCTTTCTCACACACTGTCGGTTAGCCATAGTAAGCTATTGATTAGCTTGTTTTGCTATAAACTACTTATATTTACACATATTTATAAATACGAATTATAGCACCCATAACACAGCCAACAAACATGCTCATCACACAAATATCAACCGTGCCGGGAATCGACCACGGGACGCTCAGCTTGGCAGTCCAGTGTGGTTACCATTACGCCAACGAGGTCGTCCAAATATAGTCTATCATACTTACAGGCTTATACTGTCTCAGAACATAATTTTATTCAATGGAATGAGCAGAATATTACAATTTTATTTCAAGCTGAACCCAGCATTACAACATTTAAAAAAATAGTCGTGCCCATGTATTCTTGCATCTATAACCAGACTAATTTTGATACTTTATGCCTACCGTCTGCCGCAGTTGACCTAATATCCCATCGTAATATCCAGAAACATCTCTATTACGGCCAAGGGCACTTTATTGGGTTTTAGATCATATTTATGGAAGTCGTAACGCCATATTTAATAAAGTTGAGTGTGTTTATATTGGCCTGGAGATGAATACCTTATTTTGTGACCGTGTTTTTCGATGTTACGTTTTATAACTTCTTCCTGGACCACTTCGTTAAAGAGTTTTACGGGGGAAAAATAAGTGTTTTTTTTTTCATGTGTAATATTTATAAACATTTTTCAAGGAGAGTTACCATGCATGTGTCAAAAACGAATATAATTATAGTGCCCCTTTTTTCATACATTGTTCGCGTATTTCATGAATTTTCGTGTTCAAACCTCCGGTTTGTCTGCTATATAAAAATAGCTATGTCATTATTAAAATTAATCAAATAAAAACTTTGCCGCAAAGGAGAGCATACAGACTCTTTACGATGAATACTTTTAAAACATATTAAATGATATGATTAACTTTTCTTTAATCAAACATAAAATATACCCAATACATTTAAAAACATCTATAAAACAAAACTCCCAACATTCCCACTCGCCAATTATGTTCCAAACGACCTACATGCTTGACGTGTAACACGCGACTGCGCTTCCGATACCCCCACCCCACGCCGGACGCTGACGTCACAACGATACGGAACACACTGACAGCCGGCCTACTTTTGTTCCCGCGATAACTTTAAATGTGGTATTTTTTTTCTGCATTTTATAGAACTGCGGTATTGTTGTGGTAGATGACAGTTACTGTTGTATTGTTACATTACTGTTTATTTTAGCGCCACTGCTGAGCATGAGTTCTCGGGTTCATTTCTCGGATTGCTTTATGGGTTTTAAAAAACTTTCACAAAATCAGCTCATAGTTGGCGGTACTCACCCTTGCGTCGGACATATTAAATATGTCAGTCCTACGCCTGATCTCTCTCCGGTCTTGACGGATTGCCGTCCTATCGGGCTAGGAGAGAGGGAATAGAGAGTGCAGCTATGTCTAAGCTATTTTTTTTTTACTTCTGAATTTATGCGGATATTATTTTATTTATGATGAGTCTTGAATAAATTCTTTTACATTTTTGATCTTTCAGCCCTATTCGCATTTTGGTCGTCCATTACTTTAGTAGTACCTACTAAAGTAGCTGTATTCTCTCTTCATACCAACTTTTAGAACCTAAACAAGTTAACTAATTAAAAAACCTCGCTTCCGGCGCTGAAGGTCAGTTAGAGAGAATTACCACAACAAAGCGCTTCGTAAACGAGTTAGTTCGCACAGCAAACACCCTGTATACGTACATTAATTCAGGTACACCCTGTGTATGGCTTATTGGATGGCATTGCACAAAGGGCGGACGACATTTGGGGAGTATGATACGATTCATTGATGAATTTCTGTACTTTTAGAATTTGAAGTGTGTAGGTGAATCTGACAATTAACTATTCATCTGTTACGAAAAAAAAGGTTACTATCCCATAATACGGTAGATGACAACTAGTCAAATTCATTACTTTTATTGAACTGTCAAAAACGGTTACTTTCTATGCAATTTGTATGAAAATACTAAGTTACGACGTCGCAGATTTTTCACATCAAGTCGTATACTTATTTCGTTTATATTTTCAATAAAAAAATTTAAACAATTTTCAGTTCAAAACGATAAATGAAACTGTCATTATTTTAAGATGTTTTACAAATTGCATGTCATAAAGTATTTTATTTTTGATCTAGTCATCATCCCAATTGCAGCAAGCAAAAAGTTTTTTTTTTACGATTTTTAGCTTACTTTTCCTTAAACACAGTACAGAATAAAACTTTAAACATTCGCATATATCTGCATTTCTTGAACAAAATACACGAGTTGCATTTAGTATGAGTTAGCGTTTTCCAGTTCCGTCACGCGTTCAGTTTCATTTCCTTGACGAGCGATGCGACGACACCAGAAAGGCGACACGCTATTGTTTTACACTGTGTTAATATACATTTTGGACATTGTTTTAAGTTGAAAGAATTTATGTGTATGTAGATGAGAATGTTGCTAAGTTGATGGTGTAAGTTTTCAGTTTTTGTACACACGCCAGCACAGCCAGCTACTACGATCTGTTAAATTTCCTTAATAGATTATCGACTCTGTCGGTGAAGCATATCGTTCAAAGTCGGTTGTGAAAATTTGATAGTTGCGTAGGTTAGCTAGGTAGCTCAGTTAGGTAGCTTGATGTGCTGGCGCCTATACCAACTTCCAATAAATTCTCATTACCTTTCGGGCACAAAAGCATTTTCTATGTAATAGGTATTCTAAATACTATCTCCTCAACTTCGTTATTCAAGATACAAATTGTTATTAAACAAAACATCTTATCTCTCTTTCACTCTCTAAGTTGATAACAAGAAAGATGAGACAGAGAGACACCCAATCACTTGAAAAGCCATCGTACCTAAATCAAGTATTATCTCCTTATCTCTATAGAGGTACGGACAATAGACAGATGGTGACGTCATAAGAATGACGTATTCTGTGGCGGGTAGTGACGTGTATAGTGATATAGGTGTAACTGTCTGTTATTATATTGTTGAATTGATTGTGAAGATATAATTGAGGCAGTCGTGGTGGCCTAGTGGTTAAAGCACCAACCTTTCGAGTATGAGGGTGCGGGTTCGATTCCAGGTCAGGCAAATACCAATGTAACTTTTCTAAGTTATACTTACTTTCTAAGTTTATCTTGGACACCAATGACTGATTAAAGATGAAGGAAAACATCTCGAGGAAACCTGGACTATAAAGTCTGAAATCACCAACCCGCATTGAGCAAGCGTGGTGATTAACGCTCAATCCTTCTCCGTGGGAAAGAAAGGGACGATAAAAGGCTGTGGTGTGATGATGATGATGAATTGAGGCAGTACTTGATGTTGGGATTAGGTAAACTTTGAAGGTGTTCTCTTTATGTAGGGACTAGCTCTCGCCAGCGGTGTCTTTCGCGTTCCGTGGAACTGAATCGCGTTCCTGGATAAACCTATTGCCTCTCTCGATAAATGGACTTGCTAACACTGGAAGAATTCTTCGAATCCAACAAACAATTTAAACTCTTTAGTTAGTCTCTTAAAAGTAAATTTCTTTTTTGCGTAATTTTCGCGACAATTAGTATTTATGTTGATTGTTATATCTCCAATATTAACATCATCAAAACTTAGCTACAAGCGTTTTGAAGATGGAATCTTGACCTCATAGGTGCTTGATACACACACACATATAGGAAGTGGTGAAAGACGGGTGTTTTTAGGGTTGTATTTTGTGCTGATTTTCAGCCTACTTTGAATAAATGACTATTTATCTTTATTTTTTTTATCTTTATCTTGAATTTTACGCAATACAACCTAAATAAATCAATCTGACTCTAAGTTTCTTTACCCCTCTAAAGGAAAACTTACCATTTTGTATAATTTCTAAACATTCAATTTTAAAACAAAATCTCTTTGTTGCAGACCTACAATTTCCAATAGACGTGTCCGGAGTCCAGAACGACCACCCGTTCTTGGATGCGGATTCTCTACAGTCCCTGTTCCGAAGACTGACGGCTCTCAACCGATGTGCCAATATGAAGCTAGAACATCATCATCATCAGAAGAGATCGGTAAGTTCTTTTATTTTTGTTCACGAGCCTATTGACGCAATGCTTGCCATACCAGACTGCCAAACAGTAGGTTCTGGATTCGATTAGCGGTATGGTCAACATTTTTGTAATAAGCATGCTCGTTGACTGTGGTCTGGATGTTTTAACAGGTATAGATGTTGAGTATAAAATGTAGTTTATCATTTGCGTTAGCAAACTTAACACAAGATAATCAATAGCTTACCTTTTTTCGTGGCATATCATTAAATGACCCTTCTTGCTGTGGGCTGCATCTGGACGGAGCGTCAGACTAAAACCCACTCTGTTTCTATGGTAACCTGCAGCCCGGGCAGTTCCATGAAACGGTTACAAGGTAAAGTTTAATAGAGATCTGGTTTTAGGATAAATACATTGTTCTAGGTTTTAGGCTATTTTCGTATTAAAGTCTCGAGGAGCATATAATCACATACCTTAGGAAAATTAGATACAAACAATATGTTTATTAAGCCTGATAGGTACTATATTTACAATAATATCTGCTACATATATGAATAACTAGCTTTTGCCAGTGGTTTCATGTATGTATGCGTCTCGTGGAAACAAACTTCACGCAGCCAGATAAAAAGAAGCCTATAGCCTTCTTCGATAAAAGGGCTATCTAAAACTGAAAGAATTTCTCAAATCAGATCAGTAGTACTTGAGATAAGCGCGTTCAAACCGACGAAGAAAAACTCGGTAGCTTTGTAATATTAGTACCTATTGCTTATAGTTTTCTAAAGAGGATACCGGTGGCAGGAACATTTTAGCCATGTCTTTAGTCATGTTTAAACCATCAATTAAGAATTTCACCTATACTTTAGGTATTTTAAAAAATGTTGACCTTTTTCAAGTCTGTTCAGCTTAATAATCCATGAAATAGAAAAATAAATAAATAGTCTGTTAACAGAATCGAACCTCGAACCTGCTTTCATAGACGACAAGCCCTACTAAATAAGCATCCATTATTTTTCAATTAAAGTACCTACTCAAAATAATTATGTATTAATAATTGCCAATTAAGAAACCATTAAGTGCATACCTTTCATTACTCAAAAAATATTCCCACAGACACTCAAAATATAATTACTACCCAATAATTAATATTTATGTTTCAATTTGCAGTTAATTATACATTTTAGTGCATTGATCAGCGATAATGGATGATATTAATTTTATAGTTTTATCAACATTCTGATATATACCCAAATAAATGTTTGAGGTACAGTTATGCAGTAAAAATTGAGCTTTTCAATTTTGATCAATTTATTAGTAATTTATTAGAGTGGGTGAAATATAAATTCGAATGGATGTAAAGGTAGAAGTAAATGGTATACCAAGAATTGCCGTCCCATCGGACTTTGAGAGGGAGGGAATAGAGAGTGCATCTATTTCTGCGCGAATGCTTGTGCTCTATAATAAGTCCTGCGCAGCTGTCTGATCTCCATAAAAGAGAACTGCCGCCGTAGCCGACAATCGGCCTGGATGCCATCATACCATCATATAAGGAAGAGATGAATTGATTGTCTTAAAGTGAACGCTGTCTAACGTCTAGACCGATTGTCGTTCATGATGAAGCAGGACCGACAGCCAGTAACTGTTAACCCACTAAGAAATTTCGGCCCGGCCCGGACATCGAATCCGAGACCCCGGGCTCAGCAGTCGTGCCAAGTGACTACTAGAACGACGAGGCAGTACTACAAACTACCTATTACATAATATTAAATATAATAATTAACATATTTAATTTGAACTTCTAAAGTTTATCGGGACATGTCAATATAAATAAAATTATCGTTTAAATAAAAGAAAATTTATAATTATATTTATTTTATTATGAACACTGTCCAGCAATAAGAGATATAAAAATGATTATTATGACTTGTTAGCAGTTAGCATTTTCTCTTGCATTTATTTTAAAATTCCATTTTCATGATTATAAAGCGTTGTACGTTTTACGAGACAGTGGCTCTCAAAGTTTCTAATCGCCTTTTTAATAAAAAATATTTCTCTTTCAATAATATACCATATTAATTAAACCCTTAGAAGCCAGCAAGTCTGACGCCAGTCTAACCAAGGGGTATTGGGTTGCCCGGGTTACTGGGTTGAGGAGCTCAGATAGACAGTCGCTCCATGTAAAACACTGGTACTCAGCTGAATCCGGTTAGACTGGAAGCCGACCCCAACATATGTAGTTGGGAAAAGGCTCGGGAGATGATGATGATTAATGAAACCCTTAGTGTATGTGTGTTTGTAACTTTTTCACGCGCAAATGAATTTTGAAGAATTTTGATGAAACTTAGCTGGAGGAAGCTGGAACTACAACATAACCAAATATGAGTCAATTATAACTCTGTCTAAAACTCGTTTCTTAATTCCTGATCATTTCCTAATCATGAAATCTAGTCATTAATTAACTTCTAGTTTGTACCTAGAACTATTTTAAGCCATAAAATGTATGCTTCCCAGTCAATGACCCCATTAACTTGAAAGGCAACCGCACTCAACTCCCAGAGGGCAATTACTTCAACTTGAGAACCGCTGGACCAAAGCTTAGTAAACCAACCTAACAGCTTGTTTTACGATTATTGGACATCTAAAGAGTGCATTTGATAACATGCACCAAGTTCAAAGCTATAAGTTTGATTGTAAATTGATTTTAATATATAATGTAAAGTTGTAGTTTGTTTGTACGTTAAATTAAAGATTCGACTGTACTTGAAAAATTGCAATACTTTTGCGTTTCGTTTTGCGGATTGTATAACCTCACGGGATTACTAAAATTATAATAGTTTTGAGTGTTGGTATTTGTACGAGTTAATGCACAGATGCCAGCACATCAAGCTACTACGATTCGTCGAATTTAATAGATTTTTAACCTATCGCTGAAGCGTATGGTTCAAAGTTGATAGGGAGAATTTGATATTTACTGGTAGCTTGATGTGCTGGTGTCTGTACACGATACGAGGAAGTTTAAAGCACAATACGATGTTTTCGTGTAAAAAAAAATAAATTGTAGGCCATTTAACATCACACTTATTGGCGCTCGAATAACGAACGATGAACAAAAAGACAAAACTACATGTTCTATTGCGGGCTACGTTGGATGAAACCGGGAAACGCAACTAGTTGATTATTATATTATAAATATAAAATATTCTAGACTATAAGATGAGTAAAACGGGAAAATGCATACATAATGTCTGTAGGTTATGTTTGCATTTTACGATTTTCTGATTAGCATTCCGATAAGTTAGGGGGAGATAAAATGGGAGAAAGGGCCGTTATTCTCAAAGTTATTTCTTGTAGGATACATTGTTGGATATTTTGTAGCCTTTGTACAGACGCCAGCACATCAGGCTAACCGAATCTGTCAAAATTTCCCATTCAACTTGTAACCATAATGCTACAGCGATAAAGTTGAAAATCCATTAAGAAAATTTGACAGATTGTAGTAGTCTGATGTGCTGGCGTCTGTACATGATAACCTTTTATGTGTACGGACGCTAGCACATCAAGCTACCCGAAACTGTCAAATTTTCCCAATCATTTTTGAACCATAATACTTCAGCGGTAAAGTTGAAAATGCATTAAGGAAAATTTGACAGATTTTAGTACCTTGTACACTAGTACACAAAAGCTCTCTGATCTACCATACTATGAGCTTACACTATAAAATGTTAATACCATCCTATCAACGCCATTAATCCCCTTACCCACTTTGGCTATTATCGGCTAATTCACACACACTATTACGGCTTTAGCCAATATTTCACATAATAACCGGGCAATTTCAAGCTCGGCCGGTCACGTTACAATATAGAATTATCGCCTTGTCTGTTGGGTTAGTAAAGTACCGTGATATGAAAAGATGTATGTGTTGCGGACTCTTTTTGTGAACCTTATTATTGTATTTTTTAGTCCTTTTATTTTTGAATATTAAAGGCCAGTTTCAAAATGTCCAAATAGCTATATGTGTATGTATATGAATAAATTCAAAAATGGAACATAATTTGCATGAAATTATCTACCAAATGAACTAACTGGAACTTATTCGTAGGTGGTGAAACAGGCCTTTAGAATGTTACAAAAAATTACATTAAAAAAAGCGTTTAATATAGTGGTGTCCAAATTGCTTGACAGAGAATGGTTGAGCGTCCTTCGATCATTCATTATGCCAGAGATATACCTACTTAAAAAGTACCTACATATAACTTACAGAAAAGTTGCATTAGTAATTACCCAACCTGTAATCAAACCCGCACTCTAATACTTGAGAGGCTGGTGCTATAACCACTGGGCTACCACGACTTTAACGAAAAATATAAAACACTACAATATTGTCTATTCATATACCTATTTAAAAAACAAAACTTTTTCGAATGATGCGTAAAATGTATGACACGGAGATTCGTATCAATTTGATAGCCTCCTTATCTTAAACTCTTTTAAAAATCTAAATGCATCAGCATTCAGTCACACAAAACAGCACATTATTTTCCCTCAAACGTTTCAACATAAGATTGATTGCTGCAAAAGGTCGAATGTAACGAGAATCGGTACACAGTATTATTGATTTGTCGACCCTTAAGTATTATTTAGACAAGCATAACTGTATAGAACGCGCACCAATAGGCGCGTATTAACGAAAATGAACTTTATGACTATATCAACTAATTTCAAGTGTCAAGGAAACATATTGATTGACATATTATAAGGAAACAATATTGATATTAATACACACCTAAAAAGCATACTAAAAGAAATTAAATATCCCCCTGTATTAGGGGATTGCGTCGTCTTAATGATTAGGTTTTAGTCGGTAAAAGTCATACAGTGGGAGGGACCGCTGTAAATAGATGGGTTCAAGCTGATTTTCGATGTTTTTTTTATTGAATTTAAATGTATACAAGAACTAAAATGTAAAATGTGAGGCTAATAGTCTCACATTTTAGTTCTTGTATACGAAACTTTCAGTAAAATTATTAAGTAATTTAAGTACCGGAAAAATCTTTCAATATTATGAAATCAGAAATATTTAATTTGTTAAACAAGTTAATACGAGCCTTCTCATGCTGACATACAAATGAAAACTTAAATTAATTTTGTAAAGCACCGTAGAATTACAGGTTTACAATTAATGTCAAAGTAGAAAAGCAAAAAACAATGTCATTAAAATAATACTAAATTAAATGTTAAAAAGACAGCTGCAATCATGTCTCTAACGTTAATAAAATTGTTGTAGGTACGTTTTTCGCTACTTTAATAAAGCGCTCTACAGATTATTCATACTCTCGGATATTAGGCTTTGTTTAATGTGAGGTGGTCTTTGTTTTAAGTTTTACGTAATATCAGATAGTCGTGTTGTGTCACGCTGTGGGTGTCACAGCAAATGTGCTTCTGGGTAAAGATTTTTTTGTTTGATATCACCATAGGTCAAAGTACTGTTATACAATATGCTTTTAGGTCAAAAACGTGGGAGAAAAAACATACGGGGACCTACCTAGTCACAATAATTGAGTAGTTCTCTCGAGCCTTTTCCCAACTATGTTGAGGTCGGCTTCCAGTCTAACCGGATTATCTGAGTACCAGTGTTTTGCAAGGAGCGAGTGCCTATCTGAACTCCTCAACCCAGCTACCTGGCAACCCAATCCCCCTAGGTCACTGGCTTAGGTCACCGGACTTACTGGCTTCTGACTACCCGTAACCACTGCCAAGGCTGATCAAAGACAGCCGGGACTTATAGTTTAACGTACCATCTGAAACACAGACAAGAGACATCAAACTACTACAATCTGTCAGATTTCCTTAATGAATTTTCATATTTAGGCTGAAGCATAATTAAGGTTCAAAGCTGATTGGGAAAAAGAAAGTTTGTCAGCCTCAGCTTAGGTAGCTTGACCTGCTGGCGTGTGTACAACGTGAACGTAAAATATACTGAAGATAGGAAATTGGGTTCAATTCAGTCCACTGGTCGATTAAGTTGCGCTCGAGTGTAAAATCGAGACATCTGTAGCTTTTGCCAAGAGGGTGCACAGCATTGAGCAATAAATTCAACAAGCATTCGGTGGATATAGGCAAGCATATATTTAATTTTTGTTTATTTAAAACTTTACTGTTTTTTTTTTATTTCAATCAATTCCTTCTTCTTCCTATACCAATTAAAATATGTAATATTCAACTTACATATGCATAAATAATACTTGAAAAAAGAAAACATCATCTGCCTAGCCTTTTGCCTAGCTATGTTGGGTTCGGCTTCCAGTCTTAACTGGATGCATCAGTGTTATCTGAGTACCAGTGTTTTACGTGGAGCAACTGCCTGTCTGACCACCTCAACCCAGTTACCTGGGCAAGCCGATACCCCTTGGTTAGACTGGTCGTCAGACTTTCTAGCGTCTGACTACCAGTCACGACTGCCAAAGAAGTACAAATGATAGCCGGAACCCACCAATTTAACGTACCTTCCGAAACACGGAGGAACTCGTCATAACAAGATGGTCACCAATCCACGGGCAGACCGCGCCATGCGTTGCTTGACCTTACGATCGATCATCCCGTGCGGCATTTACTTAACCAAGAGCTCCTCAAAAAAACAACTTGAATAAAAAAAACAATACACAAAAATCTCATCACAAACTGATAAGCCGAAGCTTAAGTAGGTAAACAGCGAACAGATTACGCTAACATTGTAATACATAATTCTGTAATATCGATAAAGTGCAAATACAATGGCCGTGTAATCCCGGCTTTGTAAGTTAAGCGCGTATTATAGGGCTTACGTTAATCGATATTGTTCGATGCGATGTATCTCCTTTCGATTATGGTAGCCTGGTAATTCGTATCAAGGTATTTGGAATTTCATCGAATATTTTGCTGGGATTAAATACAATGTTGTAGTAAGTTTAGTTTACTTATTCATGGAAAAAAATGCTATTTTGAAACATAAAAGTTAGTATTATACCTATAACTCGTCCAATAAAACTTAACAATTCAAAATTTACAAAAGACAGCCCTCAAAACGCCCACTCTTCACCACTTCCAATGTGTTCTAGCTGGGAAGAAGAAGTGGCGCAACAAATTGCCCAGCAACAACAAACCAACTACATTAATTTTTGCTTACTATTAAGAAATGGTAATACTCTGACTTTGCTCCACAGACCTTCACAGACAATACATTTCTAAACTATGTGTATAGTTTTGTTGGACATTATGTATATTATACAATTTAACATGTACCTTGTATTCAATTCAATAAATAAATAAATAATAGGTGATACCTTAAAGAAAAACCTTAAGCTTTTCTTTCGGGCTGCGGGATTGATCGTAAGAGTTACCGGGATCCCTGGCGCACAAGGGCTCCAGAAAGAACAAAAGTTGGTTTTAGTCAGTCTCCAGCTGCACATACAATGGGAGAGGTCATTTTAATGATGTCCCACTCAAAAAAGTATATAATAATATATTACACTGGTTTTCACCCGGATCATAAGGAAAATACTCCGCTCACCTGGACAAAAAAGTATTCCATGTCCTTTCTTGATAAATGGGCTATCAAACAGTGAAAGTTTTTTTCCAAACGGTCTTATAGTTCCTGGAACAGCGCGTTCAAACAAACAGACAGACAAACAAACTCTTTAGCTTTATATTAGTATAGATAATTACTTTAACCTGTCTGAGATCATATCGGGCAGACAGGCTTCCATCATTGTTAATATAAAGCGTTGGCTACACTGTACATTTTGTGATGTTGATTGATATATTGCGTGTATCAAACACCTTGTTTGTCAAGTATCAATCTGTTTTGGGCATTTAATAGACAGATATAATATCATATTATCTATAGGTAGACAGATAGATAGTAATTATTTATTTTATTTAAGCCATTTTTTATTTTAATCCCTTTTTATATTCAATATCGTTATTAATTTGGTCCACAAATCTCCTAGGTATTACCGATCTTCCAGCAGGCTTAGCATGGCGATTCTATATCTATTCTGTCAAGAAAAGACAAAGCTCTTTCTGTCAATGTCAATATGTCTTCTGCCCGAGCATGGCGCGATCTGTCAACTCGCATATAATCACTTGTAAACTTATGTCGATCGAAGAAAAGAAAAAAATCTTCGAAAAATATCAAAGGAAATCTTACGTCAATCTGTCACTTTTCTGTCATTATGTCCATTCTCCAGTATACAAAACTTGTTTCTACGGTTGCCATGCTAAGCCTGTTGTATCTTGCAACTTTGTCCTATGTTATAACGACTTATTTTTTTTATTAAATGTGACTTTTACAAAATAAAAGTATATAAGTATGTTAATCAGTTGTCTAGTACCCATAGCACAAGCTCTGCTTAGTTTGGGACTAGATGACATTGTGTGAACGTGTGAGGAATATCATTATTATTCACCATACAAAATTGCATTATATTTGCTTATGTCACATACAGTGTGCACACAGCCTAACTGGCGTGACATAACGGCACTTAACCTTTGCCGTGTTGTGCTAATTAGTTAACTATTAAGTTTCGAGTCCTTGAATCGTAGCGAGTAATTATAGTTCTAATAATAACACCTTTAGTCACGAATGATATCGATAGTGCCTCTTGAGTGATTTGAAGATTTAATATGAGATATTGTTGATTGCCGCTTGTGATTTTTTGTCAGAATTTTATTTAAAATTCCTCCATAATTTGATTTGTAACTTAATTATTTATTAGATCGGCCTCTTCTCGTCTCTTTCTCTGTCATTCTCAATCTCTGTTCTATCTAAATTTTGATTATTTCATAAAGAGCATACTTTTCATAGACTGTGAAGGCGCTGTGAAGACTGTGTGTTTTTCCGTCGGTTTCGTTGGTAAAAAAAATAATTTGCAATAATAAATAGTATTTTGTCGAGTCATTTAATCCAAAGGTACAGTTGTGGAGAAAACTGTTCAAAGTAAAATACTTAGTCATGTTGTTATTTTTGTACTTATAATAACTAGTTACAGACGTTTTTTTTCCTTTACTGGTTTCAACAGGATTCTCCGCTAACAGGAGTTATAATTCAAATAATATTTTTATATACAAAACTCGTTCTGATTCTGTTCCCTGCAATTAACCTAACAGTTACAGTTCAACCAATTAAAACCTTCACCAACAAAAAGAAATATCAATAAGATATAATATTCAATAGGAAACCATTTATGTGAATGACTGTACTCTTTAGCCTTCCGACACTAAGAGAATTTAACCTACCGGATACGTCATTGCCGTTCTTTACCCTTTACCAAAGTTTACACCCATATTTTGCACGACAAATTTGTTAATTTTGTAGTGGGCGTCGTTAACTATGTCATTAAATATGCATGAGTAAGCTATCACATTTTGTTGCGTTATATAGAGGGTTTTTTATCCATTTATTTTAGGCATCAATTCTCATTTATAAATATACGCCCATATATTTTGCTCGTGACGGATCCAGTTGGCTATACACTCTAAGAACGATATGACCTGAGTTCGCTCGTCATGCTAACAAATTGATCTCCTTGTTAATAAACGGCTAGTTTAAATCCATTTGGTCACCTTCACGCCTTTTTGAAAAGCTTCGCAGCTTGTTAGGCACGTTTTGACAACTATTGGATTGAATACGGTGATGTTTTGTTAGATTCAAAACATTATTTTGTTATATTGTAACACTATTATTGAACCATTTGGCCAGAATGGTTACTGTAATTTCTCTGAGCTCAATTTTTTTATATTATATGAAAGAAATACACATAAAACGACTCCGTCCGTTTTGACGACCCCTTTGGCGCATGGTCACCACACCGGAGCCAAGGTGAGGGTACCGGGTACGATTTCCGGCACGGTCGACATTTATATGATGAGCATGTTTATTGTCTGTGCCTGGGTGTTATGATATGTATTTATAAATATATTATGTGGAAAGTATATGTAGTTTATCAGTTGTGTTGGCACCCATAACACAAGCTAATCATTAGCTTACCTTGGGGTTAAACGACCGTGTGTGAAAAGGTGCCCCTTAATTATTCCTTATATCTTCCCCGCGGACAAGTACCACAGGACCGCACAGTGACTGTGACATAGTGCATAGTGGAAGTGTTACTAACATAGATTTAAGTTTTTATTTACTAACAATTTTGTATAATATGTATGTTAGTTTTTAAATCTATGGGCCAATGCAGCCTGAAAATAAAGTTATTTGATTTGATAAAAAAAAAACAATAATAACAAATAATTAAATAGAAAGTTTAAAATTATCCTTTACCAAATATAATAATAAATTACGAGAGCCCTGGTACCCATACCACAAGTTTAATCTTACTTTGGGTACCTACCAGTGGTCAACAAAAATAATTATTATACCATGTTAGGTTTGTTATGACACTAGTGTAATTATTTTGTACGTGTCTTTTTGAGACAATAAATATACTTACAAAGTTCACCTGTCTGCGTTCAAACTACATATTAACGAAGCAACAACTTTATTGAGCACAATCAACGCTTCACAGTACCCAACTCAAAACAGATTAATTCAATTTAATTGAATTACATTCACTCGGTTTACGGGCCTGTAAAATAATTTGTGTTAATCCAATTACTTGGTTTCAATTGCGACGAGATTAAGCTTGTTGCGTCTCGTCTTAATTTTTTAACATGTTTCTTGAGCTTAGAAATGTTTTGTTGGGAAGTTAATTAAAGATTTTTTACCAATATTATAAATCGTCGCGCTTTCACGCCAATGCTTATGACCCGACTTCATAAGTCTAACCAAGGGGTATTGGGTTGAGGAGGTCAGATAGGCAGTCGCTCCTTGTAAAACACTGGTACCCAGCTTAATCCGGTTAGACGACCCCAACATAGTTGAGAAAAGGCTCGGGAGATGAAGATGATAACTTGTGACCCGACTTAAATGAAATTTGGTAAACACAGTCTGGAGCCTGAGAAAGGACGTATATGCTACTTTTATCCATGTACGGGAAGTATTATTTAATGTGTTTTAATCGATAGTAGTTAAAAGATAAAAAAATATAAAAAGTCATTTATTCAAAGTAGGCTGAAAATCAGCACTTTTCGAAAGTCAATTCTACAAAAGACAGCCCCAAAAACGGCCGCCCTTCACCACTTCCTATGTTTTATCGCTGGGAAGAAGAAATGGTGGAACAAACTCCCCAGCAACACAATTCCGTCTGTATGGTTTGAAGAACCGATATTATATAAAACAAAGTATACATATACACAAAATATACATAACAATACATGAAGTATTAAATTCACTAAATATCTAACCATGTTGGCTAACACACATCTTTCTACCCATAAATATTAAAAAAAATATATATTATATTTACTCAAGCAGCTAGAAAAAAAACAGGTTAAATATATTTTATTGCCTCCATTTGGGGTAATAGGTAAAGGTAAAAGCTTTTCTTTTATAAAGTACATAAATAAATTGGTGGGCCATTTGAACATCTTTGGCAGTCGTTACGGGTAGTCAGAAAGTCTTTTTTTACCAAGGGGTATTTGTAACTGGGCTAAGGAAGTCATGTAGGCAACTCTCGATATAACATGCACTAAACTAGCTATATAAATTCAATCGAATTATATAAAGTGTTTATTAGTAACATCAAACTAAAACAATTAGGTCTAGTTTCACAGGTTACGGATAGCTACTATCTATTAGATAAATAAAAAAATGGAATAGAATTTGTATGACATTATCTGAAAGATAAACTACCTGGAAGTTATCAGGAACCTATGAAACTGGCCCTTAATCTAATACAACTTACTTACCTATCCACGCGCATATAATCGCTTACGTAGATACATTTTCCAATACAAAAAATCTGTTCAATATAATCCCAATATACCTCATATACGCTCATATCGCTGTCGTGTCCTCTCTCGAAGTCTCTCCATGCGGAGTTATCACGTTCCTCCAATGAAAGGGGAGGACCCAGACGGGGTGATATTGTCTAGCAGGTCACTGCCCGACTGGCTACATAGCGTCTGGCATGTATGAATATTCAGAGTGTTATTACAAAAAGTTAACCTTACGTTTAACAAATTTGAAAAAATCTAATTAGAAAATATTATGTAGAAAATGCTTAGAGTTAAGCACTCCTTAGATATTTTCCTTAATTAACACATGTAAATTATTTTGTGTATTTTATTTCTAATATAGCTATTTATATTTGGCTCTGCTAAGGACAGCTTTTCAGACTAACTACTAATTAAATAGCATTTTACTGCAACATAAAAGCGAACTCCTTTTAACCAGATAACAAGAAGGAAGTTTATGTTTTGATAAATAGAGTAGAACTAACTTCGACCTTTGTTAATGATTTTTTTTTATTCTTACAGAACGACTCTGACGATGAGCAATGCGCGCTGAGCGACAAATGGCAATACGAGAGGAAGTCACGCCGGTGGTCCAGGGTTGTGGAGATCACGCCGCAAGCGCAGAGGAGGTTACAGGTAACTACGTTGTTACTGGTTATATAGATCTCAAAAGTAACTGTGTAAGAATAGCTTTCATGTAAAAACGGTACCGAAATAAATGGAATATGGTTTAAGAGCAGTTATTTTATACATATGCTTAAGTTTTTATCATGTTAATTACAATCTGGTGTGTGAAGTTTTACTTTTCTAAAGCATCCAAGGATATTAAATAAAAAGAAGTATGAATGATGTCATTATAATACAGAGCATTAGGATGAAAGAAACCTCGTTACCGTGCCCCTGACACAAAGACCTTCAAAAGGAATGAAATGGGTTTAAGTCAGTAAGAGTCTGATACTCCCTCCAGCTGCACCCACAGCGGCAGGAACCATTTGATGATTTCCTACAGTAAAACAAAACATACCTTATATTGTGATTCTTATGGATGAACTAAGAATAGTTAGCCTCGATTTCAATACCCACTAAGAAACTAGAGTTCATTTGTTTTTTCTAATATCAATGATATTACCAAGGCGAACTTAGGTGTGGGTTGTAAATCGAGATAAATAGAAAATTACGTTGACAAGGCACTTCCCACGCTAAGAGACTCTTCAATCCAATCAGTAGATGGAAAGTAGGAAAAATGTGTGGGCTTTGATGTGAAATTGATCATTTATCTTGGAACAAAAATCCAGAAAATGCTTTTAAACTTGTCATTCTTCTAATTCTTCTCCGCTTACTTTCTCAAAATATGATCTTATGACGAGAAGTATATTATACAAGCATGTTGTTTTTTTAGTATAGAATCTGTTCTTCAAACCATACAGACAGAATTGTGTTGCTAGGTAGTTTGTTCCACCATTTCTTCTTCCCAGCGATAACACATAGGAAGTCGTAAAAGGCGGCCGTTTTTTGGGAGCTAATTTTCAGCCTACCTTGTATCAAAGACTTTTTATCTTCTATCTACATAATTCACCTGTCAGAATATGTCTAAACTTGTACATCCAAAATTACTATCATCTGTGTTGGACATTTCACACAACATCTTCCAGTCTGCAAACGCGAAGGTTTAAGATCTAAAGCGTTTGTCTTGCATTAGGTACATTATGCATAAAGACATGAGTTGCTATTGTAGTTTCTAAACAGAGTATGATGGTGCATTAATTAATAAAGTTTAGTGTTAACTGTGGAAAGATAGACATTGTTAGTGTATACTCAATAGATTACAGATGCAGTTTGAGCGGCATTTTAATCAGTACTTTTGTTAGCAAGCATCTTTGAGGTAGAAAAGATAATTATATAATAAAAGCACTTGGACTCAGTAATAACCAAAATAACCAAAGAAAAGCAAGTACAGACTCCAGCACATCAAGCTACTACAATTTGTCAAATATCCTTAATAGATTTACCACTTCATCGCTGAAGCATAAAATATGGTTCAAAGTAGCTTGTGATAAATTTGTCAGTTTCGGGTAGCTTGATGTGCTGGCGTCTGTACATACAGTACAATAATGTTCAAGATGAAATTATTGAAAAAAAAATCTCAAACGCAGTTGCTTAAAAAAACATAAGTTATTTGTTTAAATTAGTATTATTATTTTAGACAATATAATACGCGTACTATGCTTACTGGGTTGATAAGGTCAGACAGGCAGTCGCTCCACGTAAAACACTGGTGCTCAGCGGCATCTATTTAAAAAACATTTTTAATCGCTTCAAACACAATTTTTTCAGCTGAATATTCGATACACATTTTATCGTTAAAGCCGAGTTTTTCATCCGCACATTCAAGTTTTCAGCGTTGGATGAAAAATGGTTGAACGCACAACATTTGTTTCGGGGGATTTAAAAATATAGAGAGGCATGGTTGGCGCTCAGGGTTGTATGGTCAAACGGATTATTTTTGTTCTGTTTACAAGTACAATGATATATGTATCTGTGTCTACAAAAGCATGTATGTCGTTTGCCATTGAACAAAAATTGTTTAAGATATTTTTTATTTGGTCCTCAAAGTTTACGTTTTTGCGGATGAAAAGACCAAAGTTAACATGTTCCAAATTTCATATTATGTTTATAAAATCCGGCTAATATTATTAATGTGAAACTTTGTGGGAATGGATGATGTTTGTTGCTCTGTCACGCAAAAACGGCTGAATGGATTTCGATGAAACTTGGCAGTCATATGGACAATACAACAGAATAAAATATATGTAGGTTACTTTTTATAAGTATTTAGGAAGTAGGTCCCTTAGGAAGCGAGTAAAACCGCTGGCCAGCCTGGAAGTCAGTAGAAAATAAGGTTCTTAAATTGATATTGTATATGTATATTATATTATGTAAGGCTTTTCTTGTTTTAGGTTATCATGGGGTTGGCATTGTCGTGTTTTAACAAAAGCCTCTAAATATAAAAAACATAGTAAAAAAACATGTTCCATTTTTTAACTCTTATACTGAACTTTTAGCACGTGGGTTCCATGATCAAAGGCTAACCTTTACCGTATACTTTGTGAACAATAGAATTTATTACACCAAATAATATTTCGTATGTAATAAAACAAAGGCTTAGTTCGAAATGTCATGCCGTTATTAGCATTTGAAAATTACTCGGATTTTTCTTCTTTTTATTACATGTCATTATTTATACAGTAGGATTTCAAAATTTTACGAATGTGATCAGAAATCTGTAGTACAGACACCCTCACATAAAACTACTACAATCTGTCTTTCTTTAAAAGATTTTCAACTTTATCACTGAAGCATATATGGTTTAAAGTTGATTGGGAAAAATTTGCAGTTTACGGTAGCTTGATGTGCTGGCATCTGTATAATAAGTTTGGTAGTTTATTTGTTTGATTTGACGAGCTAATCTTATAAACAAATTAAACGCGTGCGTGATGTATTACCCTCAGTATAAAACCGTCAGAAACTTGTCAATAATAAATTATATATATTGAGTTGCCTTGTAGATTGTTTAATGTAATAATATATATTTTCCAGGTGATAGCAGCAAGGGCATTAGCAGAAAGAGAAGCAAGAGAAGCGAGGGGAGAAGTGGAAGATGATGAAGACGAGACACTGCCGACGATAAGAGTGGGGCTCGTTGATCCAGAGGGAAATTATACTGATGTGGAACCTGATTTGTAAGTAGAACTTCATCATTTAAAACATTTGGTTGTTTGTTTGTTGGCATTGAATAGGCTCCTAAACTACTGAGCGAGATTTGAAATATGCTTTCAGTGTTGGGGAGCTACTCTATCTTCGACTGATATAGGCTATATTTCTAGTCTCCCTTGGACACGAATGAAACAGTAGGAAACAACTAGTTTATTAATACATGATGATGATGGCGTCCAGGCCGATTGTCGGCTACGGCGGCCGTTTTCTCTAATTAGATCAGCCCTGTGAAAAACATATTATAGTGCACAAGTATTTACGCAGATACAGGTGCACTCTCTATTCCCTCACTCTCATAGTCCGATGGGACGGCAATCCGACACGACCGGACATAAATCAGGTGCTGGACCGACATTTACGTGCTTTCCGATGCACGGTGTATCAATCACCAGCGTCCAGACTCCGGGCTGCTTTATGAAAGTCTCTTTAAACCCACAAGGCGATTTTCGCCCTACCCGGGAATTAACCCGAGACTCCTCCTATGCGACTGCTAGACCAGCGAGGAGACAGGTTAGATAATAATAATGGTGTAGGTGAATGAAAAAACAACAACTAGGTTTGCATAACTAGGACTCAGAGTACGATGCAACTTAGTTCCTAATAATTAATTTTCTAGAACAACGTTGCTGAAGCACTAACGCAAATGTTGGCACCTTGCTTGAATTTGAATTTAACATTGCAACATGTGAGCTAGTTAGCTGCTAACTAGAATTTGAGCTGTTATGTGTGTGATACTGGTAGTTTTAAGCTCATTTGCTGAAACTGTTTTCTTGTTCAGTGACCCTTTTTTGACTGTACAATATTGGATATTTCGATCGTCAGAAATTTAATGGATTCATATTAATAGACAGATAACTAAGTGGTTGTAATTAATTAGTAAATTTTATGATGGTGTTCATTATTTTACCTTCTGAATGTTTCTTCTTCTCTCTCTTTCTCTCTGAACGGCTGTTCAATTAAATTTTGGTTGGACGTGCCTATCAATCTGTACTAATATTATTAACACGCTTTTATAAGCTTGGGCTGTATGTATGTATGTAACGGAATCTTTGAGCACGATTTTCACCGGTTTCTAAACATCTTTTTAAAGTTTTTAGTTTGATTGCTATGAAAGCGTGTTTTTTTAGTTTTTTTTTAAACTATTATTTATAAAAGTGTATGTTTTAGTTTGTGACGTAATAAGGGATAATCTATTGAACTACTGTACTGATTTTGAAAATTCTTTTCTCAGTGAAAGCTACATTGTTTGTGTGGTCATAGTTTATATTTTATCCGCAGTAGCAGTTTCCCCATAGCGCGAGTGAAGCCGGGAATAGTAGTAGGTTATACATTTAAAAGTAGATAGTTCGATCTGCACAAAACAACATGGTGGATATCGAAAGTTAGACTATTAAACTTTTGGGCTTCAGTAACTTTTACAAAACTTACGCTTTTCTATATTCGATTGTTATCCCGAAAGTTTTTGCTATGTTCAAAGGATTATTTTCGACATTTGAATCTGCAATGCGTTGTTCTTCGTAACAAAACCCTATCTATATTAATTAACACAGTACAATATAACGGAATGTTTGGCTCATAAAACCAGGAGTAACTACGTAAATATACCAAACGCAGAAAACTAACTCAGGGATTTATTAATACTAACAGGCCCGGCCACGCGTTGCTGTGGCTAAGATTTTTGTTATAAAATAATATTGCTACTACAATAAATTAAGATGTAAGCTATCCCATATTTCAAGTTGTATCAAACTGCTCACAGTGTGCAAAAATTTAAATCGATTAAGTAGTTTAGAAGTTCATCGCAGAAACAACGTGACACGTAATTTTCAATTTATTATCAAGCGATTACAAGGTGAACGTTGACGCATATTTAATTATCTTTACTCTAGCTTTAAAAAAATATATATATTTTTCGAAAATAAAATCACACTCAAAAAGCTTTAAATTTTGTTATTCTACAAACAATGGGGTCTCTCGGTTAGTCATCTGTTACTCGTGTAATTTCCCCAACAAACAGCAAGTGCAGTATACTAGGTACTAGGAGCACAGAAAACGCCAAGAGACTAAGCTCTTACACAAATTGGTGTTACAAAGCCGTGGAACAATGACGAGTCAGGGTGACCCCGAAGTGGGTGGCTCTTGAGACTGTCTTTATATGCTGGCGGAATATTCACAAGTACCTTCTTGTTACCTAATTTCCAAGTATTACGAGTATGTTTATTTTTCTTGATGATATTAATTTTTGGCTAACGTATATTTTGATTTGTTGAACAATTTTTATCTCAAAAGCGTAGTTTTTTAATGAAAAATGGCTGATAATTCTAATAAGGTTTCTTTTTCTAAAATGTAAAGTCGACGTGATTTGACTGACAAGTCTTAGTCTGCAAAAATAAGATTAAAGATTATCCGACATTCGAATCAAAAGAAGATTTAGATTAAAATAACAAAACAAAATATTAAACAGGCAACTATTTCGTTAATTGATAACAAAATGAGCAAATTTTTTGAAAACTTTATCCTAAAATACCACAAAAATATGGTCATTCCGGACTTCCCAGTACTTTACATCTAAGTGGCATTGTAAAACATCAGTGTGGGTGCATTTTAGAGCAGTCTCACTACTTAACTTATTACAAAGTCAGTCTTTTTGCGTCTATCAAACAAAATTTATTGTTAAAAAAACTATACATTGCTACAAAGATCTCTTCTGTCTAACAAAAATAGTGCACCATATTTCTACAGACCATCTAGTACATGCTAAGGATCATGTTTAAATTTTGGTGATGGTGGGAAAAGTGGTGGCAACTCAATTGGTATGAATATGATTGGCGGTAGCTGTATTTAATTTTTTTTTCATGTTTAGATTCAAAAATAATATACCTTTGTGACGCTTTCAAAGTCGATGAATTTGGAATAACTGTGAATACTCAGTACAGATATACGCAAATCAGGGATTCGCAAGGATCGCATGAAATAGCGAATGTAATTCGTAAATGTTTAAAAACATAACTTCAGAATCAATTTCAACAAGAAATTAACAAATTACAGTATGATTTTAATTAAGCAGTAAACTAAACCCTGAATCATAGATGATTATCAATCGCTTGCGCAATCAAGGGCCAATTATTTTAGTTTTAAGCATCTTCAAATACTGTTAGTTTGGGGCCATTAAAACTACTGGTACTTTTCGATGTTGTCAAAATAATTATATAATAGATAATACTGTTAATTTTGTTATAAACAAATTATTTCAGACCAAAAATCTATAAAATAAAAACATTAAAATTCGCTATTTTAAATATTGAAATTATTGACCGAGGCTTATACGTATATAAGTAAACATATTATCTATTGTGAAGGAACACACAATAGCTAGATGATTTTATCATCCTTATCAGAACTAAATTACATTTTTGGTACACCATTCATATAACAAGGCAATAGCAATTATTCTCTCTATTATATAGTATAGCTGATACCTCTTTTATATCGTTACTACATAAATTAATAATCTGTTAAACTTGTCCTGTTACTATATATTTTTTAAGTTGATCCTGTATTATTTAATTTTATGCTTTACATAAAACGTCTTCCACTTGCCAATAAGGAGGCACGATCAACAATAATTTATCATTAAAATCGCTACAGCTACAGTCAATAAAATCGCCGTTTTCCTGGCCCCAAAATCGATCCTCATTAACACTTAGATGATTATAGATTGTAGACCAGCTTATTAATTTGATTGTTACAGCTGATTGATAGGAATGTTAAGTGGAATCACATTGACGTGTAACGGAACGGATCCGTATCAGTTTAGACTATATTGTTGTAATGGAACGTGTCGATGACCGAAATGGTTTTGGTTTTATGATGGATTTTGTGGTGTGTGGTATACTAGGTGTGAATTGCGGTTGTACTTTTATTAAAAAGTCCTTACTAATATTATAAATGCGGGAGTAACTCTGTTTGTGATGCTTTCATGACGAATTTACTAAATTGATTTAAATGAAATTAATTACCATTGTCTAGAGTCTAAAGAAGGATATAGGCTACTTTTTTATCTGTGTGGGAAGAAGGTCCCCCAGGATACAGGAGAAACCGCGAGAAATTGCTAATAATTTATAATTATGAAAATTTTCCTGTAGGCTTCTTAATTGCAAGTTTTTTTTTTAACTATACAGTACAGATAGACATACAGATTCTATTTTCTTTCTTTAACTACGCAGGACATTTATAATATACAGGCATTTGCGCAATCGGATAGAACTCTTAGGATAGGACGACAATCCGATACGACAGGAGACATTTTTTATAAAATGAAATTCTCTCAAAAACCATAAAGCGATTTCGCCCCAACCCGGGAACCGAAACCGATACCCCTTACACAGCAGTCGCGCTATACGACTACTAGACCAATGGCAGTCTATTACTGTATTTATAATCTAACAGTTACGTAACACTCGTTATCTTTATTATTTGGTATGAAGCCGAAGATGGTTCGGTAGCCTCAGGCAATTGTTTTATGGGATTCGAACTCGTTACGTGTTACGGTGATCGTGTATTAATTTCTATTATTTATTATTTCAATGTGTTTATTTGTGTAATAAAATTACTGTTAGTCGATATTTTTCCCACGATATGATGATGAACTAGGACTCACGTAGTATGCTAGTCTCGGAAAGCGCTTACTTACCTACTCATATAAAAATTATCCTATAAAGTAATAAAGTGTTTATTACTTCTAAAACTGAAAATATGTACAATCTCAATGATCTCTTAAGTTCAAGCAAAAGTTAAACTAATAACTTCAGAAGCCATAAAATGTGACAACGAGTCTTACCAAGAGGTTGCCAAGGTAACTGAGTTGAGGAGGTCAGATAGACAATCGCTCTGTATAAAACACTGGTACTCAGCTGCATTCGATTAGACTGAAAGCCCAACATAGTCTAAGAAAAAGCTAGGTAGATTATGAGATGAGAAGGCTATTCAAATATAGACATCAATAATTAATCCTCTACCTGAATTAAAAGGAACCAGCTTAAAAACAGCAGTAGGTAGCTGCTACCATACCAAAAACGAATCTTATCCAGTAGTTCTCAAATAGGGCGAAATAGTTCCTATAAAGATAGTAGGGCAGTGTATGCTTCGCGCTCACGCTGCCGTGTGCCTCGTAACGGCCCTTTACCATTCAAAAATAGAAGTTCTATTGACTAAGAGCCACATAATAGTACCTTAGCAAATAGACCGTCACTTTGATGGCTTAAGTCGAACAATGACTATAATTAAAGCCTGCAGCCCATTTGTTCTACATACTAGTCCCTTCACCTATCACGTTTCTATATCGGATTGCTAAACCGTCTGTAATGATAGGCTGTGTGTGGGGATACGTCCGTTTGGGAGCGAGTAGCGTTTTTGTAAAAAGTGTGTTTCATTGAACTGTTTGTAACACCAATTGTTGACATATTGACGACTTTATGTAGACGGTATTTATAATCGACAGACATAGATAGATACTTAACATTCCTTTGATTTTTAATTTCCTACTGAAGGTACATCCCATTTCAAGTATTCAGAAACATATTATAGCATAGCTAACGTTCACAGGACTAAGTCAGAATTTGCCAGTCGTAATAAAATAAATAATTATATACACACACAAAGAGTATTTGTATGTATCTGTACATACAAAAATAGAAAACTTATGAGCTAAGGCATTTAGAGGGAGACATTAAGGGCCTTACTACAAAAAAATTAGACAGACGTTGGACACGTTTTTTAATTTGAATACAAAATTATTTTAAAAACGTGTCAAACGTACCTATGTCTAACTTTTTAGTAGTAAGGGCCTAAGTGTGTTTTTTGCAAATGGTGTACTAAGGTAATTTATTTGAAAATGTTGAATTAATAAAACCCGAGCAATCAGACCAAAACCTAATGTATTGCGTTGGTCCTACTAACCTACATTAAGGGCGTTCGTATTGAGAGCGGAAAGCTCTTAATGTTAGATTAATTGTTACCGTGTGAATTGACGCGATAATCGAGTGACTACACGAAAGGCCAAGTTCGAAATCACCTTGTTACAAACGATCCAGGAAATCATTTGATTAATTACTAATTGTTAATTACAAAGCGACTTTGTGAACCACTAACTTATATCGTAAATATTTGATTAACTGATTGAACTTTGATTCGGAGATATGTCGCTCCTCCCACCGAATAATGTCGTAATGTGCTATTACGATACTTTTGTGTTTTATGTATATTCGGCATTTAGACACACATTTGTAATTTTTTTTCACATTTTTCGCATGTTCCTTTGAAAATAAAGTATTTTCTTATTAACCATAGCCTAATTAATCCATTACAGGTGTATTGAACTTATTTACCTGAATAACATCGCTAATAGGGATTACGGATAGCACAACCTACAAACCAAATTTTCAGTTATTGTATATACCGATATTATTCGAGTAAAAACGGCAAGCTCGTTGTAGTAAAGTATTAAAACAATATTACTACAGTAGTTATTTAATTTGAAAATTCATATATATTATGCATCGGGTGGTCCTTCGAGGTACAGATGAAGGCCGAAATATATCGAGTAATAACTATGAAATAAGAACCCCAATAACAAAAGGAGAAAATATGGACATTATGTATATTCTGAGTTCTGTGCAGAAATTCTATATATACCTATCTTAAAATCAAAACCGAGTCTAAAACCACAATTTGGCTAGTCACATTCCTTGTAATTTGTTATATATGCATTACCTATTATCACCTCTTTAAAACGACGTCTTACAGAACTCTAACGAAACCAACGTAAAATATGCATTTGATTCAACTACATTAAAATAATTTAGATAACACGATACACCAAAAATTTTACTTTCTAATGACAGTCGAAGAAAACAAAAAACTTTCTTCTTTGAAACAATAAAATGTTGTTATAATTAAATATACAGAGTTTCTGTTTGTCTAATCTGGTAATGGGCTTACTGTGTTTTACGATTATTTTTAGGCTTACGATTTTGATGTTGAAAACTTCGCAACATTTTACAATCCATCATCAAAATTTTGAATTTGATTTAGGTATAAGTTTTTGTTTAATTTATTAAAAGTTAACAATTATTCAAAAATTTGATGGGATAATTTAGTCTGAAGAAAGCATTCTTTCTCATTATAAAGTCTACAGTTTGGGAATATAAATCTACTTTAATTTTACGAAATATGTATTAGACGTCAGCACATCAAGCTACCCGAAACTATTAAATTTTGACAATCAACTTTGAACTACATACCTACAGCGATAAAATGGAAAATTGACATAATTGTAGTAGCTTGATGTGCTGGCGTCTGTACATCCACTCAGCCTAATATAGGTCTGTATACAATACAATACAATACACCTAACTTAATCAAGTAAAACAACATCAACTTTATACAATACACTAAATTGCTTGACTCAGAACTAATTAACTAACAACACTAATCTCAACAAACTTTATTATAATACCAAAAATGATATTAATTTTGTGCTAAACTCATTTCAGTTTTACGAGAAGTTTTTGTGCCCCGAGCACCCT
This sequence comes from Heliothis peltigera, assembly GCA_958496145.1. Classification (NCBI taxonomy): domain Eukaryota; kingdom Metazoa; phylum Arthropoda; class Insecta; order Lepidoptera; family Noctuidae; genus Heliothis; species Heliothis peltigera. The sequence goes on from OY292341.1 coordinate 7,730,380, forward strand.
CTAGTTAGAATTCGTAACTTTCATTTGGCTAGCTTAATGCGAAATTTTGGAATCATAATACTAAAATATGATGTATGATTGCAGTTTCTACATTGTAGTGTAAGTTATAATTGGAGTTCACAGGAATATTTGCAGTAACTGTGATCTAACTTGATTGTGATCTAACTCCTAGAGTTAAATGTTTGACTGATTTTGGGTTAAAGTGATTTAATTCCGATCCAAACTTTTGAAATTAGAGAATTTCCAACAAACTACTCTGAACAAAGAAATTAGTACTAGGATCACGAAATTATTTACTTTCAAAAGTATTCTTTGGTCTTAAATATTCCTGACTTTACAGTTTCCATAATGACGTTGTATCTCTCTGTCAACTACCAAAAAGTATTCATTTAGAGGCATTATTTTAAATATTTAGAAACTCTTCAGATTATCTTAGATTTATCTCAGAAACTCTTCTATTACGTTTGTTTGTATTCGGCAAATACAAACAAACACGCTGCATCAATTATTGTCATACTCCATGGTTCCTTATTAAGATTATATGGGAGAAGAAATCTAATAATAATCGTTCCAACTTCGATAACTCCATGAACGAGACCCCATCTTAGTTTCAATTAATAAACGCCAAAATTTTGAATTAAAATGGATATAAATTGTTGTCTGTTAGTTTGACGAGTTTCTGCTAAGTTTCGTAGTTTGAGCTTGGAGCATCCAAATTTTAATGTACCTTTGGAAGCATAATAGGCCTTTTGAAAGTTTATGGAGATGATTTAGTGTGCTTCAAAAGTCCCTTTTGTTTGACGTGTGAAAAATATCGAAAGAAAGTACTTAATACTTTTTATATTTGTGAGAAGAATTTTGGGCGTCATGGATATTAAACGATAAAAACATTTGTTACAGATTAACAGTACCAGGCCAAACAGTAATACAGTTACCAAGTGACAAAGAAGATGAAGAAGAAACAGGGACGCGTTTCCGACGCACAGGCTCCGAAAGGTTACGAGACGGTGCCAAAGCCTTACTTCGAAGAGTGGAATCCCTCAAAACTAGAAGAAGAAAGAGGCAAAATCGGACAGAAGTCATCGTTTCCTCCCCCCATTTCTTAGATGTACAGCAAGATAAATACGCAGACCTAAGTTATATTGATATGACCCCAACGACGCCAACGGCATTTCCTTTTCCAGATTTCCATAGTTCTCCTTTACATGCACCTGCTATTAGGACCCAACCGCCTTCACCGATGACCGTCATGCCCCCATCTCCAATTGCTCCTTTAGAACAATCGTTTGTCCTAAATGCTCCTTTTGGAGATGACAGTTCGAGTTACGCATCGGATGGGAGCATGGGTTCTAGCAATAAAAGCTCGAAATCAAAATTGGGCAGAGCCAAGAGGATATTCCATAGAGGGATTAAGAATGATGATTCTAGTGCTCTCAGTGATTCAGAGTGCCAACCTGCTAGTTGGAGACATAATTACTATAAGGAGCATAATACTCATCAGAATACAGAGGTGAGTTTATTTAGATGATGTTTTTTATGCATCAAAGACAAGTAATTATATTCTTTATAATCATAAAACTTTACAAATACTAGCTTTTGCCAGCCTTTTAATCCGCACCCCATGAGAACTACGTACTTCAAACAACCACACAAAAAGAAATCTATATATAGCCTTCCACAATTATCGGGCTATCTTATAAAGAAATACATTTTCATATCGGACAAACATTTCCTAAGACTATCGCGTTCAAACAAAGTAAATCTTCAGGTTTATAATACTACAGTATGGACCATAGACCACCTGCAAATAAATATGAGATTGATACTTAACCTCGTTGAATACCAGTTTACCTGTATCTTTTAAACTACCTTCCGTTCTAATTCAGAGTCCATACAACCACTGATATAATACATTGACCACATGATAATGGTAACTATTTCGACAAGATAACTTAGAGTGCCTCCTAACTACTGCGAATAGTTTGCGGAAATTCACTGGAACTACACATTACTATTACAAGTTTGGCTTATCTTGGGCAACGTAATCTTAACTATACTTGGCCACTTAATATGGTATCCGCTATGTGAACTAGAGTTGTGGAAGTTTTTGGTATCAATTATTATAAGGATAACTTGTGTTTATAAGCTTTGTTGTTATTTCCTTATTTATTGAAATAAGTAGGTTCGTGTATGTATTAATTCTAGGAAATCAACATTTATTTTTTATTATGTCCACAATTCTGTAGGTTCTGGTGAAGATTGATACCTTTTCAAGCTTCCAGATTCCATATAAAACTTAGCGACGACGTTTAATTAAATGCTCCTACATAAAATATCATAGCAATGTCACCTCAGTACGTTTTATCTCACAAAAGGCTTAGGAGTACACTAATAAACAATCCAATTACATGTATTTTTTCGACTAAAATGTTTTTTTCTTATCACTAGGTCTACGTAGAGCCACCTTCACCAGTGGAACTGAAACCAGACCCTGAAGTACTTCGAGAAGTCCAGAAGTCCCCGGGCCATACACATCATCGAAGGCAGGCCATAAGGACCAGTTCACTTAATTTGGGAAACGATGGAAAGAAGTAAGTAACGTATTCATCATCATTGCCTGCCATTCCTAATTATCTTTAAATCAGTTATAGGTCCATGTGATTGCAATGGAATACAAGTAACATAATAGCAATTAGAAAATCTTTCTCACAATTTGTAGTTTTTAACTACCGATATTTCCGAAAGACTGAAATTTCCGCAAAACTTTTCGAAGACGCAAAGGGTATGGATATGTCACAGATAGTCACTGATTTGCTAGCATTACAAAGGCATGAACCAAAATAGATCAAGCTATACTGTTGCTAAGCCACGCGCTCAAATATCCTAGCAAAAGCATTATAAGACTTGAATAATTCGTAATCAAAATCCTGGATAATCCACCCCTCCTACATCCTTAAGATACACAAGATTCTCCATTCTTGTTGATACATTATACAAATTTTCTTTGAACCATTTGCCGTTTGAATAGGACACTTGGAAAACAAAGGATAATGTATTTCGTCTACGTCCTACGCAAACAGACGTTCAATAAGTCAAAACGTTTCAATCATGTAGAAGTGTAGTCCAAGGGATACAAGCTTTATATTATATTGGGGGCTTGGTCCGGTATCTAGGGGCCGTATTTTGATACGAGCCTTTGAGTTTTTAGATCCCATTACGCTAAAAGATCGGTGCGGTGAAATGGTACTACATGTCTGTTTTGTATATAGGATTCAGAAATGGTAATAAAGCTCAAAAATTAACATTAATCAACACGATTCAATTGAAATCGAAGCTTGAACCGCGAACCTTGAGGGAAGCCTTTGTCCATTAGTGGACGTCTTTCGGCTGACATATCGACGAATTGAAATGGAATATCTAGCGTATACATTATTTGAATCAGTTGCTGGGGGGTTTGTTCAACCATTTCTTCTTCCCAGCAATACACTTGAAAAGTGGTACAAGCCAGGTGTTTTTGGGGTCTGTCTTTTGTAATTGACCTTTAAAAAGTGGTGATTTTCAGCCTACTTTGAATAAGTGACTTTTTATCTTAATCAGTCTCTAATCACCCATTTATTTTTCAATCTATCTTTGACATCTTCCACAAAGATTTGCTTCTAACTTTTGGAGACACGCCAGTAGTACCAAAGCCACAATATTACTGTGTCCAAAATGACGAAAACCGCTATATTTGAAAGTGACGGGTACTACCAACGTCAAAACTCATTACCCCAACCGGTGTTCATTAGTTTAAAACTAGTGCCACCGGAATGGACGATGCTTAAACAAGTGATTGGCATGCTAATGGATGTCTTGACGACATTGCAGTATTTGTTATTTCTGTGAATGGTGAGTTTTTTGGTAGATGTGATCTAAATTGCGAATGTAAGGACCAGTTTTCTTGCGGTTCTGATTGTTTGCTGAAATTTTTGGTCGTACTGGTTCATACATATACTAGAAGATATTAATTAAGTGGCAGTCAGTGACGTCATAATATGTGAAATAATGGAGTTATATTGTGTAATCTATAGTAAAATTTTAAGCTAACGAATTGGTTTGCTCCCTTGAACGCCTCATCTAAAGAACTACTAGACATCATTATGTGAAAATTGTGTCAGTGTGTGAGTGAGGACGGCTAAAGGCTAGGTCTTATCTGAGGGCGCGGAGTAGTTCAAAACCGCGGTGGGAGGTAGTTAAAGAATGAAATATAAATGAAACACATTCTACTTTATCAACAGGTTTCGTGATCGAAGTCTTAAAAGAGATAAGTCAGCGTCCAGGAGTTCAGAACTGGATAGCAGTCCAAACTCAGCAGGATCCAGATCACATGATGGAGACCAGGATGATGATGATGATAGTCTGGATATGAAGAGCAAGAAGTAAGTACTTAATAAAATTAAGATCGATCTAACATCAAGGTTAAGAACAAGGTGGTATATGTATAGTATGATACTTACGTATATACAGGCATTCATGTCATGACATGTCATTTATAAGGGATAGCCCTCCATAGACTGATAAGGTGAGTTCAGTATACTAAGAAAACTGGTTCATGAAATTGTTTCAGCAACTTTATGGAAATCCAATAAAACTGATTTGTTTTAAACCTCTAAAAAATTTAACAACTTATTTCACGCATCGATCGTTATCGACGACGATCGACGATTATTTCAAAATCTATTGCTGCTTTTTGATTATAGCGGTAATATTAAAAAATATAAGTTTAGCGTACAAAGAACGTAATTTTACATTGAAGGAAAAAAAAGGGAAAATTTCCAGTGAAATAGGATTCAAAATAAGGAGCTGAATGCACCCTATAAGTCTGCGGAAGGCTGTCCCTTACACCCTGTATAATATCAGATCGACATAAATCTAATAATTAAATGTTGCAGTAAACCGTATCATCGTCCAATTGCGAATTCTAGGTTTATAACTTCGGCAATTTATTTATTAAGACCTTTGATTTGTCATAAACCCGTTAACCGCAATGCAATTTCTTGCAAGAGCTCAGTGAAGCTATAAAAATGTTTATAGTCTAAGCTCTTAGCTGTACTTATTAACCTTGGAAGGAACTTTCTAGAACATACTAGAGAATTTTTCTTTGATGTCAAGATATTCATATTTAATGTGTCTTTTTTTAACTTTCAGGAACAACATACAGCGATGGTACTCGTTTAGAACAAATACGTTAAATGGTGGACCGAAGGCGAATAATACGTTGACGCCGACCCCAAATCAGAAGGACCCAGATTCTTATTGTAAGTTAGACGATATTACCTTAAATTTTGCACCAAATATTTTGTTAGAATGATGCTCGAGAGTCTATTAAAAGGAGAAACAATAAATGAACGTTAAAGTTAAAGTTCTTGATAAAGATAAAAGTCATTTATTTAAAAAAGGCTGAAGATCAACACTTTTTGAATGCCAATGTTACTTAAAACTGCCTCCAAAAAGTGGTCTTCCTTCACCATTTTCTATGTGTTATTACTAGGAAGAAGAAATGATGGAACAAACTTCCCAGCAAATATTGTTATCAAATTATTATTCTGGTGTTCACACAAAATCCTATCTAGATTAGTAGGTACTCAAAAGTATTTAAATAAACATTCATTACAGCTTCGGAACCTTTTGACATGGTGATGTAATTGTTGTTTCACATTCAAGACATTTTAATATAGAAAAAATAATCTATTCTTTCAGTATCAAGGCCAATGTCGTCACTCTCGTGTGGTCAGCTCCACATTTTGAGGAAACTAGCGCTGCTCCGGCTGACGGCTTGCATGGAACGATACTGCCCCTCACACAAGTCTGGCTGGAACTGGGAGCTGCCGAAACTCATTAGGAAGATTAAGGCCCCTGATTATAAAGGTTAGTGTAATTGTTGGTCTAGTAGTTGCATAGCGTGACTGTTTTGCACGGGGTCTCAGGTTCTCCGGGTCACGCCGAAATCGCTTAGTGGCATTTAAAAGACTTTCATAAAGTAGCCCGAAGTTTGAAACATCGGAGAGCACGTAAATGCCGGTTCTACGCCTGATCTCTCTCCAGTCGTGTCAAATTGCCGTCCCATTGGACTATGAGAATCAGGGAATAGAGAGTGAGAATACCTGTGTCTGTGCAAAATAATATGCCTTGCACAGCTGGCTGATCTTCTTAGAGAGAACGACCGCCATTTTTGGCATACGGGCTAGACGCAAATTAGTTTACTAGAAAGAAAAAAAAATAACAATTTCTTTCAACGATCAAAAGGCTGAATTTTATCGTTTGATCTACTAGTATGACAATAATTGGACAAATATCCACATACAACACACAGACAGATACAGAGTATTCTCGTCAATCAATATGACAATAAAAACCTTTTCAAAGGTAAAGGGCTTCCACCCAAAAATTCATCCATTGCGTTACAATGTGACATTTAGACCTCCTAAATCACAAAGTCTTTTATTATCCTTCCTCAAATATATACGGAAAACCATCATAATTTACATGGGAACTTCCACCTTATCTCTTTTGGGGTAAGGTTTATTTTTATTTAAGGATTTGATTACGTCTTCATCCCTTTGACAATCCATTGGTCGGTAGAATGAAGAAATCAAAATAACGTTTAGAAATAAGTGTATGTATTCATTATTTGAATGTCAACGGCTCAACTTGCCCCTTTTAACGTAAGATGTTTGGAGGAAAATGGGGATCTTCGGGTAAAATTATATTGTTACTTCGTTTTAATAAAAAATACAATATTTTTTGTCTATAAAGAAATATTTAGTAGATAATTGATAAAGGAGGTATTAAAAACGTAGTATTTAATCTGAGTAGTTCGAGTTAGTTTATTTGGTAGATAATTTCATACAAATTCTGTTCCATTTTAGAAACTATTCTATGGATAGTGGCTATTCGGAAATTGTCAAATTCAAATTCAAAAATGGAACAGAATTTGTATGAAATTATCTACCAGATAAACTATCTGAAACTTATCAGTAACCGGTGGAACTGGCACTAAAACTCATAGAAAATTATTTAGTATAGAATACAATAAAAATTACGAATGAAAGTTTTGACTTTAAGAAAGTAAAGGCCTGATTTTAACATTTTCTGTTCCAGATAAGACAGTGTTTGGGGTACCCCTCACGGTATCGCTACAGAGGACAGGCCATGCGCTACCGAAGCCTATACAGTGCGCACTGAACTGGCTCAAAAACAACGCCTTGGATCAAGTAAGTCAGATTTTCATACAATAGAGGGCCAATTATCCGAACTAGTTGAGGGAAACCGGTTTGTTCCGATTAAGCGAACTGGATGCGAGAAGCCGAAAATCGATCTCAGTGGCGTGCACTTGGAGAGGTCTATGTCCAGCAGTGGACTGCGATAGGCTGATGATGATGATGATGATGAAGCGAACTGTACTGATTCAGCCGTATATTTATTCATATGAGAATGAAAACCAAATTTTTAATTGAAATTTAGATATGATGCTGCTTTGTTAGCTTCATCTAATCGTGAATTTAATCTCCTTTTAAAATAATTGGACATAACAGATATGTACTCGAGAAAAATGCACGTGTTGATGTAGAGCTGAAAATAGTAGAGTTTAGTTTAGTAGTCATCATCAAGCCGACTGCGATCAATTTGGTTTTACAGGTTTCCTGTAGATTTTTTCCTAAACCTTTACTCGTTAATTGTTGTTTGACACTCGGAAAGTACATTATGCACAGACCCCAGCACATCAAGCTACCCGAAACCACAACCCGAACGCTTTAGCGATAAAGTTGAAAATCTACCCCTATGTACATTAACACAAAATACATATATGTAGACATAAATGAAACATGTCTAACAATTTCATAATAGGTAGATATTATTGTTTCTGATTAAACTGCTACTCAGCCCCTTCCTCTCTCCTAAAATGTTTTTGCGTGCCCGACAGGGTCCATACTGTATCTTTTAAGTTAATTTTGCCATCTATGTAACATATGGAATGCAATAAATAATTGAGTATTGAGTATTGATTATCTATTAGGGAAATTTGACAGATTTTGGTAGCTCGATGTGCCAGCGTCTGTACATATTAAATTAAAAGATAGATTAGTACATGCCTGTCCTGACATCGAACCGCCCATGAACCCCCCCACTCCTACTTGAAAGGCTGGTGCTTTTGCCACTAAGCCACCAATACATAATAAGTTATCTACAAAATTCTTCCAGATGGGTATATTCAGAAAAGCTGGAGTAAAGTCCAGGATCGCGAAACTCCGCGCCACTGTGGAGGCTGCCGGTGCTGCCAACGCAAGCTTCGCCATAGAGAACTTAAACACCATAGAGCCGAACCAATCGAGTTTAAACTTCGATGGTGCGCAAGCGCATGATGTGGCCGATATGGTGAAACAGTACTTCAGGGAGTTACCTGATGCGTTATTGACGAATAAGCTTAGTGAAACTTTTATTGCGATTTTCCAACGTAAGTTTATTTGTAGTGATTTTAGTTTACATTAGGTTATTCATTTTCACCATCTGGTTGCTGGTTGACCCAAGCTATTTTGAGTCTCCTTCCAATGTAACCGTATGCTACTGGGTATCAGTGTTTTATATGGAGCGACTGCCTATCTGATCTCCTCAACCCTGTTACCGAGGCAACCCTAAGAATAGATATAAGACTTTCTTGTTTCATACCTACTGACAAGGATGTACAAATGGCAGCCGAGACCCACCGATTTAACATATGCCTTACGAAAAATGGAGGCACACGTTATAACGAGATGGTCACCCATCCAAGGACCGACCACGCGAAGTGTTGCCTAACCTTAAGATCGATCGACTCGTGTGACTGTTAGTTACTAAGCTACAATCTCATCCAGACACGTGATTATAAATCGATTTAATATTTTCAGATGTCCCTGAACCTCTAAGGCCGGATGCGGTGCAATGTGCATTGCTACTGTTACCTGAAGAGCATTTAGAAGCGCTGCAGTCTCTGCTCATATTCCTAGCAGATGTAAGTAATACGAACAGACCCAAGTTGTATAGTATTTTAATCTCATTACTACTATCTCCCCTATGTGTTCTCAATATTGACTCGTGAATTGTGTGGTGGAGACGGTCATAAAATATTTCGCATATCTCAACTACTACTCATGGGGTCTTGGGTTCGAGTCCTGGGTAGGGCCAAAATCGCTTTGTAGAGGATTAAGAGACTTTCATAAAGCCCGAAGTTTGGATGTTGGTGATTGATAATCGCTTGCATAGGAGAGCACGTAAATGTCGGTCCTGCGTCTGATCGCTCTCCGGTCGTGTCTGATTGCCGTCGCATCGGACTAGGAGGGTGAGGGAATAGAGAATGCACCATTGTCTGCGCAAATCCTTGTGCACGGCAACGGTCTGAACGGCATTATTGTATTCCTCAGGTGGCAGAACATTCAGCTGTGAATCAGATGACGGCGTCGAACCTTGCAGTCTGCCTAGCCCCTACGTTGTTGAGGTTACACCACGCCCCGCCACAAACTGGAAGCACCAAGGAAGGAAATTCTAACAGGTACCTACCTTTTTAAAAATTGATGCAATAAAATACTATTCCGGTCTTTCGCAGACCTTTGAAACAATAATAAATTCAGATAGTACTTTTGGAATCGGTATTTTATTAAAGAAGCTACTTCAGAGACGTCCATTCTCCAGGTATAAGAATCTAACCTTGAGAATATAATTTAAGAAATTTTTATGTGCCAAAATACATTTGAAGCTCTACTTTTGTGTTTTCATGTTTTGTCTCTTAAAACCCAAACTATTCCATTCTCAGAATGGTGATAGAGAGCGTGGCGGACCAGCGGCAGATAAGCGAGAGTCGCGCGGCGCACGCGTGCCTGCTGCTGCTGCTGCAGCGACACGCGCAGCTCTTCCTCGCGCCCGCCGACATGCTCGCGCGCTGCAAGTTCAACTACTTCGAGGAGAGCGTGCCTGTACGTTATATATCCAAAACTAGATCTTAGACTAAAAGAAAGTGAATCGGGAGAAAGGTAGTCCTAAGGGTGCATTTTATTAAACTGCTTAGTTCTGATGAATTAAATTAATTTAATGATATAGAGGAATGGAAACACCAAAGAAAAGATGGATTGTATGAAAGTTGATATGGCTAAAAAGAAAGATGACGGCAGATAGAAGAGGATGGAAGAAGAAAACATGCTACACCGAACTCAAATAAAGTACGGGATGGGGGTAGGACGATAATGATGACGACGATGAATTCTAATGAAACTAAATAAAGTCCAATACTTCTCATAAGTTGAAAGGAATACATACGTTTTATACTATCGTCAATTATTCTTGTGTCAGTGACAAAGTTCCTAGTAGTGACGTTAATTAATCGAAGAAAACACCATACCTAACTTCCTGAATCATCGAAATTCTACATGTAGAGAAAAAATCTGGATGAAATAGAAAATAATCCATTCTGACTTTCCAGGTCGCACTCGAAGAACTGGGAGCCGACTTCAATCAAGACTGGAAAGGTTTCCAGCAAGCCTGTATCAAAGCTTTACTCAAAGAAGCCAAAGAAAAGTAAGTTTAAATCTCATAGCAATAAAATCCATATTTCCAAAATCCTTGAAGTATTATGTAGACTCTGAATTCATGATTCTTTTCAAAATTTCTTGGTGTAAACTTGTCTCTTATAGAGTCTAACTTTTTTCATGCTTTTTTAGAGTCTGTGGCCGATCAGGAAAGAGGTGAGACATCGGTGTTAGAGCGTATATCCACCTTCTCATCGATTTTTTAAAACATCTGTTCTTTACTGATTCTCTGAACTTCTTTACAAATATAATACCCACCAGCTGTTTCTAGCGTGTCCTATAGGAACCGCGCACTGCAATAAATGGGCTAATGTAACATTGAAATATTTTTTTTAAACAGTGTTTCTAGGAAGTACTAGAGATTAGTACGTTTAAGTTCAGGGGTGTAGTTCTTCAGAGTAGCGCGTTTAACCAAACAAAATTTCAGCTTTCTAATATTAGCTAAGATTAGATACACTTAGGTATAAAAATATCATTTTTTTTTAAACGTTATACCAACAACAAAAATATTAAAATCATTTTTGAAAATATTTTTTTATGAACGCTACCTGGTTTTGGAACATAGGTAACTTCAAAAAAATATTCCAATTTTAAACGCACGGATTAATACTCAATACTCAATACTCAATTCTTTATTAGCATTCCATATGTTATAAAGGTGGTACATTTTAAATAAGGAACAATATGGACCCGGTTGGGCACAGCTTAAAGAAAATTAAATAGTAGAAATATTATAAGATTAAATAGTAGATTAGCTCATTTACCTACTGTAACCACATTGTAACTTTCAGCTCAAAAAGTATTAATAGGTATATGTAGGTACAATAGTTCTAATTTTCTATCCTGTGTATAAGGGCATACCAGTTTTTACCTCGTGTCAAGTAGGCACGTAAACTTAGTAACAAAATAAAATATTTTCTCGACCGCTAGATTTGTTTAGAATCAATGCCTTTGTTATATGCCACAGTGTGAGATCTAAATTATATCAACAAAGAAAAAATCATACTTGTTTTGTTAGGTTTAAATACACCTTATGATCAATTCCTTAAAGTATTACGTCATGGGAAAATATTGTTGTGAAAAATTATGAAGTGACTATTTGACTAGGCATATAATGTTTTTCTATTTTCCATCACCATACGGTGAATGATTTGTTGTTTAAATTACATCATCGTGGGTTTATTATATAATTGAAAGAAAACAGATGAATCGTGAGAAAATTTCCTCAATCACCTTTGATAATAATTGCGTAATTGAGTAGACGTTTGATACCTTAATTTTCTAGTAAATGTGAACTTTTGAAATTACTTCTTTAACCTTTAGACTACGACGTCAAGAAAAAAGACGTGCCCTTAGTGCCAAGCTAAGAATTCATCCATAAATGCCCACAATATGGCAGCAAGTTCGGCATTATATCGATTAAAAATGACTATTTTTTTTTAATTTAAAAGTTGGTTATGTAGTCGTGTCTATGTCGTGCTGGGCACTTTTTGGCTTGTCATCTATACGAAACTGTGGCGGTTAAAAGGTTATTGAACTTAGAATAATTTTGAATGACTTGAAATGAGATGCTCTTTTTTATTGAGCTGGTGACTTGAATTGAAGCCATTACAAATTAAGTAGGATGCATATACCATACCATATTACTTATTAGTAAACAAGAAGTATGTATAAGGAAATACAAAATCAATGAAGAACAGATGTTTCAAATCCAAATTTTCATCTATAACACTGATTTCATGTCACTGCCATCGTAGACCTATCATGGCCACTTAGGTGTCATTTGTAGTGTTATTGTTACCTTTTTCGATCTATTTGTTGCTTTTTTAATATAGGTGGACTGATTTTAGACAAAAAATTGGCTTTAATTACACGTCAATAAAATTACTAAGGACTATTTTTTGGCATTGATTGTCACAATAAATGATGTACTATAAACATCATAAAATAATACACAAGAAAAAATAATTTTATCAATCGGCTGTTACCTACTAATTCGATGTATGTTCGTTATAAATAAATAAATAAAAAACAGGAATGATAGAAAATAAAATAACAAAAATTAATTTTCATTTTTTTATTCTATTTTTAAATGGATGGCTCGCATGCTCCAGTGTTTGATTAGATTCCAGGCTTTTTTATTTAAATTCCAAAGTCAGAATGGAATTTTAACCCAGATTCTATAATTCCAGAACACGTGGGTGGATGTCAGTGTCAGGAGCTGCTCCTCATGTGGAACTGTGTTGCAAGAAGGTTGGGGATGGACATCCATTGAGGTTATGGAGGGCTACAACAGATGTGGAGGCGCCGCCACAGGAGGTTATGCAAAGGTAAATTATATAGGGTACTCTATTCTCTACGTAAAGTATTAGTAGTATGTCAAAGACACCGTCAGCCTAGATGTGTACTACTAGGGCTATCAAAAATTCAAATGATTTTTTTCAACATACATCTTACTAAAAGTAGTTGTTAGAATGAAGTAGTTAGGCATAGATTGTTAAAATTAATTGATATAATTATTTTTTTAGAATACTCCGAGAGCGACACATATGGGACGACTCGCTGGTGAAATGGCGGGTCACTGAGAAGTTGGGTCCAAACGCAGAAGTTTTCCAGTACGTCACGGCATCTAGCATCAATTTACCATCAAGAGAATATTGTGTTTTACGGTAAGTTGGATATTCATAACATTTTTGTTTGGAGACTTACAGCACTGGACTTAGGCATTTACCGCGTCACGCATGAGCAGTAGTATTCATTTATTATTGTCTATTGTTAACTTTAGAATAGAAAAGTAGAAGTTCATTATAATTTCGTTTTATTTCAAAATATCCTGTGGTGCTTACATTAATATGAAACCGTAAATATCATCATTAATTTAAAAAATACAACCACACATTAGTAACAACCTTATGCATAAAACAAAGATAATTTCACGTTACGATATGACCTTTTAATAAAGCACGTTCCGTGTATCAGGTCGTGGCAGCAGGGCGGCGCGGCGGGCGGGTGGTGCGCGCTGGCGGAGACGTCGGTCGCGGCCGGAGCGGGCGGCGGCGCGCACGCGCGCGGCGTCGTGCTCGCCTCGCGCTACCTCGCGCAGCCCGCCGGCAAGGGCCGCAGCCGCCTCGTGCATCTCGCCAGGGTCGACACCATGTAAGCTTATCATCGTCATCCTCCTGTTCTCATCCCAATTTTTATCCACAGTCATCTCACAACTAACATTCTTTATAGCCAGGCAACACATCCCCTTCATTTAGTCTCCAGCGACTGTTTGATAAAATGGCTGACCCGATTCAGATACAATTTTGCCGTAATAACACAGGAAATACTTGTGGGATACTTCTTGTATAAGTTAAAAGACACTAAGGAAACAATTTATTGTTAGCCGTGTACTTCAAAAATCTAATGTTTTTAATATAAATTGTATGTGAGATTAGTTCGGCTTAACTTAGTGAATTTCTTTTATACCGGCTAATCATTTGTTGATAAACCATGCTCAAATAATAATCAATGATTGATGAAACCTGAACCCTAATGTAAAATATTTATTTGTTTCAGGGGCCGAACACCAGAATGGTACAACAAATGTTACGGACACATCTGCGCTCTATACCTCGCCAGGATCCGAGCGTCCTTCAAGCATAACACGGAAGGTCCCGAATCGAATGTATGATCCAAGCATTCCACTTAAGCCGGCGCCATATTGGAACCGGCTTAAGTTGACGTTTGTGACGTCACTGTACATACTTCTCTAGAAAGTTCCCTGGAATTGTATAATGGAATAAGTTGGCGTTTTTGCCAACGCTGGGTTGGTTAGAGATGTACCTAATTTTACATTCTCTGATTTATAATAAGTGATTATGGGATATTAATATATATTATGTGTAGATATTATAGTTATGAGAAGCAATAGAATTTCAAAATAATATATTTATTATTAACACACGACTGTGTAATAAAAATCTACAGAATACTACTTTTGGACTTAGCCCAGAGTAATTAATTCATTAAGAATTTGCTGACTTTAAACCACATTATTGTTATAATTAGATATTTGATTGTTGTAATAAGTCCAAAATGGCCGAAGCATATTATACTCAATTAATAAATTTAATGACTGTAGCTAACTGAAAGTTTGACATATTCAATATACATAACAGAATTACTATATTTACTACAATATCATATTTTAATAATATATAAGTACATATTTATATTTCGACGTCAATATTCGACCAAAATTATAATTATTATAGGCAATAAAAATGGATCTGAAATGGTCTTATAATTGTGTAGAAAAGTTTTTGCAATATTTGAAGTAATTTGTGAACATTTGTCATGTAAATATTAGAATGAACAGAATCATAATAATTTGAAATAATTAAATTTACCGCATAATAAATTTATACTTATTAGGTTCTTAAAATATTCTTTACCTACCTCTGTAACACAAGTTATTCTAGCTAGACCCTTAGCCCCAAAAGGGACCTACCAAAAAGCCTGATTTATTTGAAAATTTAGTTAGATATTATTAATTAATATTAGTCTACCCCGTGGTGCATTGTAAATATAAGTTATATATTAAATAAAATTCATTAAAAAAAACTCAATACTACAATATTGTTATTGAATAATATAATTAACAAGAAATCTCGTTGAATAATATTTGAATATAAAAATTATTCTGTTTTACCATACCCTATGTAAAGTTATCGTTACATATCACTAGTCATATTATATAAATAAAAATAATAATCAAACACATTTAACCGTACCTGTCCTGTGTTCAGGAACATAGTATTAAATTATATTTAGGTACATTAATTATTCGTATATATTATATATTCGATAATATAATAAAAAATAATGTAATTTTTGAACGTTGAGATGTATCAGAATGGAATATAATGAATGTTCTATTGAATAATATTGTTGTATGTGTATTTGTAAAAAGTCTGATTGTAAATAGTTGCATTGTTAGCTTTGATAGGAAATGACCATCACAATTTTAATGTATTTAGAATAATATCTTTATGCAGCTGTGTTTCATTTAGTGCATAAATGGGTTATCTCTAACAATAGAATGGGTAGAATATTGTTTCTTGTGGTTAAGGATTTCATGTACTCAGATCTTCCTATATTTATTACGTCATTCAGCATTGGTACAAGCAAGATGACTAACGTAGAAATAAGAGAGGATTTAACCTTTTCCATGCACCATTTTATCAAAAACCACAAAGCTATATATGAAACACAGTTACATACAGAATAAAAAAATATTTTCCTCAATGGAAAATCAATTTGAAGCCAAATATCGCAAATTGAAGATATTAAATCGCTTTTAAAAATAGTTTTAAATGATATATTTTTAATTATCAATCTGTAATCTCAATATTATATTGTTGTTAGTTACCTATTATTTCACAAATCGTTGGTGCAGTTATTCGTAATAAATTCGTGAATGTGATGTGAATTCCAGAGACAGTTTTTTTTTTTAATAATGGCAACTCTTAGCGTTAGGAAAATATGTAGTTGACTCGCGACTTTCCAATCCTAACTTTAATCGAGGGAGTCTACAGGTTCCAATTCCGTCAGAAAATTCTTACGTAATTGCATTGTATAGGCACTTAAGCGTTTTTTAATATAAGATGTTAAAAAAGTCATACTTATAACGAGAAGCTGTTTCTGGAATTTTTTCAACGTTCAGAAAATATTTTGCTCTCAAGATAGTTAGGAAATCCCCTGGGTTGGCGATTGACTTTCGATGTACTAGGTTAATTCAATTATAACAAACATACATCACATCATCATACTGTAAATAAAGGCCAGTTACATGTTTATCTCATATGTACCAATTCCAAATATAAATATTTAAAACATACATCTTAGTTGCAGATAAAATATAAACATTTCATTCCATAATTGGAATTTAGAATACAGTTTTTATTCTAGAATTCCAGTTCTAGAGAAAAAAAAAAACAAAATACGCGCGGAATTCAAAATAGGAAAACATAAAAATGAAAGTGTTTTCAGGCATTCCATAAATAAATATTTAATATTTATTACGAAATGAAACCAAATAATGTAAATGAAAGTCTGTCCAATAAATGTGGTGTAAAAAAATGTGTTCGAAAAAAGAAATGGGTGTCTATGGTGTCAGTTTAAATTTTATTCGACAGACTGTCATTATTTTATCCGACATTTTACCAATATTGATGTTCACAGTATTGTATCTGTTTAGAGCACAGTCTGCATTTGTTGTAAAATAAAATAAAATGTTCCAACAAATAACTAAAATATGAATGTAACCGTTTAATACTCCGTGTCTGTTTTATCGTGTAAAATAAATTAATGCATTGTGATTTATTCTTTATGAAAATATATGGACCATTGTATTAAATATTTTTGAAGTTTCATTTACGACTAGTTTTCGACTTCTCTCACTCAGCTCAACTACTACGGCATACGGTTAAAAAGAACCCTTCCTCTATAGGTATTTGTTAAAATTTAAATAATTTTACAAATTGGCCCACTTATAAGTACTTCTGGGGATTAGCGCTTGCAGACAAACAAACACACTCGTCAGCTTTATAATATACTTACTAGCTGTTCCCCGCGGTTTCACCCACCGCCCGAGGAAGCTTCTTCTCACGCCTGGACAAAAAGTAGCCTATGTCCTTTCTCAGACCCTAGACTATATGTCTACCAAATCGTATTTAAATCAGTTTTGTAGCGAAAGCATGACAGACAGACGTACCTACAGATAGAGTTCCTTTAGCATTTATAATATTAGTTAGCAGGGATAAGGAAAGGTTCATATCTGACGTAAAATACGCCGAGCGTATCACCAGTCGTACTAACGTATCATCGGTTGAGTGTGAACGGTCAAATGATTTTCTATACATTTGCCTGTTATGGCGTTACGCGACCGATAATACGCAACGCATGTTCCGTCAGATATGAACTTTTCCTAAGGATTATTATTACCTATAGATGTAGATTTAACACGTTTAACAAGCCATTGTTTTACTGGAGAATTTGAGATATTCTAATTATATTATTATCAAAATGTTTTGTACACAATACGACAATACGGAAGGCCGGTTTTCACAGCTATTGTCTAGGTTTGTGTGGTATTGTGATGTAGAAATCCGGTTTTAACTACTTAGACAAAATCCTTATTAATATTATATAGAAATGGTAAAGTCAGTTTGTTTGTTTTAATTTTGGCATGAAGATATATAATTGATACTGTAGCGAGGACCTAGAAGTTTTTTACGATAATATGTACCTATAATTTATTTGCTATTAGTATTTTCTTTTAATGAAGATAAGATAAAACGTCGTCTATTCAAAGTAGGCTGAAAATCAGCACTTTTTCAAGGTCAATTCTACAAAAGACAGCCCCAAAAACGCCCGCCCTTTTCCACTTCCTATGTGTTATCGCTGGAAAGAAGAAATGGTGGAACAAATTCCACGGCAATCTTTTATACGACTTATATGAAAAAACGATTGAAAATTTGTTCACGACCAGATGGTGTGGTGGATAGTGAACCTTCCTGCCACGCTTTAGGTCGCGGGTTCGATTCCCGCATAAGTCAAACATTTGTGTGCATGAACATGGGCGTTTGATTTAGTTTAGGTGTTTCTATGTATAATATGTACCTACATATGTATTTACAAAAGAAAAGTACATATATGTGTTTATCAGTTGTCTAGTACCCTTAGTACAAGCTCTGCTTAGTTTGGGACTAGATGACGTTGTGTGAATGGTTGAGGTATAGTATACCTATTATATTTATTATTGCTTATAAATATATTATCTTGTAGTCAAGTTTAACATCCTATAAGGTTTGCTTGAAGGTACCTAACTCGATAAGTAACTAACTTACTTTCCTAGAACATGTTTATGCAGTATTTTCTGACCTCAAACCGCATTTAGAAATATATGCTTATCTATTTACATAAATAGTAATCCAACATAATAACAAACAACGCACCCCATTGTTTAAAGGGGACTTTTCGAGGAATAGGCGGAGAATAGTGTTAGTAGACTATGATTGTATGTAATCAATAATAAAAATATAATAAGAAAGGATAAATAAACGCGGAAAAATAAAATGCATCAGTTTGACGGTTATTTTATGGACAATAAAATTCTACTAATATTTTATTTTTAAACGGAAATATTTGATATTATTATTATTTAATATTTTATTATTTCTACTAGCTACAATTTATCAAAAATCCCGCAAAGTTTACTCACGTTGGCAATGCCATTTACGTAAATTTTTACGATAAAATTAAATGTAATTATACATAGAAGGTGCAAGGTTCTGCAAGGCGTTCAAAAAATTGCATCAGATTGTCTCCACCAATAAGCAAAGAGTTGCTCTCAAGGAGAAGGGTGATTGGGTGTGGGAAAATCCAGTTGCCACAATAAAAAAAATAAGAAATAAGCGACGTTCCTTTGCAAGTAGAAAACTTGGCAAAATTTATTTATATTGTTTTGCTTTTGGATCAGTAAAGTTTGGTACAAGAACATTTTGAACTTATTTACTTGAGTAATACATGAAAATTATTATTTTAAAAGTCAAGAAACTTCTAAGAGTTTGCAAACTTAATTCTTATCCTTTACAGTACGAGAAAACGCGAGTAACGGAACGCAAAAACGCGCCATTGCTCGTTGGTTGGCTGCCAGAATAAAATACAAAACGAAAAATGTCAATTGTCAGTCTGCAATCCAAGAGCGCAATGGGACGTCGTTTAAAATTTAAATATAATTCTTAGTGCTAGTTTATTATTTCATGTGCGTATACTAAATACCAACAATGAGACACAAGTAGAATAATAAAAGTGAATTTGTAAAATTCTGTGATTAGAGAACGCGACTCGGTCCTTCGCTTTCTAAATTTCTATTCTTTATTTGAATTCGCGAAGTGTTCTACGAGACAAAATTGAATAAAACTCGAATTTCTCAAATAAAATTATCAAAATAAAAATGTCAGAAGACCAGAGTAAAGTTATGGAAGCGAAGAAGGAGCCATTCTGGGTGTTTGGGTACGGTTCGCTGTGCTGGAACCCAGGGTTTGAGTACCAGCAGTCAATCACTGGGTACGTCAAGGGATTCTCAAGAAGATTCTGGCAAGGAAACACGACGCATCGAGGGACTGATTTGAAGGTAATTTGACAAAAATATTTGTTCATGACATACATCTACCTGCTTACATCATCCATGTAATTGATTTTTAATTTATTTTGCGGACAAACATTCTCAATTCAAAATATTTAATTAATTGCCAAAATAAAATTGTGCTTCTATTAATATAGGTCCACAGAGGTTGAATTCAAAAAAGATTCTAATTGGAATAACATTGTTTTGTTTTGCCAAAGTTCAGTGAACCTAAATAGTGTTTATTTATCCAACTGTTTTGGCACAATGATATTCATTGACTTGTTTTGAAAATAGAATGCTTAATAAATAATTCACATTAAATTTGTTTTTGGGAATGGGTCATTATTTCAGGTAATTTTTCTAATTTTATTTGTCTTGTGAGCTGTTTTAAGAACTACAATATAAGAAAAGAATTACTTACATTAGTACCTTTAAATAAATAACTAGCTTCTGCAAGCAATTTCTCCCACATCCTATGGGAACTACTCCACAAACCTGTTTTAAATATAGCCTATAGTCTTCCTAAATAAATGGGCTATCTAACACTAATAAAATTTTGAAAAGCGGTCCACAAGTTCCCGAGATTAGCATGTTCAAACATTTATAGTATTAGACAAAATATTAGAATTTAGGTAAACATATTTTTAATTTTGTGAGCCTTTTATTTACTTTTATGCCATTCAAGGAATTGAAAATATGGTTTAGTTCTAATAATTTCTTGGCTATGACCCAATAATCAGATTTTTAATTTATCTGATGTGATCAGGTCAAGTCAATTAGATCACAAGTCAAAGATTAATGAGGGATTTTATGTGAACCGATGAGCTATTTCTAACATTCACAATGTAATTAAAGTATTTGATTTACAGTTCTGATAAAATAACTAAGCTTAACTAAGCACCCAGTGACTTTACAATATCCAACACAAATGGGTGACTTTGGAGAAGTAAAAATATATGCTAAAATATATTAGTATATGCTAATTATCTTTATCGTTCCGTTTTTGAATTTATTTGGTAAATAGTGGACATTGTGAAACTAGCCCTTAGTACAATTCACTTCTTCTTCACAGCAAAAACATATACATAGGAAGTGGCTAAGGGTGGGCGTTTTGGGGGCTGTCTTTTGTAATATTTGACATCAAAAAGTGCTGTTTTACAGCCAAGTTTGAATAAATGATTTTGAGTTGAGTTTGAATTCTGTTCCTGAATAAGTATAGGATTTTTGTACACTAATGTGTACACAGTATTTATCATGAAATAATGTATCACTAGCTTCCGTCCCCGGTTTCACCCATGTCCCAAGGGAACTACATCCTGCATAAGGATTAAAAGTAGCCTATATACTATTCTGTTATATAAGCTATAAATTACTGCTGAAGTTTTATCATCCACGTTTAAAACATTAAAGGGATTATCATACTGTCACACAAGTGCACTTAAATAGGTGCTTAACATTGATTACACGGGATTATGACTTTAAAAGCACCTGTAATAAGTGTAACACTGTAGTAGGTCATTGAACATTAATCCTTAGACTAATCCATCGTTAACCTTTTCACCGTCACAGTCACATATAGATGACAAACCAAAAAAGTACCCAGCACGCCACGGTTTACTGTATTGTAGGTATTTATGGATGAATTGATCTACACCAAGCGATGGACTGTCGATAGATGCCTTGTATCGATGTTAAAATTGACTGGTCGAAGTCGAACAACAGTTTCCACCATAGTGCGTGGAGCAATCTATTCTACCAATGATCGATGGCATTGATTGACTGTCGATCTGTCTGTCTAGTAACACCCTTAGCTTGGCGCTGAGGGCACGTCTTCCTTTTTTTAACGTGGCCGTCAAAAGGTTAATGCTTGCGAAATATTGATATTTGATTTTTATTTCCATTGCCATTCAGTTTACCGAACCTAACATAAACAATCATCTAGCACGTCATGTAAATAAGCAGTTCTCAAATAAAAACAATCATATTGACGGATTTTTAGTTTCGGTTGTGTTAAGGCTACCAATGCATAATAGGTGACAAAAGCGAAGTACGCCTGCGATTCTGCTAGCCCGCCGAAAGCAAAAATGCGTAAGAAAGTATGTCAGCGTACTAGTTTGGTATTTAACGGCTTTCATATTCGCATTAAACGCGCCTCAATTTTTTAATTGAACAGATGGTCCAATTCGATATTATTTGTAAGATGAACACGATATGATATGAAAGATGCCAAAATTTGGGCCAGGCAAAAAAATATGCGCCTTTCTGGTCACCAATAAAAAATTCATAAGTAATTGCGTGACATATGTATTATCAATCGTTAATAACGGCATGAATGATAATGATTATTATAAAAAAAAAAACATAAATAACATACATAAATGCCGATACAAATTCCCCGACGGAATTCCTGTACGTATACAATAACCTTCGAGTATTCTAGAGTACGAGTCAAACTGGCGAAGATTCAAGATGGATGCACTTTCTCATGAGATACGCTGACGCATCGCGACCAACAATGTTCCGACGGATCGAAATTAGCCGAGGTCGCGAGAGTATATTGTCGATAAAAAGGGCAGATATTAATAGACCTTTTCAAAGATGTACCGAAAATTTTAAAGGTTACTCCCCAAAATTTTCACTCCTTGCCACTGGGGGTAGATCGGTACAGAAATGATTGTTCTTTTTGGAATTAATTAATTATGATGGGGTTTGGCACCTCCACTGCTAGAACAAGTTTCAAAGTTAATTGAACCCTAGATAGGTTCCTAAGTTCGAAGTATCGTATGGACGGCTTCCTCTTCACTCAAACTGATGAAGCTAAATACCGTATTTTAAGTTCGTAATTTCGCATTTATAATAGCAGACTCAGTACGAAACAGAACCAACGATTACTCAATAACAGCACATTACGTTTACGAGGAAATTCGATATTGTGTCAGCTTGCTAAACATTTCTGGTTATCCTGTTGAAGCCATGACGTGTTTTAAATTTCCCTGAACGTTAGTAAAATATTTTTGTTCGGGTGTTCAATGCATCAGCGTTAACCAAGGTCAAGTTTACTTCAGCAAAGAATGTGAAGGCTATTGTCTTTCGGAAGAAAGGACGCTTGGAAGAATTTGATTCAAACTGAAGTGACGTCATCAAACAAGTGACTCCTTTTCAATAAGCTATATCAATATTCAGCATCTCGAAATCTGAGGGCACGGCAGTGGCCCAGCCAAATCTAAAGTAGAGAGGGCGCGCCCGTATCATCTTACCTCGAAGCGATTCGCGGCTGTTTCTACCCTATATCTTCGATGTGGACAAAGCTAGGGTTTTAAGTTTATATTTGAATCCTGCCAAGATATTTTTGCGTTAACTACTTACGTTCTAAATTCAAGTGTCTAAAAGTGTTGAGGCAATATTTCGGGTGTTCCTTAATGTTATCTTAAAATGAGGACTTGTTTGGCAAGAATAAAACATGAAATCGAAGTTCGCAATTATGTTATAGTAATTCAATAGGTCAGAAACACAATAATATTTTTGTTTTTAATGTCTCCAAATATTTTGCGTTTTATAATGCGATAAGACCAGGAAAACTTATCAGAAATTATGCTTAAAAATATTATGAATAACAACACATAATGCGTGTTTTGTAATAAAAACCTAGTAGACAATATAATAATAATTTTCTCTTTCGATATTAAACTTTAAATCGTTTTGATATTTTATTCAAAACAGCCCAATGCTGAAGTTTAAGAAATAATTTTGGAACTCCTTTTTTTTATCAAAGACAAGGAACATGCTAGTTTCTTTGTCCGTTTTGCAATAGAGCCTACATTATGTCTAAACACTTACCGAGAAAAAGGGTTATCGTATATTTACTTCAGGTGTAAACTTAGCATACAAAGTAACAAGAAAGAAAAAAAATATCTACTGCGTAAATAGTACAATGTTTGTATGAGGAGTCAGCCTGAGTCTGTATAAAGTAAGGTCGCTCAACTTCTCAACACTAGACAGTACGTCTCGCCAAATCTTATAAAATTCATGTTGTTTATTGACCTGGGGGCATCCCCCATCGAACATGAGATAAGGCATTCCCATTTAAACAAAATATACGTAGGTAAACATTGCTATTATCAGACATATTCAACTTCTACTTAAGACCAAATAATTATGTCAATTTTTATATCGCATAGAAAGATTGTATTTGTCATTATTTCAGTTTAGGAAAATTATTAAAATATGTTAGCTCAGAGCTTGTCTCGTGCCTCGTGCGAGAGGAGCTCGTGCCTAAGCAACACCCGCCAGGCTGTTGCTTACAGCCGGACGGGTCTATCGATCATAAGGTAAAACAACGCTTGGCACGGTCGGTGCGTGGATGTTCGACGAGTTACTCCGTGTTTCGGAAGTCACGTCAAATTGGTGGGTCCCGGCTGTCATTTGTACATCTTTAGCAGTCGTTATGGGTAGTCAGAAGCCAGAAAGTCTGACAACCAGTCTTACTGAGCGGGGTCTTGGGTTGCCCAGGTAACTGGGTTGAAGAGGTCAGACAGGCAGTCGCTCCACTTAAAACACTGGTACTCAGCCGCATCCGATTAAGACTTGAAGCCGACCCCAACATAGCTTGGGAAAAGGCTAGGCACATGATGATGGTGGCTAAGAGCTTACCGTAAAGATTAGCAGTTTTTAAGGGAGATGAGAAATACGAAGTACGGCGTTAACCACTGCTGGAATAAAGGCATAATTTCATATTATCTAAGTTAGATCTCTAGAGAACAGCCGCCATGGCCTTCGATCAGTCTGGACGCCATTATTAATCGTAATTACATAGGCGTATCACTTCATATTTGGTAGAATAATGTGATAAAAATCCGTCCGAGTGTTAGGTTTAGCAAATACGTGCAATGCATTGTTAAAAGGTTTTCATTGTATCAAGGAATACAAATATTTATCGTATTAGCACTTATTTATACTGTAGTGCGAATTATCAAGTTACAGTGAAAAAAACGCTTAAATCCGGCAATAAAGCCATAAATATGTGCTGAGTCATCAAAATGTTTATTTCAATGAAATCCTTACATAAATTTACTTGCTCTAGGTAATTCCGGACAATATCCATTTGTATTTTTCTTTGAAATAATTTTATGAATGCACGATAACCTTTTAAACTTAGCTCGTGTTTTTAACAACTGTAACAAGTATTTTGATGTGATGACCCCAAATACCTGGGCAAGCAGATACAATAACAGATACGATAACAGAAAAATAGAATATTCGAGAACCAGAATTCTCAATGATGTTCAGTTTCACTGGTCTAAAATCCAAAATGGCTCCTTCATTTTAAAAGTCAAAGATAAATATGAAGTTATGTAGTGTGAAAATGACAAGATGTTCTAGAGTTGTAAGTTGCGAAGTAGAAAAATTCGCGAACTATCTCTAAATATCACAGGAAAAGTTGTTAAACTCGTTCTTTAGCAAATATTTAGCACGTCTTTACATAATGGATCACGCTAGTTTATTTACGTGAGATGAACTGCGTAATATCCGAATCACGCAGCTATCACGCCGAATGGTCTATTTTTAATTTCGCGGGAAAATATAGAATCTACGATCTCTCCTGGTATATTAGTGTTTTTATGTCCGCGATATATAAAATTTTAAGTGGTATCAAAGGTTAGTTTGTGGCAAACGGACATTATTTAATATTCAAATTTAGTTTTATGCGAAGTAGCGAATATAAAACTACTGAATTTGCATTCGAGTATCAAAGCGAGCGTTTAACAAAATCTGCGCCGAAGAGTTAGTTATCATGTTTGATAAGGCGTCATTTCGAATTTGAAAATAGTGAGTGAATCAGCTAAAAAAATAGTATGTAGATAGGTATTTTAACAAAACATAATATTTTTTTTATATATATTTTACCTACTATTGATAAACATTTTGCTTTTATCAACGATATTAAGTAAACATTTAATCCATTGTTTTGGAGACAGCGACTAAATTGTTTGCGATGTCATAATTTATCATTTTATAAACAATGATTTAACAAATTCTCTTTCTTGTTCACAGCCTGGCCGAGTCGCGACTCTAATAGAAGACAAGGAAGTGAGTATTATAAACTCTTACTAGAGAAAGACCCTCTGTCTGTCAATCTGTCAAATTTTCACTTCAAAACTACTGAAATGATTTATGTGAAATTTTGCACGCAGATATAATAGAGCCCCATAAAGGACAGTCTCCTTTTTATCGGAGTGCAGGAGGTAATGCTCTCGGGAATCGTCTCGAACCGGGGAATACCTAGTTTTAAAAAATGTTTTTTAAACATATGTTTCAATTCGCAAGTCATTTGATTCTTTTTTGTTCGTGTCATTGACGCATTTATCGACCTATTTGTAGGGGTTTATTATTATTTCTTGCGACTGTATCGTATGATAAAGTCAATGTGTGGATGTATCCATCCTTGTGGATGATCCTTTGGTCGATTGCCGTGTAAAGATTGAACTATATCTACCTGTGCTAAAGAGTCTACAGTATATACCATCCGCTATAATAGTAGATAACCCGTTGTTGTTAGCAATGACGATAGGAAGACAATCTCTGTAACACAAAAAGATAAAATGTCAATCAACGAATGATGCAAATTGTAAATCATTTATCAAATAAAAAGTAATAGACTTTTTGTATTCACAATCTGCCCGCTATTGTTAAATTTGTGACCCATTAACAGATCCCATTGTAATCAGAGCTAACTTCCTCTTAAACAATGACCGTGAATGGGAAACAGTTATTTAGTTGTATTGGACTAGTTTTGTAAACAAAAAATGTTTACAATTGACGGTAATTCACATCCTTATTGGATCGTTCATCATTACTGAATCCTTTCATTCCTAATCCAAAAAAAAAACTTTTTTACTACAGTTTTTATCGCTTACTATTAACATTGCCTCGATTTAAAGCTATACCATATCGGTTAAAAACCCCATGACCCGATTGTTACAGTCAATGGAAGCTTATCAATTTTATAATACATACATGCAGAAAATATAACCTACAATCGTACATACATATTTATAATAAACAAGCCATGCGAATAATAGTTGATATCAACATGAAAATAAGACTTAATTAAATAACATTCATATCGGCAATCTAAAACTTTGAACATGTCAGCTGATAACCCGTAACGTCAAAACAAAAAGTATTATTACGTGTTAATAGCGATAGACCAATCGTTAGGGAAACTGTAAATTATAATTTATGTGAAGATGTCTGGCAGGCTGCCGCTATCAGAATTACGTGACATATAAAAGAAGCTTTTCATAAATGCAATACTATAGTCAACGAGGACAATGAAGAAGCCAGTATCGCTGTTGAAACCATATTATATAGAGGTTACTATACTAACATGCACGCGCCGTGTTTGTATGGACACGTCTTGCTCACACATGACAGGTGCGAAGTTAGACGGATAAATACAGACAAAGAAAATAATAGATGGCCTTACTAAACAACTTCAATCAATGACATTTTAAAGATTTGTGATAATAAAGCAGGGTTAGTTGCGAAACTACGGCAAAATACGGTCATAAACAACGTAAAAAAAACACACGCAAATTATATAATGTCAGTCAATACTCGTAAAGCAACCGCTTGACAAAGTTTACAAATAATATCCAGTAGCACCACAGCTAACACATTCTTTGGTGCTATTTTAGATTCATTTCACACTTACGTACGACGCAAAAGCCGTGCGTTGTGTCCAGTTCATTCTAGTTTTTTTGTTTTTATTTTTGTTCTAAATAGATAAACTTCCGTATTTTTATTTTGTGCCACATTCTTCAACTTTCCATTGGTTTTTACTTGCGATTGTATATTTACGTTTTATCTGAAGCTACTAATACATAACAAAACTACTCTTTGTATCTTCCATCGTTAAGGCAAGAGTGCAATCTAGAAGTTTCTTACTGTATGCAGATGCGCTGATTTGTCTGGCTATTCTCCCACCAGATGCTAAGTCTTATATTTTGTAAACTTTGCTCTGTTTTCATCACATCTTACTACATTGATCGATAGAACGTTCCAGTTATAACCGAATTTAGCACCAATCAGATGGCGAAATAGACCATTGTGATTATTACTAATCTCAAGTGGTTTATTGGTAATTCCATCGCAATTCCTATGGCTAATGGGCCCTGTAATTAGATTAGCTTTTAACCGAACGTTTCGAAATGGTTTGTCGGCTTCTTTTGTTTCATTTGGGAACTTTAGTCCACTGTTATTTCGACCAATATTAATGATTGATTCGTTCTTGTTTTTTAACGGTTCTCGTATTACATTGTAACCTACTTTTGGAATACCTTGGTTTATTGAATTCTTCAATTGAGCTTGTATTTTTGGTCTATTAGTTCAATTATAAGATTTGCCGTTTCTTTTAATATTCTAGTAGTATAATAGTAGTTCCTCATTTAAAATAAGGCCTCACTTTACGATGAACGAAGTATCCGATAGGAGCATCCGGCGTTCGTCTTAGAATAATAATCATGTGACTTCTTGCAATATTAATTGTTATAATAATCACATTTATGACATGAATATCATCATTATTTTCCAACATTCCTTAGCTGATCTTAGGCAAAATAGATAAACAGTCAATAGAGCTATACAGATTCCTAAGGGTAAGAACAGTCTTTGGATTTAAATTCCCCTTGGCATTATGCATTCAGCTATCATTCTTAGAATTATTGCGAGGATGACCATCTTCTTATGACGAGTTTTGGTTTTGCGGTATTGGGTTGCCCGGGTAACGGGTTGAGGAGGTCAGATAGGCAGTCGCTTCTTGTAAAACACTGGTACTCAGCTGAATCCGGTTAGACTGGAAGCCGACCCTAACATAGTATGGAAAAGGGTCGGGAGATGATGACTTGCTGTAAAGCTGTTGATTTCTTTAGCATCAATCTTTCAATTATGAATGAACTTCTTGAAATTACGAAGCATTTTGAAGCAATCGTTCTATGTCTGTAACATTGCTTGTTATGATTTTCAATAACGCATCCCATTTCATAAGAAAATAATTCATGCATTTCACAATAATACACGTCATCTCTTTCGTGCGTGGGATATTAAACGTTCTATGTACTGGAAATAATTGGTTTTGTCGTTGACTGCGAAAACACGTGATCTGTGACGTAATCCGAGGCTTCTCTTGGGGGTATAAATGCCAGCATCTAGTTTTATGACGTCATTTTTGCGTCATAATGTGACGTTGCTGGGTTTGAAGGAAAAAAAGTTACAAAAGGGAATGCTAAGTACTTTGCTGTTGTTGCCAACGCATAGATATAAAAATGCTATAAATAGCATTATTGATAATTATTTCTCCAATATAATCAGAACACGCGATTGTTGCGTGCTCTGATAAAATTGGAAACATTGAAAATTATTTATTATTAAACGAACAACCCTGTATCTGAAAATACTTTGAGGGTTGTAAGGTTACAGGAAAAGTCAAGAATAATTCAAAAACATCCCTTATCTATCAATATTGTCTAACGGACAATCCAAAGAACATACATAGATAATAAATAATTGCATACGCAACAATTCACATTTTCCGAGGTCTAATTAATAGTAAACTCAAATTGTTTATTGTAAACATTGCAGTATGTAAAAGTAAACAAATGTTTTTCCTTAAGATAAGATCTGATTACTGTGGCCAGTTACACGTTCGAATAGGTTCAAATGGTAAGACATACCATTATTAAACCATTTGTCTATTGCTATGTGTCCAAATCCACGTTTTTATTCCTTTTAGAATTTTTGCCTCAATCCTCAAAGTAAAAGGTTTTTATTTCCAACAAGTGTCTGCAGACGAAGGATACCTTGGTTGCACGGATTATTTGTGTTAATTAGATTAATATTACCAGAGGTCACTTTCTCATCTCCTATCCTATGACCAATATCAATAACCATTATACCTTGACCTCTTACATTGTCATACAAATCAATAACGATTTGTCCTGACACAACAAATTCACGCGCAATTCCCACATGCTTTTGCCTTGCATTATTATCAACACGTGTGCCCATACACGTGTCGGTTTTTATTATTAGATTAACTACGACTAATAATGTTATTCAGTTTACTTGCTATACAAAAATAACTCGAGTCCTTAGTCTGTAGTACTTAGGTGTTTATGCAGTTAAGATTCTGCGAATAATTCAAGAATAGAACACGTCATATGCTTTCTACGTCAGGCATTTGAGTGATAGGTTTTTGTTTTCACATTGGTTGGGCGTGGGATTCTCATTGACTGATTGAGGCATGGTGGGCGATAGTGGTATATTTAGGTCGTTGCTATTGCCCATAATTATTGTCCTCATGTAACTGGGATCCCCGTAAAGGCTTATAGTGAAGACAATACAGTTCGGATCTTTAAAAAAGTTACAGTAAAACTTCGCTTGTTTATTACAATGTTCAATAACAAGTACAAAGATCAATTGCTACCATGACTCTGCAATATTTATTGATCCAGTTCTTAAAATGATACCTTATCTTAAAACAAAAGAAATAGCAGAGATTCATATCTGTATATGTAATTGCTTCTTTGTCCTAAAAGCTTACATTCCTTTATACACCATTAACAAAAATATCAAATGAAATCCAATTGGGGCCAACTTTATTCCTCAAAAGATTCAAACAAAGAAAAATTGGTTCTTCGCCAATACAATAAAACCTCAGTGGTCCGAAAATACATTTTATACCTCCCGTTATATCCGTATTGGACAAAGAGGGGTCCCTGATGAACTCGAACGGTGCGAATGATACTAACGTCCGACGATTTACGAATTGGCACCCGCATGATGGACATTCACGTTTCATAGATGTTAAATGAAAGTATAACACACCAGACGAACTGGGGCCGCATTGTAATGCCAAAGACGTATTGCATTTTGTAGAATTGGTTGGTATTCAAATGTAGACTTTGAATTTTTAGGGCCTTTTTAGAAAGTTGGCGAAAAGTGACTTACTTCAATCTCCATTCCATTTGTTATACTTGAGACTCAAGTTGCGAAAATAATCTCTAATACCTTTCGTAGTTCTTACTGAAACAACAATTTTATTACAGACCGCTTATTCAGTGGAAAATTATGTAGACATTGACTGTGCAAGCTGTTGTTGGCTGATGTGATCATTTTGTGTCTAGACAGCACTCCATTCCGTCCACCCGATTTACCCCCTTGGTTGAAGTTACAAATGGATAAGCATATAGCTATACTTAAATAGATAGACTACGGTCTGCATCATAATTCAGAGCACGACTCGTAATAGTTTCCAGTGAGCTTCAACAAATTAATTACATTAAAAGCTTGGTCAACCAAATCGATTCTCTGACTAATAAATTGCAAACGGCTTGTTGGTCTTTCAAATTAAATTCATTAATGGATATCGATTTCATAGCTAGTAACAGATTTAAAACAAACGAAGTATAATATATCACTAATGTACGAGTTTCTGAAATTGTTCCATCAGCAGTTTTGTCTTTCACGTGGATTCGATCAACAATCCTGATTTTTTATGCATAAGAGCATTGAACTTGTGATGATCATAGTTGCACAATCTAGCTATTTGACTCCTGTAGTGTCATATTTGTTGCCCCAAAGCAAATTTTGTGTGGTCGGTATATTCTGAGCGCTATCACTAAGGACGACACTGACAAAAGAGTTTGGTCGCATCATTGACTCGTGTGACCGCCCTTCACATAAGACATTTAGCAAATTATTTCGTGGCACATATAATATTCAAGTACTTGTCTTAATTGTGCTGTATACGGGTTATTATAATCCTCGTCTTTTTCAATGTTTTAGAAGTCTAAATCTCGTTTAAACATCTGTTATCTAATCATCAAGTACTCAACTTTATCAGCTTCCAAATAATTTTCCTTGTGAGTTGAACGTAACGTCTCTCGCAGACAGTCTGGCTCTAATGATACGTGCGTTTCATTCATTATTTGTATTAACTATGCAATCTGTTTTTAGTTGATACTCTTGAAATTATACATTTAATTAATCAGTCACACTGGGAAGAATGGGTCTTGTAAAATTCAGTGAACATAATACTAATAGTTGATATTCTGTGACTTTGATATTCATCTGTTATCATCATCGTGTTACCAAGCTGAATCGCATGATTTTTTTACTGATCTATATATCTTTTATAAGAACATTGAAAACTAGAAATAAATAATTATTTTAGAGGGCTCTTTTGACGATTTCGCGATTTTTGGCCGTTTTACTAGGTGGCCGACTAGCACTTGACCGGTTTTTATATCTATAGTCTTATAAACTTATATCAACAAATTGTAATTACGAATAAACACACGTGGCGTTGGCGGCATGATTACGTTACTTCTACACATAATATCCCATTTTTTTCATTCAGAAAAAACGTGTCTTGTCTTAGCAGAAATGGGAACATTATCTTAGCAGGCTAACAGTCCATGCTAAGCCGATGCCACCTCCAATATTACATTTTAAATAAATAAAAAATAAAATCATTTCTCACACGTTCTCCTAACGATAACACTTACTAATGTCGTCATTTGTTATTGCTCAAGCTTCATTGCTAATAGATATGTTGACTGTGTTTTGTTTTTATTTGAATGTAAGTATGTATAATTTTGTACTTTTGTAGACTTGCCGTCTCTATGAGGGTCGAAACAAATAATCGCGTTGCGGCACCGTGCCGCTTAAATCGATAGTCTGCGTTGCGTCGCGAAAAAGAGCATTGATATAAACAAATCGATGTCAAGATCAGAATTTTTATGTTGAAAACCGCTCCCAGGTTACGCGTTTTTTGCAAGACTTTAGAAATAAACAGAAACATTATCAACAAGTATGATGTCATAACGCTGGAATTTGAGCTGGGTTGCAGCAGTTTCCGTCACCGCTGGTTTCAGCGGTGCGGCGCCGCTACGCGGTTATGTGTTTCGGCCCTAAAGGTGCGGTTGAACTAACGCGTTCCCAGCCCGCGTCATCGTTGCAGATTACTGCTACATGCTTGGTTGGGGAAAATTGATAACTGTCAGTGAAATCATCTTATAGCGAAAGAAATAATTTATAGCAACCGTGAACTTGCTAATCATTAACATTGCAATTTAGGTAAGAAATTTTGCGGCATGTTACGCGTTCGTGATTTTGTTACTTCATTTGCATTCATTACTTACTGTGTTTGGTGACATTTATATTGCTTTTAATGAGCGTTTCAATTCGGCTATTCTATTTCCTATCGTCGCTAAAATACTCAACTATACCAACGTATGTTTTTTGATCGTAGTAAGTAAATAGAGAGGAAGTATATTTAACATTTTAAAAAGAACATTGTTTAAGCATTTCTTAATGATTTTAAATTACTTGGATTAAGATACGGTTCCCATGCAATAATGAGCTAATCGTACAAGATAACATACTGATTAACTTAGTGATGCAGTAAAATAAATAATGAATGAGAAATCATTAAACATCTATTAAAAACAAAGCCTGAGTATACTTCACTTTAGATCCCATAACATATAACTAGATTATTTATTATAAATTACAACAATTCAGAATATTTCCCATGCATCAATAGTATTTTGGTTCAACATATGCGACTATCGTTTGAAACAACTGGTTAATTGTTATGGAGAGTTCACAGTTTATCCTGAACTACTGTTGTTTGTTCAAACAATAGGTCTGATATAGATTGTGTTACCGCGTTTATCTCAATCATGTTATTAATAAATTCTTTGCTTCTTAGATGGATATTTGCTTAGACGCATATTTGTGTCGATATGAGTATAGGAACTCATTTGAAGAATTACATGATGGCATCCAGGCCGATTGTCGGCTACGGCGGCCGTTCTCATTTATGGAGATCAGCCAGCTGCGCAGGACATATTATAGTGCACAAGCATTCGCGCAGATACAGGTGCACTCTCTATTCCCTCACTCTCATAATCCGATGGGACGGCAATCCGACACGACCGGAGAGAGATCAGGCGCAGGACCGACATTTACGTGCTCTCCGATGCACGGGTGAATCACTCACCAACTTCCAGACTCCAGGCTGCTTTGTGAAAGTTTTCTCAAAACCCACAAAGCGATTTCGGCCCGACCTGGGATTCGAACCCGAGACCCCGTGCACAGCAGTCGCAGACGAATTACATATATCCGTCATAACAGGATCTTTGGTTTAATCAACGCTTGTACTTAGGAATAATCTATGCTGTCTATATATCAACGTGAGCGATGTACGGAACACGTTGGACGTTGTTTGAATTTGACATTATACATGGTTCCTATCAACAAGGAACATAACGTTTTGCTTACGGATAGTAGCTGTTATTGGAAACATTTTTGTTTGTAAACAAAACACGATACAGCAGTGTTCAAAATGTTATAATCTTTGTAGTAAGCTGCTGCAGCTCTCAAACTTCTTTAAGAATTGAGTACTGACTATAGATTTTTTGCATTTAGAACAAAATTACAATTCTCGACAAAATTGCTTTTTAAATATGTATTACATATTTGTTTAGATTTAACCTCTGCCAACTGACAGATTATACACGTCTACATCTCGCAAATAGCCAAAAATGGATAACAGATATGCTGATAAGAAATATAATATTTATACTAGATAAGAAAGTTGTGTACTACAATCACCAAAATATTATTATCACCAGTCAGACGCGTGGTGCAAAAATGCTATTTTCACAACAGTATCAAAGTCGAGTAGGTATCTTTATCTCGATCCTTGTTATTCGCCTTCAGACATCAGTTGATGATAAAAATACTAGGTTCTATCAGACAACATTGTAAAAATGCAACATCACTTGACGGTGGAAAGAGTAGGTAATACAGAATATTTAAAGACAACTAAATTCTATTTATTCTTTTTTTTTGTTAGTGTAGAAATTGTTATCGACCTTATCCAATCCAATCCTAATCTGTACGGAATTGACGCAACATGTCAATGAAATAAGCTTCGGTTCTTTAAGCAGCTGCCATCCTGATATCAACTCCCTAGATTAGGTACATCATCTGCCTAGCCTATGGTGGAGACGGCTTTCAGTCAAACCGAATGCTGCTGATTACCAGAAATCTCTGGGGGATTGTTCGCAGGAGTTACCACGGCACACAAAGGGCTCCAGAAGGAACAAAAGTGGATTTAATTCAGTGAAAGTCTGACACTGACTTCAGCCCATAGCGGGAGGGGTCATTTAATGACTTCCCACTCAAGACAAAGTACCAAAAATCAGCCTTAGATTAGTAGATATAGAAACCAGACTAAAAATCAACATTAATTAACTATAGAAACAGCTCATTGAATAAAGAAACCACCTGTGTTATTACTCAGACGTTTGTTGTTCAAATAACTTCAGCATATACTTTTCACGTGCCCGCCCAGTGTTTGTATATTTCCGTCTCAACCTTGACCTATTTTGGGGTCAGCTAAATAACAAGTTTAAACCAAATCAACATTAGATTAAGCAAAATTCCGTTCTTTATCTTGTAAAAAGCTAATCTATAAATATCATTTTCCTATTGGCTATCGTTCAAAATTGGGGTACCCATTTGGTAGTGTTTGCCAAATAATAAGTTTTGTTTAAATGTGCGAATTGTTTTAGTATGCATACATACACACAGATGTCGTTAGTAGTCTTTAGTAAAATCGGTTGTCCTCTTTCAAAATGGACTTTACGTATCGTATAGAGAATATTTTTTCATCATAAGTCGAGATTCAATGAATACCTGCCTTTATATTACATAGTTTAATCAGTATCAGTTATCAGGGTCAAGTGGCAAATGGCCCACACGCATAAAAGATAATTTTGATTCCACGGTCAAAGTTTGAGGGTTGTTTTAAAATTGACGTTTTGCGTCGATTGTCATCTGCGCTAAATAAAATTCAATTACCACAAATAAAAAAAATAAGGCAAAAAATATATACTTAAACATAGAGCCTAGATACAACTTTTGCGGTTTTACAATTCCTGTATTTGGTACCTCTCTGCAAGTAGGTACATACTTCTCTATCAAAGTTAGTTCTGAGATAGTAAACGTCGAGAAAAATAAAACCTCTCAGTATGGCTATTACTTCCCAAGCCTGACCAGACGCGGTTATTCAGGGGAAAATTATATTGTTTACTAGAAAAATATAAGAAGACAATATCAATACATGTGCTGCATCTTTACCTTATCGAGAGCCATGCAAACGATGCGTGTTCGCGCACACATTGCCTACTAATTATCATGTTATTAAATAGATTATGACGCGGTTTGTTTTGGTATCTGTTTCTATGAGATTAATCTTTTTAGAAAGTCTGTAATCATGACTGGGCTGCAGACAGGATTATTTATCTATTCAGATTAGCTATCACTTGTTTATACCATGTATCAGACTCCAATGTCAGTCTACACATGGTGTAAAAGAAAATTGAGCTCTTAAGTATTCATTCAAGTCTTCATTCATAATTTATTGGACAAATTTCATTTTTCAGTGTTAGGTACATACAATAAGAAATATTATTTTTTATTAAAACTATGTAAATAAAAGGGCTGTAATTGAACATCCTTGGCAGTCGTTACGGGTAGTCAGAAGCCAGTAATTCTGACGCCAGTCTAACCAAGGGTATTGGGTTGCCTGGGTAACTGGGTTGAGGAGGTCAGATAGGCAGTCGCTCCTTGTAAAACACTGGCACTCCGCTGAATCCGGTTAGATTGGAAGCCGACCCCAACATAGTTGGGAAAAGGCTCGGGAGATGATGATGTAAATAAAAGTGTTTCGCTAGTTTAAAATTAAAATGGTTTGACCTTCAAATATTCAATTCGTTAAATAGTTACTCGTAATAAACTCAGTTTTATTATGACAACAGGTTTACAACCGATAACATTATCAAAACAGCTTATTTTCGTGGGCATTATCTATTTTAAATACGACAGAATTGTAAATTAGGATTTTTATTTTTATAATGCTGTATATTTTCTTAATCTGCTGTAATCCAGTTTGTATCAGTAAGCTAACTAATCATGTTAGTAGCTACAATGTTACCTGCTGTTTCTGTTTCTCTGCTTCTCTTATTATATGTAAAACGTACCTAATAGCTTTCGCCAGCGGTTTCCCACTTCCATTGGAAACTAACCCGCATAACAGCCTTACCCTTCCGTAGTAAAGGGGTATCCAACACTGAAAGTACAGCGTACAAACTCTTCAGCTATTATCATATTATACATGTAGTAGATTCGTATAGATTATTTCTATCCTTTATATATTCGGTTTAACGCCCATTGGATGTTAAATCGCCATCAGCAGTCTGTTAAGATTTATTATTTTAAAACCAAACGAATAAAATATTAGCTTTAAGTTATGGGATACTACCTAAAGTTATTTAAAAGATCTGGATATACTCACGGCTATACGAAGTTTATTTAAAAAAGTAATTTACCATTTGATTTTTTAAATGAAACTACGTACTATCGTTAATTTGTTATATCACATATTTCATCTCTATAGATATGTTTATATCTATATTAAGATTTGACACTCGCTAGATTGCTGATATCTTAAGCATTTTTGTGAATATTATCAATAGATTTGTGCAGACTGACGCTATTTCTGAGATCAATCAAAAATGATAGAGAAATCTTCATACCTAACTGTTAACAAACAGGGGATTATAATGATACTGCTAGTTATTATGTGATAAGAGGTCCAAAAATGTATAAGCATCATGTTGCTATGGCCAATCTAATACTACGTAAGGAAACCGAAAAAAACTACAAATTTTCCCTTTTTTCTATTCCAGGGCATCACTTGGGGCAAAGCGTTCCTGATCTCACCAGATAACAACGCAGCCTTACCTTACCTCGCCACCCGAGAATGCCAGCTCGGCGGCTACAGAACCCACACAGTACACTTCCATCCTCGCCCCAATCTCTTCGCCTCTTCAACTTCCTGTGCCCCTAGTATCCAGGAGAAGAAACACGCTCTTCTTTACATCGCCGTACCAGAAAACCGACATTGGTTAGGAGCAGCCCCATTACCAGACATTGCTAAGCAAATTCTAGAATGCCAAGGACAGTCCGGTCCAAACGCGGAATACCTCTTAAGGCTAGCAGACTTCATGAGGGAAGAAATCCCTGAAGCTTTAGACGAACACCTATTTTCTTTAGAAAGGTTGGTAAGGAAATTCGCTTCGGACATGAAGATCTGTTTGAGGACTTTGATGGGAGAGGAGTCGCAAGAGGAGAAGGCTGAGGTTAAGGCGGTTGTGCCAAGCTACCAGTTCGCTTCCAGAGTCCCAGAGAAGAAATTGCGCTGTGTCAATATGTGATATGAAGTTAGGCTATGGACGGTCTCGATAGTTGTAAGTAAGCCTATTCGTCATTTTTCAGTGGACTAAGGTGAATAGTTGTGACCATTTGGTAAAAGTTTACTCGAAAATTGTGCAGCAGTTCCCGTGTTTTAGACGTATTTACTAATTGGATTAACTTGTGCTTCGTTATGATAATACTCTTTAAATTATATTCTATAAAGTGCTTTATATACGGAAGGTATTTTTAATATTTAAAATACATGGATGTATCAAATTTGCTTCTGACTAAATAAACTGACATAGTGACATTGACAAAGATCGTCATGACTATTTATCTTTTTCTGAGTATAATCGGGTATTAGATAGTTAGCAAAGAAATTGAGATTTTGCATGTGATAAATAAAATTGTTTTCGCAGAAATAATTATAAATTTTTGCAAAGAATTATTTAAATGGGTTAAAAACCTTTGTTTTAAGTCTTATAGTTAATGTTTCACCGCTTCCGTAGTTTGTAAATAATTTTAGCGAAAAAGGAAATATTCCATTTTTATTTGACTTTGCAATGTTTACGTTATTTGTTCTGAAATGCTTCGAATGTTAATTTTATTTAAATTATTTCTTAAATAACAATGAATATAATATATGTAGCATTGTTTGTTAGACAATACATCCTTTGGGGTTCAGCATAATAATATGTAATTATTTATCATCGTGAATACATTTAGATCAAATTGTATTACCTACTAATTGTATCATAGCAAATACAAAATACTTTAGTTAAGTGCTCTGCATTTTTTTGACTTTGTATAACGCTGGACGTTTTTAGTTAAAAATACAGGCATTTCAAACGATTTTTTTTTTTCAATTTATCTAAACAAATCTTGACATGTAGAAAATTTTATTGACATATGTAAAACTAAACTGCAATATGACCATTTACAAAAAGAATTTCTAGAAACTTCGAAATGAAACGAAAAGTACTTGTTTCTACTATTTTGATTGAAATTCAAAACGGTAGAAATATAAATACAATTAGTAATATTATATTTGGCAGCATACATTCGTAACAATACAATACTACATGTTTATTGTAATTTTGTTTAACATAATAATACCTATATATTTTTATAATTAAATCATGTAACTGTATTTTATTTGAGAATGTTATTTTGAAATTTCATTAATGGCCAAAATTAATAACCTTTGTTTTGCTTACTAGACTGAATTTTGACATTAGCCCCATATAATTTGTGTCAAATTCCTATCTCTAGTAAGCAAAACAACGGATAGATAGGTTATTAATTTCGGCCGTAAAATAACAACGCACATACAAAAACAAATAATAATGTAATAAAATAAGTATTATCAACGAATCTAGATTAATTAAGTTAATTTTTGTGAATAATATAGTTGTTTTATTTAATTTAAGTGAAATTTTATGTTGATGTTATTATTTAAAAACTATTGTAATATGAATTTTGTTTGTAACTGTTTTTAAATATTCGCTAGAAATCTAAAGATTATTGTGATAAGTACTAAATGAAATTTGTAAAACAATTATTGTGTAATTGAAATAAAAAATTGTGAATGTTCAATTAGTATAATTTTTGTATGAACATTTGATTATTTAAGGCGACGCCATAATGTACTGACAAAAAATAAAATTGTGTATAATATGATATACCTTTGTTTTGATATTCCTCTACTTAAATATACAAAGAAAGTACGAACCTTAGAGCCAGTTTCACCGGTTGCTGATAAGTTTCAGATAGTTTATCCGGCAGATAATTGCATACAAATTCTGTTCCATTTTTTAATTTATCTGATAGATAGTGGCTATCCGTAACCTGTGAAACTAGCCCTTAGACAAATTGCGACTCTTCAAAATAATGTCATTTTGCCTCTGCAGGCTGAGCATGGCAACCGTAGAAACAAGTCTTGTTTACCGGAGATTTATAATGACAGAAAAGTGACAGATTGACGTAAGATTTCTTTGACATTTTTTGAAGTAATTTTTCTTTTCTTCGATTTACATAATAGGGCTACGTGATTATATGCGAGTTGACAGGTCACGCCATGCTTGCTTGGGCAGAAGACATGTTGACATTGACAGAAAGAGCTTTAAAGAGAGCGCTCCCTGCAAAATTTTCTGAAAGATCAGCCTTGTTCCAATCTGCATAGTCTACTCATTAGACTACGCAGAAATGATTTGTTTTGATTTAGAATTTTCCAAATCCTCAGTCAGTAACATCACAATTCCCAAATAATTATCAACAGCCCCAAGTAATGAACCAAAAACCCACAAGTTCGTTTGCATCCCCAGAATGAAACTTAAGAAATTATAAATAATAAGACAAAATTAAGAACCTCCTTTTTGGGAAGTCGATAAATAGAGAGAAGAAAATATTTACTTAAGCTTGTTTTCTGTCAAATCTAATACTTCTGTATTATTAGCAAGCAGCTTTTATGTAGCTTTGATCAGGCATTTGAATTGAGGTCTGCAGTTAGGAAATTAGAATATTTCATAAGTTACACACCTCTATGGTTACAGACTATCAATTCGTAACCTATATTCGTAATATTTATGTTCCGCGAGTTAATAACAGAACTGCCCTCAAGCGGCAGTTTAATAATTAAGACTGAAGTAGGGTCGTCTGCTTCCTAGTAGGTAAACAAGTTATAAACAGATGGCGCTGTTTTAAAAGTACTAAAAGATACAGTGATGCTTATAATCTCAAAAAACTGTTGTATTTTTTACTTCGGTCATCTAATTTAAAGGCTTTTATGTTGTGTTTAATCAATTTAACCGATTCAATCAATATTATTTGTAGTTAATAATATTATTTACCTACTTTAAAAGGATAATTGAAAAATAAAAAACACAAAGTACATTCGCACTATAAATCTTTATTATAATTCTTACAATTCATTTTGACCCACATATTGTCCATCAAATATACATACAAGGAGCGCCAAAATCATTCCTACAACAATAGTCAGTTACTTTATCCAAGGCACATCGACATTCAAAGTAATTGATTATAAATATATAATTTTATTTATTTTTATAAATACCAATAACGGTGATGTCCTACGATTAAAAGAAGAAAATATATATTTTATTATAATTATAGTTTTCCCATTGGGAATCGAACTAAAATTCCCATTACGACTTCCACTATTATATTGAAAACTAATAATTTATTGTTCAGTGGAAGTCGCCCTCACACATTCTCTGCAACTTATATAATAACTCTCATTGTATAAAAATGAGTAGAAAATTCCTATCTAGGTACTATTTACAAAATAATCTCATAATAATTTCTTTTACTAATTGATTACACATTCATAGTTATTATTATAAAATAATTAATTAAGTACGTAAAAGATTTGGTTGTGAAATGCATTCTCGATGAACGTAGAACTCTATGTTGTTCTTTACCTACAAAAAGTCGGAATAGGAAATTCCCATTGACAACAAAAAGTGCAGACTTAATGGGAAATATTTTATAATTATTATTTATTATATTGTAAATTACTACAAACTGTTGTGTGTCAAAAATACCTAACTCGATGTAACAGCCATAATATTTTGTGATTTATACTAAAATACTTAAAAAATAAACGTAAATAAAATAAAAATAATAATAAAAAGTCGTCTCTCCGTTCTTATAAACAGACTAGATGGTACAAATTTTCATTTTCAAAAAAAACGCCTCTTCATTAAAAATGCTCTTAAACTTCACAATAATATTTTATAATACAAAAAAAAACACAAACTTTGGTACTAGGATATTTACATTTAACCCCAAAAAGGTTTTTAAACCTATGAATATTTACACGCAATATTATGCAATACTTTGTTTCGCATTTTGTGTAAAAACCTATAAATAAATATGTAATCTAATTATAGTAAATACTATCTTAAATAGAAAATGACATGCCGGGTGCATTTACCTCATCGAACCAAAGTAATCTTTCTGAGTAGATAAATATAATATACTTTTCAATCAATTTACCCTATAGTACATAGATTCCATTTGGTAATTCTAATAACTTAATCATTGTCCTTTTTTAACACTAAAGACTTTTTTATTGTTTTATAATAATGGTAAATAACATACAAAAATCAAATTCCGCGCCATTACCAAAAGGACCACAATACTTGCCCTATTTTCCTCAACAAAACTCGTCGAAAATCTCATTTCTTCGTAATATCTACCTATCAAAATAAAACACGATTTTTATTGGTGGGTTCATTTAAGTTCAGCTAATCATTTAGAGTAGCTAAGAATCCATTTGTTCTCTTCGCAAATGTCGAGTGATAATCTCATAAGTCACAGTATAATCTCGATATTATTAACCTTTTGACCGCCACCTCCAAAAAGAAAGACGTGCCCTCAGCGCCTAGCTAAAAAATCATCCAGAAATACCAATATAGTAGTGAATTAGGAATTACTTTGATAAAAACTTTTAAAATCTGTCATGTAGTTGTGACAGTAGCGTGCTGGACACTTTTTGGTTTGTCATCTATACGTGACTGTGGCGGGCAAAAAGTTAAATAGCTTCTAAAACGATGGAATACATTTTCAGCCAGCGCTTTTGAACTGGTTTTATCATCTAATCCAATCCGACAGAATACGGTGGAAAAATTACTCGTCTTATTTCCTTGTCAGTTAGTTAGACACCAGTTTCAACAAACTGAAATACTATTATCATCAAAAATACCATTAAAATTGGTACTTAAATCGTACTAATACTGTTCATCTTTTCCACCTTCAGAGATCGAATCCACAAGTCTATTTGATGAAAGGGAAATCACTGTCACTTTCGTCTCCAGACCCATCGTAGCTTGAAGGTGGAGTGTCGAGTTGTGGTAGACCTAGGTCCAGGTACTCCTGGTTCGCGGTCACTGTGAGGATCTTGTCCAAGTCTTCAACGAGTTCCGTGAAGGAAGGCCTGTCTCCCGGAGAAAAGGACCAGCACTCGCGCATCAGCATGTATCTGTGAAAAAACAATAAATTTATTAGTCACAAATGTTTATCCAATCGTCAGTAAAGCAGTCAGTGAAGTAAATAAAAAAATAGCTACATCTTTTATTTAAAATAAAATAATGTGGCATAGTACCAAAATTATCCCATTTTTCTTAGAGAGTAAAGATTTGATTACAAAAATATGAGAGCTTGCGTTCTTATTGTCTCTTAAAAGTCATTAGAACTGATATGTTGTTCTAAGATCAATTCTAAGCTTGTAGTAAAGGGTTTGGACACATCAGAAATATCCGTAAGATCACTTAAACCAAAATTGGTGAATAAAATAATTTAATGAACGGTATTGTACTAACATTTCGAGACTACAGCACGGCGGCTTCTCCATCCGATGTCCCGCGCTGAGGTGCTGGTACATGTACTGCCCCGGGACCGTCGGGTACGGCGTCCCGCCTAGAGTCATGATCTCCCACAGCAACACGCCGAATGACCAGCTGGAAGTAAATAGACAAATTGAATACATCAATTTCTTCTTTCCATGTTTGTAGTCTTTCGGAACCGGTTTTTAACCAAAAGACCTCCCACTTTGAGGAGTATGATAGTCGATTATTGTAATAACAATCAGAAGAGGTAAGGTAGTCAATTATTGTCATCATCATCATCATCACAGCCTTTTTACTGCCCCACTGCTGGGCACAGGCCTCCTCTCCCACGGAGAAGGATTGAGCGTTAATCACCACGCTTGCTCAATGCGGGTTGGTGATTTCAGACTT
Organism: Heliothis peltigera; assembly: GCA_958496145.1. Taxonomy (NCBI): domain Eukaryota; kingdom Metazoa; phylum Arthropoda; class Insecta; order Lepidoptera; family Noctuidae; genus Heliothis; species Heliothis peltigera. Next base: position 7,774,245 of record OY292341.1, read on the forward strand.
TATAGTCCAGGTTTCCTCGAGATGTTTTCCTTCACCTTTGATCAGTCATTGGTGTCCAAGATAAACTTAGATATTCAATTATTTTACACAGCTTAAATTAAAAATTGCTCTTTGTGTAATCACTACATAGTATAAAACAAAGTCGCTTTCTCTGTCCCTATGTCCCTTTGTACGCTTAAATCTTTGAAACTACGCAACGGATTTTGATGCGGTTTTTTTTAATAGATAGAGTGATTCAAGAGGAAGGTTTATATGTATAATTTTAGTACATGGCACCCGTGCAAAGCCGGGGCGGGTCGCTAGTTTACATATAAACTATCATCGCTACCCACTATTATCGCTACGAATTTTAAGAGTTAGAATGAAAATTCAAATGATCAAAAGGAAAGTTTAGCATACCATCACCGATCCTGTAATAAATAACGATCTACATATATATTAACTTACACATCAGTCTGCGTTGTAAAGACTTTATGATACAGCGACTCGGGCGCCATCCACCGGACTGGCAGCCTGCCTTCAGTCTTCTTCCTGTAGTAGTCATTACTGTGGACATCCTTGGCTAAGCCGAAGTCAGCTATCTTGAGGATACAGTCGTCGGAGACGAGCACATTGCGAGCGGCTAAGTCACGGTGGATACACTGTAGAAAGATGGAGAGAAAGTTAGACGTGAAGTTGAGTCAGGTGAGGTAGGGGGGGGGCGGCTGGCGCCCAAGCTGATGGGCGCAGCGGGCGCGCTTTCAACGTTGCTTCCTAACTTGGGGGGCCCGAGCGCCGCTTGCAGGCGGTTGTACGTGGGAATCGTGCGATCCATGGCCCTGTATGGGGCCCCTGTGTGGGCGTTGGACCTGACGGCCAGTACTCTCGCCATTCTGCGCAAACCGCAGAGGGCGATGGCCGTCAGAGTCGTCCGCGGGTATCGCACGATCTCCTACGAGGCGGCTTGCGTCCTGGCCGGATCCCCGCCCTGGGACCTAGAGGCGAAAGTACTCGCGTCATTATACCGATGGCGCGAGGAAGAGCGGGCACGAGGCTCGAGCCCGGTGCAGCGACAGATCGCGCTGCGCCGAGAAGAGCTCCGTCAGGTCTTGGTGGCGGAATGGCGGCAGAGGCTTCTGCGCCCTACCGCTGGCCTCGCTACCGTCGAGGCGATCCGGCCAGTACTCGACGACTGGCTCGGGAGAAGGCACGGCTCCCTGTCGTTCAGGGTGACGCAGGTGCTGTCGGGGCACGGTTGCTTCGGTAAGTACCTGTGCCGCATAGACAGGGAGCCGGACGCTCGGTGCCACCACTGCGTCCATTGCGGGGAGGACACGGCGCAACACACGCTCGCCGAGTGTGTGGCTTGGGAGGAGCAGCGCCGTGTCCTCACAAACGAAGTAGGAGTCGACCTGTCGCTGCCGGCCGTGGTGCGGAAGATGGTCGGTAGGGCAGAGTCGTGGGACGCGGTGGTGTCCTTCTGCGAGGACGTGATGTCGCAGAAGGAATCTGCGGAACGGGAGAGGGAAATCACGACTCCCTTCCCGGGCCGCAGAAGGCGCACCGGGCGCAGGAGAAGGGCGGACAACGCCCTTTTCCGCCCCCCATAAACGGGTCCAGGGGTGAGGGACTTGGGGAAGTCCCCGCCCCCTTTTCGATGGACCCGAGGCGGAGGCGCGCGCGGGTGTCGGCGCACGCCTCTGAGACGATGCATGGGGTGGTTTAACACCTCACTACCCCGTGCAGGAGGCGAGGCCCGGACAGCCGGGCCAGCACTAGTGCGGGGCTGCGGAAGAATCTGGATTCCCGCGGCCCCGCGCGCACGTGGGAGGAGACACCGGGGTGGTTTTAGCCGGTAAGAGTCCGGCACACCCCTCCGCCTCTCCCCAGGCGGAGGTTAGTCCATGAGGATTTCCCCCCGAAAAAAAAAAAAAAAAAAAAAAAAGGTGAGGTAGGGGGAGAACCATCCAACTCATGATCTTAAATAGTATAAAGCTATATTTGAACTTCAGTATAGAATTTTAAGATTATTATGATTATGCGGATCATTGGATTTCTATTACACAGTGAAATATTATATTGGTTAGGTTAGGACCTAAACAAAATAGGTAATGAAGGTGGGCTTTGGCAAATATTTTCAATACATAATAGACAAACAATTACAAGTTTTGAAACATAAGTTGATAGCTTACCCTTCTGGATGCCAAATATTCCATTCCTCTCGCTACTTGATACGAGAATGAGACTAGATCTTTCTGTGTTAGCGTTTTCTTTTCCTTTAGTTCATCAGTCGGTGATTCGTATCTGGAAGAAGATTTTTATGATAAGATTTTGAAGTTTCAATGATGGCATCAAACAATAAAGGCACATGAGCATAGTTGACCCAATTCTTCAGTGTCGATCGGTTTTAGAGGTATTTTCGTTTATAAAACAAAGGAATCTTACCTATTGCCAGGTCGATGATTTCTCAGGAACTCCCTCAAGTTTCCGTTGGGAGCGTATTCGACGATGACGTAGAGTGGTCCGTCTTGTGTGCAGCAGCCGAGCAAATTGATAATGTTCACGTGCTTGCCGATCATCTTCATCATTTCCATCTCCGAGACCAGTGCCATCATCTCTGCGTCCGTGTGGCCCTCTGGAAAATCAAGTGAGCTTTTTAGAATGAGATATAACATGTTTAAGGCAGATATTTTAGATTAAATCAATAGTCTGACTGATTACCTAATCAAATTAGGTATCTAATAATAAGGTTCTCAAAGACTCAGTACTCCTTTTTGCCGATTAAAATGTTGGATTTATAGAATCTTATCTGTGTCAAAACTTGTTCCCAAAAATTTACCTTTCAACATCTTAACAGCTACTACGGACTGCATTCCCGGCTTCAGTATACCAACACATTCGGCCTTCACGACTTTGCCAAACTCTCCTTCACCAAGCACCTTACCCAGGCACAGGGATTCTCGCGACACTTCCCAGTCTATGTCCATCGGGAGCTCGTACTCTGACATCATCATGGAGTCGCTTGTCGTGTTCTGCACTTGCGATAGCTTTTGTTTCTCGATCTTCACTACTGGCATTAGCTGTGATTTTGAAATAGTCAGTTGGTTATCAAGACAATAAATATGCTGTTGTGAATTTTATTGAAGAATTGGATTTTCATTGATTTAATTGAAATAGTACGATTAGCTCCAATTAGTTAACATTTCGTTTTACCCTAAAATATTTTGCCATATTACTGAGAATGGTAACCATTATACAGGAAGGTACTGTTACCTATTTTTGTATTCCTTTTATCGATCATAAGATTTAAAAAGCCTTTAGTTCTAATCTAGCTACTACATCTACTTTATCCTTACCAAAGCTTCACCAGTAGCCGTAGGTGAGCCATTCATTTGCGGCTTCTCAACCGTGACCTTCTTCGTCCAATGAGTCACTATCACCGCTCTCGCCGTCTCTATAGCCAACTGTTTCTGTTCCTTCTCTCTCTTCAACTTCTTGCAGATCATCACCACTATGATCGCGGCTACGAAGAACATGGCTCCGAGGACCACGGTCAATATGTTTATGAGGAGAGTATGCTTTCCATGGTCAGGGGCTTCTTGTACTGGTTGTGCTGAAATTTGTATTAAAATTAGATTTGATTTCAGATTGATTCCTAGGATTTGAAAGAAATCTTTTCTAACTGCTACTTGATATGAAAACCTAGTTTTATGAAGCATAGTGTTACTGAGCTAGTACCTACGGTAAACAAGGCGAACTAAGCAATATTAATGTATTAACTGTCATAGGACAGCATTATTTGGAATCGACTGTGACCGGGTTTACAAGCTTATTTGGATCCTTTTTTGAGTAGGATATCATCAAATTATCATCCCCCTCTCTCTGTGGGTGCAGAACAATGTTAGAAAAATTGTTAGAGGAATTGTAGAACTATTTCCACTACAAAAACAGTGTCAGACTTTTACTAACTAAAACGCACTATGTTCCTTCTGAAAGACTCTGCGTAACAAGGCCGCGGTAGCTCTTGCGAACAATCCGCAATCCTAGAGCGTATTAAGGTCCTAAAAAAGAAGCATAGCTTGATGCTCTAAAAATACTTACATTCCAATACAGTCAAAAATCCTTTAGCTGTGGTATTGCCCAAACTGTTAAGAGCAACACAGACGTACCATCCTTCATCGTCTTTAGTCACATTGTAAATTGTGAGCTGTTCTGGTTTATCTGAAGGGTTCTCACTCTGTAATGATTAAGGTATATTAGGAACAGGGATATAGTTGTGCGGTATAACTCAGTTTGTTAGTTTGTCACTCAGTAAATATTTGTAACTATGTAAGTAATCCATGCTATAGATAATGTTGTCCATCAATTAATATCAAGTGCATTAGTATCGCTAGTTTAAGCATAATGCAGCTATCTGTAAAGTAAAGTGAATCTCTGAATGAAGTGATATTTAATGCAAATTATATTTGACAAGGAATGAAATAAATGAAATTAAAACATGCATTAAAAGTAGGTGTTTTTATAAAAAAGGACCATGAATATAATATACACAAGCATGTGCTAAAATAAAGCGTCGTCCTCAAACAAAGTTGGTCGTAATAATGTGATAGAAAGCCACTAGACACATCTGTACTAATATTAGAAAGCAAAGGGTCAGACTCACAGGTTGCTGATAAGTTCCAGATAGTTTATCTGGCAGATAATTTCATACAAATTCTGTTCCATTTTTTTATTTATCTGGTAGATAGTAGTTATCCGTAACCTGTGTGTTTGTTTGCTTGAACGCGCTAAACTCAATGACTACTGAAAGATTGATATTTAAAGATCTTTCAGTTTCGGGTAGCCCACGTATCAAAGCATGCTATAGGCCTTCTAGCCCAAGTAGTTCCCGCCACTGGCAGAAGCTGACTATCATATCAGTACAGATACAGCATTAAATATTTTTATAACTAAACATGCAGCACCCCATGCGTTAGTGACAATGCCCTCACCGTGACAACTTTGCTATAATCAGGATAAACCACAGACTCCTTAATCGACGCATCGCTAGGGTCTACAGTCTCATTGTATATGTACTCGTTTCTAGTAAAGTACATCCAGTATTGTGACGAGTGCAAATCAGTGAGGAATTGACAGCTGAATCTAGCTGTGTCGCCGACCACAACGGTCAAATTTTCAGCGCCTTGAGTCAACACAGGTTTCGCGTACAAACGCTCTATAAAAAAATTTGGGTGTTAGAATTCAGCATTACATTTGCTGGTATCTAATCATAGGCTATAACTGTTATTCTTAAAACAATGATCGTATTCTCTTTAACTTTAGATACATCTTCATAACAAAAAAGTTTTATAGAATTAAGATTTCTTTTAACATCACTCTTATCCTTGGGCCTTAGGAATTTCTGAATTCCAAAAAAAAAATGCTCTGAAACAGCAATGTTTGAATTGCAACACTTCGAACCAATCTAACGGAATGTCAGTCGTTCTTTTTTACGTTTTGCAGTTTATATTTGTATTGAATCAAATACTTGGCGCGTTTGAAACGCCTACCGTTTAAACCAGACTAAATGTTAACGATTTGAACTTTGCTCGGCTTTTAAAAGAAGATAAATTTTCGTCGACCACATTGATGAAATTCTCTGTTGTTCGCAATCGTGTTACTAAAGCGAATCTTTATTTTAATGACAATACTAAAAATAGTATTAAACTAAATTATGTACAACATTAACCACCACCAAATGGAGACCTTAACCAAGTTAGTAAACCGACTCCTTTCGACTTACACTAAAATGTTAAAACGACATATGAAACACCTTTGATATGTGAAAAACCTTAACCTATGAAGTTACAATAGGAACTTAAAATGTGCAGCTGAGATGAACAATGTAACAGTGAACATAAAATTAAACCAGACGAAGACCTTAATGAAAGACTTCATGAGTGCACCTATGATTAAAGTAACCTTCAACCGTAACTAAAATGAAGCTTCAATTAATTGACCATCACCAAGACGACAGTGATTTTGGACCAACACCGTGATAAAAAATCAATAGACCTCTATAACATCTCCCATAGGTATTGGCATGTCACTGGGCCCAACTTCAGCGTCTTTCACGGAATAATTGGCTGGTCTGATCCAATACAGATACGGCTCAAGGTCTGAGACCGGTGGGCAGGATAAAACTGCTGTTTCGTTGATCAGAACTGTGATGTTACCGGGGTAACCTTCCTTTATGTACGGCTTCGATGGGTAGCGTTCTATAAGAGATAGCCTAGTAAATTCTCTTGAAGTTGCCAAGTAAATAATCATCATACACAAATATCCTAACATTGGGATATTGTGTAATATAATTTTGTTCACATAATAAAGATGTCGCAACCATAGTAGCTAAAACATTAATTCTTACCTTGTATATGAAGAACAACAGTATGCTCGATACAGCCAAGGATATTACAAACAACACAAGTATAATTTCCGTTGTCGGCTTTCGTCAGCTCGTCCAAAGCCATCGACCATTTCCCATAAGATGGTTGGAAGAACACCCGAGATATTGGAGTACTTCTGTTCTTGTACCAAGTAATGTTCGGCGTTGGGTTCCCTGCAAATGTTTTACGATGTAGTAAACATGGTTCTGGCTATTTCGGTGTGGGCTGCATTAAAGTTAGTGGAGTAGAATGGGAAAGCAGACTGTTTGGGGACGAAGCATTTGTGGTTATTATAGAAACCATATTTAGCAAAGTATAAATAGTAGAGACAGAAAATATTTAAGTAAATATTCGCGAAGACGATATGTTGGTTACCAAATTAAGAAAAAGTCAAAATGAGCACATGTGCTTTTGGAAACAACTTAATATTAAATATAAAACTAAACACAGCGCCAAAAATAAAACAACAAAACACGATCCCAAAAACGTACATCAATAAAAATATTTATTACCTTCTGCAGCACATCGTAATCTTATGGAATTCCCAGCAGGTTTCATGTCCATCTTATACATTTTTGTAGGGTGCTTAAAACGGGGAGGGAAATATTCCTGTTTTTCATCAACGTGACCGTAATTGGGATGTTCCTTTTCATCTTTCTCTCCTTTCTCATCTAGATCTTCGTCCTTTATAAATCGTTTGCTGTCTGTGACGTTCTCGTCTAACGTATTATTCTCAACTAATGCTGCACTTTTGATTTGCGATAGTGTTTCTGGAAGTGCTCTTGCGCTCATATCTGCTTGGTAATCTGTAAAATTATAATTTTAAAACGTCAACAAGACTTGAGCCAAATTGATTATATTCATTCATGATAAATCTTCATGAATTGATAGAAACATTGGCGCAGAATATAAATAAAAAAACCATATAAACAACATTAAATAAAAACCCAGTACGACACAGGAAATCGCTGGTTATTCCGATCAAAATTTAAGTGCATCCCGTGTCGTCGAAAAAGCTAACGCAATTTTAAAACCGAACGTTTCAAACATTTCTTCGAGCGAGTGCAATATTGCTGCAACCCCGGAATCCGGTGCACACTGTTTACACATCTGGATGACCAATAAAGACGCCAATAAAATATAATATTAAAATAACCTCAGGCCAAAGACATTGAAACGGCGATGGAAATCCGTGTTCGAAGTAATGCTACTGCTTATGCATTTGACATTGAAGATTCGTAACACGAAACGTTTTATTGTTTACAGATTGTGCAATTTGAGGATTTCGCGGAAACATTTCCTATTTTCATGTTTGTTATTATCAGAAATCATTAACTAGGAAGCTTGTTTACTTCTGGGGAACTTGTCAAAGTGACTCATTTCATTTTAATTCTATATTGCTTTTTATTTTAGCCTATCTACAGTCTATCCTTAGAATATTGCCATCATCTATTAGTCTATTCATGTTTATTACATGTGTTATGTCTATTAGTCTTCGTGTATAGTGGTCGAGTTATATTTTGCTTGGAGACCTCTTTCAGAATGGATTATCGATCGATCGCCTATTATATCGGATGACTCTGGCATTAAGGATGCCCAATATTTTGGAGGGATCTAAGTACTTTTGTGTTTCTTATGTTGTTATTTATTTTTGTGTAATTGTGTGACCTAACGAAGCTGACTTAGCACAGAAGTTCTCGAAGCCTCATCAAAAAATGATTGAAAAAAAATACACACTGACAATCGCAAGTAATATATTATTTTAATGAAAAACTCACCTTCAATGTCATGGGCACTATTATGTTTCAAAGTGAGCCTAATCGTCATCTCTTTTTCATTATCATTGTCAGTCTTGCAAGCGTAAAGCCCTGCATCTTTGGCTCTGAATCCTTTTATTCTTAGCCTGAAACAAAAATAATAATGATGATGATGATGTGATCCGACCGATTTGAATAATACATAGTCATTAAATCTGTTCATTTAGAGCCAGTTTCACCGGTTACGGATAAGTTCCAGACAGTTTATTTGGTAGATAGTGGCTATCCGTAACCGGTTAAATTGGCCCTTAATAATGAAATCCTTAGTTTAAATTTCTGAAAATAAAACTTGGTCTGTAGCGTAAATGTGATCTTGAACAGAAGATAACCAACGTCATATCTTTTATGAGGATTCTTGGCCACGCCAAATACGCAGCCAGACGCAAATACATTTTATCCACAATAAAGAGTTTGGCTTGAAAGTTTTTATATGCCGCCATAAAGTTCGGTTTGAGTTGCAGTGTAAATGTTGGCTTGGATTTCAGTTCATCTTTAGCCACGTTATGATTATCATCAAGGTAAAAGATAAGTGTTCAGACTTTTTGATTCAGGTCTTACTCCCGATGTACTCTTTCCGTGCAGTCGTTGAAATTCGGCAGAAACATCGGGAGAAAATCGCGAGTAAGACCCGTTTATATGTAGTGTAAAATATGTGTAAAAGGAGCGAGGGTTGAAAAATACAGTTTTTGTAAGATTTGATCGTCACTAACATTATTAACGTGTATGTAACTCAGTCACGCTTTCATACCAAAACCACTCAACTGATTACAACTAGATAGATAAAGATACAGAACTAGAATCTCACTAAGGACATAGACCACTTCTTTTTCGTAAGGACGCGGGTGTAGTCGCAGGGAATAGCTAGTCTGTATGTATGTATGTTATATACACACCAATACTGTGTATACTAATTGATGGTAATAGGTAGGCACCTTTTCCTAGAAATCTAAAATTATAAATTCTATGAATAGGTACAACCTCGCTAATTTTATTGAGTTAAATCAGCATAAGTTGTTCGTCAAGTTGTTAAACAACTTCAAAGTCAAATAAATGGTTGTTTATAAGAGCTGAATTTCAAATACATCTACATGCATATTTTGAAAATATCAACCACCTACTACAAAACTCAAAAACGAATATCAAAACACTAGCTCTGACGTATTCATTGAAAATTTATGTGATTAATACGGAACATAATTCTGATCGACACGTATGTTTTGAGGCGTCTCAAATAGAAGCTCATAACTCAAGCACGCATTACGGCTTGTATTCAAAGTTCTGTGTAAATATTGTTACTGTATACATTGCCGTTTCTATGTCTATATTTCTGTAGTTCGTGAAATTTTCGTTGTTATTTTGGGTTGTACTTGGAATTGAATGGTGTTTTGTGGACATTGTTCTTAATGCTGCATGAATTAGATGGATTCTAATTACTTTTTCATTTGATTGTTTATTGAAATTGTACAAAAATTTGTTGAAAAAAAGACTTCGTTTTTTAAGAGGCTATGTAATTATTTCTTATTATATTTTTGTTCTCTTTTTATTTAGTCTTAAAGTTTTTGATAAAATGTATATGTATGTAGTAAAGTTTCTATTAACTTATAATTAAAATTTGCATGCCTTAATGGCAAAATATGGCTGAACCATTAAACCACATCTGTAACCTATATTGTAATAAATGTTTCTTGATCTTTATTGATCTTGTAAATATAAATTTTAGATACGTAAGTCGTTCTTCTTTTGTTTTAAGCTTTAAATATCTAAGCAACAACGTTTGAAAAAAAAGATTTTAATTTTGTACACGTATCGACTATTTTGATAAGGGCAGGAGGATGATGATCGACTATTTTGGATCCTTCCACCATAGGCAGCCTATGTCCTTTCTCTGACTCTAGAGTATTAAGTCTACCAAATTTTGTTTAAATGGTTTCAGCAGTTCACGACCAAGCGTGCGTGACCAAGGGAAATAGAGATTCAATTTTATAGATTTTCACATTCTATTCCTTTATTTCTTTTTATGTATTTTCAGTATAACTTACCATTGCCTCTGTTGCACGACCCGGCTTCTCTGGCTGTCGACCAACATTCCATCCTTGTACCACAGGACTGAGGATTTCTCTCCATTCGGCTTTATGCCACAGGTAAGTCGTAGCCTCTCGTTCAGGGACGCTTCCAGTGTTGTGTAGTCTTTATCTGTAACAAGACATAAAAAAAACGTTTTAATATGTTTTATATATATTTTGCTTAACTTTCATAAAGCAGTCTGAAGTCTGGAAGCTGGTGATTGATTCACCCGTGCATCAGAGAGCACGTAAATGTCGGTCTTGCGCCTGATCTCTCTCCGGTCGTGTCGGATTGCCATTCCATCGGACTATGAGAGTGAGGGAGTAGAGAGTGCACCTGTATCTAAGCAAATGCTTGTGCTCTATAATATGTCCTGCGCAACTGGCTGATATCCTTAGAGAAAACGACAATCGGCCCAGACGCCATCATATTTATTTTGGTATGTTCTATAAAAATTCTAGGTTCATTTTGGATATTCAAAAACGATTGGAAGATTCATTGACAGTCTTGTGAAACATAATTTTAATCCCTACATATATTTAACACTTAAAAAAATAACACTACAATAATTAGGACAACGCTATTTTCAGCGCATCGCATTGAATTCAGTGAACAAAACAACAATCAGACTCCGCCACTACATAACCCTACAAATGCACATGCTTATATTTAACATACACCATAAAATAACGAGACTAAAGTTACCCTTTACCGTGGCGTTCTCAGCTCATAAAACAAACCCTACGCGTGCAGCTTCAGAATGCGAATGAGCACTGACGATTTTAAAAAACAAAACATGTTTAAATTAAACATTTTAAAAAATGTTTACTGCTCTTAAAATGTCGATTAAATGAATATCATTGACTTTTGTTAACAATAAACGAAGATTTATTGTGTTTTGTTTTTGTTTAAAACTTATTTAAAATTTATTAGGTTGGACATTTGATGTATTTATTACTGTAGGCGCTTTGTTGGCGTTTGTTCTTGTGAATCTAAAGCAACTAGAGACGATACTACAAAGGAAGCCGGTGTCAAGTGAACGAGTTTTTAATATATTACAGTACATACATACAATTGACATAATGCAACATCAAAATGATAATATTTCATGTGTACTTCGTTTTCTTTATTATTTTACTGATAAAATTTAACATTTCTTACACAACGAGGTTTTGCTGTCAAATTGTCTCAAACAAAATACATTACATGTTTTTAATCCTACTACTTTTATAAAGGCGAAAGTTTGTAAGTATGGATGTATGGATGTTTGTTACTCTTTCACGTAAAAACTACTGAATGGATTTGAATGAAACTTTACCACAATATAGCTTATACATCAGAATAACATATAGGCTACTTTTTATCCGGGTATGGAAAGTACTTCCCTCAGAAAGCGGGTGAAACCGCTGGCGGAAGCTAGTAAACAATAAGTATTTATTATATTATATTCACAGTCTATCACGGCGTTAATGACTCCATATTTTTTTTCTACTGAATAACTTGGGATAAGAACATAAAACACTTCTTCTTCCTGCCCTGTACCCTTACTATTTGGAGTCAGCGAAAAATGTTTTCAGCTTCCATTCGTCTTTGTTAGCCGTCATACTTCTATCCACTCCCTTCTTTATCATGACGGTTTTCAGGCAATCAGTCCATCTCTTCCTTGGTCTACCTCTACCTTTCCATCCAATACCACGACAAATCCTTGCCTCTATGTTCTTCTGAATACCGTAAGACCGTATAACATATACAATGTAAATATGTAGTTTGCAACATTGAAAAATGATTTAAATTTAGCCTAAGAAAAAGAAATGCAACTTACACACGACCCAGTGCACACAAAATCCATTCGCAACACTCGGGTGTTAAAATAATATACGTACATGTAGATTTATAGTGTTCAGGTGTCCCGCGAACAAACTTCTATTTATAAACAGAAACGTGATTTTAATGAGCATTGACGGGTTGGTTTTTATTTTAAGGACTTTTACTGTAACGACTTCGACTTTCGTTTTGCACTTTAGGGTTATTAAATAGGGTTGGCTACTTTGAGAAGTTTTCTGCTCATTTTGTATGGTTTATGTTTTGTATTTGTAAACGTGCGATTTTTTTTTCTATTTTTGTTGTTGTTGTATTACTTTTGGAATTGGATCATTAAAATAAAACAGTAATAGCCTTAGGGCCAATTTCACAATATCCAAATAGCCACTATACATACATATATCTACGGAATAATAAATTCAAAAATGGAACAAAATTTCTATGAAATTATCTACCAAATAAGCTAACTAGAATTTATTCGTAGGTGATGAAATAGGCCCAGTTTTAACTACACCTAATTAATTACAAACAGGCTTCCTTTCCCAAAAACAAACTAACCATATTTTTTCATTTAGGTTCGGGAAAAACTTTGACCAAAGAAATGATGGATGGATTGCGTGAAAGTTGATATGGCTAGAAAGAATGTAACTTGTGAGATGACGGCAGATAGAAGAGCGTGGAAGACAAAAACCCCAAATAAAACTTGGGCAGGAGGATGATGATGATGAGGTATGGGAAAAACTTGTGAATCAGTTTTTCTTTATCAATTCTTTACACTTAAGTGTATACCAAAATATATTCGATGATAAATGTTTTATATCGATACCTAACCAAATCGAACTCTGACGTCACTACGGGCAGGCTGACTCAACGTTGACGTATAAACTAAAAGGAGTACACAAAAGAACGACTGTTTAGTTTTTCATTTACGCATTGTCAAATGCAATTTGATTTATTAGATTACGCATGTTCATGGCGACCCTTATTAAGAACGAACGCGAACTGTTGAATACTGTCAGTAATTAAGTGAACTAAGTAAGACTATGATTTAGAACATAATACTTTATAAACCTGTACATGAGGAAGTCTTTTTTTTGGGGGGGGGGGGGGAATCATCTAATGACTTCTCCCTCTGTGGATGCAGCATAAAGGAGTATCAGACTGGCCAAAACCAACTTTGTTCCTTCTGAAGGTCTTTATGTGCCAGAGCCGCGGCAACTCCTGAGATCAACCCGCAGCCCCAACAGAAGAGAATATTCTTAAGAATGAAAAATCTACATCACGGGAATGTCACCCTTTTTGATTATAGAATTTTTTACTTAGCTTGTGCTAAAAATAACAGTCATCAATGGGGATAGCTACGAAATTATTCAAAATATCGACAAATCATAATCTATGTTGTCCCACACTGCCGAAGCTTTTAGTACAAAAGTACGTCTTTATGTCTCTTAGACTTTTAAGTGCTAAAAAGTATTTTTAAATAAATAGAGTCCAATTGTGGGTTTCTTACAAATGCATTGCCGTTTTACAATGTAACGTCTCTTTGTTTCGCAAGTGGTCCCGGCTGAAATTTTAACTGCCATCGAGATTTGTGGCCTGTGAATTATGGCTTGTGGTAGTGATGGGCAAGTTGATATTTTGTCGATATCGATGTAATTATTAATTAATTAATAGCAGTTTAGAATGGTATAAGACAATTTTATTTTGATTTAGTTTACAAATACAGTTATTTTTTGTATCAAAATTTACACACTTAAAACCTTACAAATTTTGTAATTAATTTATTAACAAAAAAAAATATAAAAAAATTGATAATATCGACAAGCGATTTGCAAAAGTTATCGATAAGCCAGTTTTACAACACCAATCTTTTTGCGAGCTTCTTAACTATCGATTTAGTGGTTGCATATGTTCGGCAGATGCAGGCCCATGCACCCATGGGTCGCAAAAACATGGAAAGTCAAACTTGACGTCATAAAAGATTTTGTGTTTTTAAAAACAATAGCCCCTTTGAAACGTGGGAAAGGTCGATACAAATGACCATAATTATTTGGGTTAGTTTTGGACTTCTAGATCTTATTGAGGACAAAAAAATAATAATTTTTAATCCATTCTAGAAATTCTGCTATAGTGAGTTTGTTAGTTCTAAACAGTCTTGGTGGCCTAGTGGTTAAAGCACCAGCCTCTCAAGTATGAGTGCGGGTTCTATTCCACACAAGTATCAAAGCATCGTTTCTTAGTTATATGTACTTTCTAAGTATGTCTTGGACACCAATGACTGATTAAAGTTGCAAGAAAATATCTCGAGAGAACCTGGACTATAAAGTCTGGAATCACAAACCCGCATTGAACAAGCGTGGTGATTAACGCTCAATCCTTGTCTGTGTAAGAGTAGGCCTGTGAGAGAGTAAAAAGGCTGTTGATGACGATAGCACTCTTATAGAGTTACTTTCAATTATTTATAACCATATTTAAGAAGAAAGGTAGGTATTATTTGTATAGTTTGCGCTTTATTATTACCTATCCCAGATGACACATACACAGAAATCCCTTAGTTTAGTAGTCCCAAATTATCCCGATGACAACAATAGTCTTCCACTGACCTCATTTTATGGCAACCCTTCAATCCCACACTTCAAATGCCTACAATTACGAGAAACAATGGAAACTGCCTAATTTTGTATGTTCGTGGTCTGACTCCGATACAAAAGGGTACTAAAGGGATTTAAAAAACCTCATGAGAACTGATTTCAAAATGGACTTAGGTAAGGGAGAACGAATTATATTTTGTTCCTAGTTCCTGCTAGCTTCTTCCATGAAAGGGCTATAATAAAATTAAATAATAAATTTATTCAATCAAGTAATACAACTCAAATGTGTAAAATAAAATATAAATATAAAAAATATAAATATAAAAACAGATAAATAGAAAAAATATAAATATAAAAACAGATTTTCTTTTTAAATTATTGTGCTATAGGGCCCGCAGAAATTTGTCAGCAACGATTTATTATCAGGCAGTCCAATCGACTGGAGATCATTTTTAGGGCATAAACTGCGTTAAGCGTGCCTCTCGCGTGTCCATACAAAAACGACCCGCGCGTGCCCATGCGCGTGCACACGCTCGTGAGCCCGTCGCGTGATACTTCCGTGCAATGGGGCACGCATGCACGCGACGTGATCACGCATCACGTTGGACGGGTCCACGCGCGAAGCCCGCTAGCGGGTGCACGCGCGTGCTTGTTCAGTTGACAGCGCTATCTCGAACCGACCGCACGCGCGTGCCCGGCCCATAACAAAAAATGACAAATTTTGATACAGAAAGGGTAATTGTTGAAGTTCAGTGTCGTCCTGCCATATGGGACCAATCAAGCGAAATATTTAAAGACCATTCATTATTATTACTTATTACTTATTCGACTGTACACCTCCAACGTCAAAATTGTACTGAGAAAACTGCGTACGCGGATGCACGCGCCGATGCCCGCGCATAAGCACGCGAACGTGCTCACGCGCGTGCACCAGAAGCGTGGCCCGCGACGTGCTCACGTGCGTGCACACGCTTAACGCAGTTTATGCCCTTATATAAATGTAGCACTATGGAATACTAGCTATGTAACACTGAAAAAAATGTTCAAATGGGACCCTTAGTTTCTGAGATTAGCGCGTTCAACCAAACAAACAAACACTTCTGCTTTATAATATTAGTATAGATAGTATAGTATATTATAGTATATAGTATAGAATATTGTTTCGTACTGTTCTAGATCATGCATATAAAGAAACGCAAGTTTCTTTTGTATGAACATACATTACAGATGGCTTTTTAATTGCTTGGAACGATCCCAAAAATGATTTTCTTACGTAGGTGTACTAGCGTTATTGTACATTCATAATTTATGAAGTACAGACGCCAGCACATCAAGCTACTACAATCTATCAAATTTGTTTGATAGATTTTCAACTTTAACGCTGAAGCATATGGTTCAAAGTTGATTGGGTAGCTTGATGTGCTGGCGTCTGTACATAATGTTTGTTTGATCAAAAATATTTAATGACGAGTTCAAAGTTCATTTATATCGTCTAAAATACATCTCGGTTTATTTGTCTTTTTAAAACAACTTTGTGATCTAATTACTCTTTTTTAGTCTGCAATTGTTTTGAAACGCGTGTTCTTTTCTTGAAAATCTTTTGATGTAGTGTATTCATATTTTTATTGCAATTTTGTTGAATATTCGTGTTGTATAGTAACGATATTATTTTTTAAATATTGGGTTGTTGGAAACACTAATATTCTTTATTTAAAAATATATACAATTTTGCGAAGGAAAGGATAAAAGTTTTTTTGAAACAAAATAAAAAAATATATTTAGTACAGGACTCTAGAAGTCGGTATCGAAAAATTATGTACATAATAGTTGCAATCTCTTGACACTGGCTTCTAGAACAATGTTCTTAAATTAAACGTTTTTTTTTTGCTTTTCAGTGTTTTTAGAAGTCGGTTTTCTTTTTACATGTAAAAAAAACTATTGATATGCGAATGCTCTTTATATAATGTAGACCAAAGATATATCTAGAAAAAAAACTGTTTCTTTGTAATAAATCATTCATATTTTCATGTAATTTGACTTTCATTGATATTTTTTCTATCATATTATGAGTCGAGCGATGATTTT
The DNA here is from genome assembly GCA_958496145.1 of Heliothis peltigera. NCBI lineage: Eukaryota > Metazoa > Arthropoda > Insecta > Lepidoptera > Noctuidae > Heliothis > Heliothis peltigera. The sequence continues at coordinate 7,791,027 of OY292341.1, forward strand.
TTGATGTTATCTAAGAAATAATATCTGTGTTATTTTTGAAACACATTTATATTTTTCGTGAAGAAATTTATTTATTGTAGCAGAACTTATTATTTGGGTAACATGAGCGTTTTTATCGGCCCACTGCTGGGCACAAGTGATCTCTCACACAGAAGAGAATTGAGCGTGAATCACCACGCTTGCTCAATGCGAGTTGGTGATTTTTATTTAGGTATATTTTGAAATAGATGCAAATAGTTGCATTTTATGCGTCGGAAATCTTTAAATTCACAATTATTTCATTTTGTTTATTTACCTAGCTTATTGGCAAACAATTATTAGTTTATTTGAAAAAAAAAATAGAAAATATAAGTATTTTGTCTTTTTTTTATTTTCTTTGTATATAGTTTTATTTCTAAATTAATTGTAAATAATTATTTCCACAGTACATTACCTTTTCCGAAAAAAAAGTATTTTATTAGAATTTTTCAAAGAGAATCATTTTTTTACAGTTTTTTTTTTATTTTGTACCAGTCTATTTTTTTTAAACTATCGAGCGTTGTATGCATAGTAGAAAAAAAATGATACTGTCAGAGAAATCATCCTATCACATAGATTTTTTGATTGATTGATTGACATATAGTATGAAGCTATTTTCACAGCACCCACAAACAACAAACTACGCTTCCATTATAACAGTACTTCTAATTACAAATGGCGGTCGCAGACGCATTATTAATCGGTTAATCACTTATTAATTAATGCGCTAAGCCATCTTCTGATGAAGGTCACATACCACAGCGACTTCCTCTTCCTTGTTCCATACAGGAACTAATAGTATCTGCCTGTTTGTATGTCAGTATGTGGGATATCACTCATTCATTCATGTTTGTTTTTATTGCATGTAAGGTTTCGTCCCAAAATTTTCCTTCATCAGTTTTCCAGGTTGAAACAGTGAATTTCCATATGTATCTATTATTATTTACAGTACGTTAAATAAAACCGCTCTGAAATTGTTGATAGATCAACAGTGAAAATATATACAAAAAAAATCACTACCCACATGAGCGAGGCATTATATACCTGACTTCAAAAGCGTAAAATCATTTAACGAGAGTGTTTTGTGTACACCTACCTCTTTTTCGTGGTAAGTCATCATAAAATTGACCTTCAAAAAGTGCTGATTTTCAGCCTACTTTCAATAAATGACTTTTATCTTTTATCTATCTTTAAAAAACCTATGTTACTGACTAAAACCCATATTAATTTCCCATTAGGTATCTAGGTACCAGGGAAACTCTTGCGAACCACCATCAGCCCGTCATTAGTAAGCCAACTTCGTAACAGCTTATTTGACAAAACTAGCATATGCCAGCAATCAAACCCACAAATCGCGAACGTCCTAACCTCTGCCCACAACAAACAATTAATGAACTCAGCGAACCTTCCTAGTTCAAACGTGTCTAGTCCCTAAGGGCAGAACTAGTACATCATGACCGTTATATTGATGGCACCAACAATGGCAGACGCAATACATCATATTGCTGCGAGCCTTATAGAGACAACAGTCTAAGGGACGAGGCACGAGATACATTATAAGTTGCTTCAAAAGGTTTTGAGGTCAAGTGTTCGGTTATGCTATCAAGGTTTCTTAAGGTACTACAATTTTATAAGCGCTTCTTTGGTCTACATAAAGGTGTACAATGTACACACGCCAGGACATGAAGCTACTACAATCTGTAAAATTTCCTTAATACATTTTCAACTTTGTCGCTGAAACATATGCTTCTAATAAAAACACTGAAAAGCAAAAAAAAATATAAAGTACTTCGCGCTACTACTATTTTATATTTCGACACCGACTTCTAGAGCGATTTAAAGACGCCAGCACATCGAGCTACTACAATCTGTCAAAATTCCTAAATACATTTTCAATTCTGTCGCTGAAACATATGGTTCAAAAATTGGGAAAATTTTACAGTTTCAGGTAGCTTTATGTGCTTGCAACTGTACATTTGATCGACTAACGTTTGACGATGAAGACGCTCCATATTTCATGAGACTATGATACTTTCATAAAGCACCCCAGAGTTTCGAAGTTGGTGGTGAAAATGTCGATCTAGCGCGTGATCTCTCTCTGATCACGTCGGATTGCCGTCAAATCGGACTGAAGGAGTAGAGAGAGCACCAGTGTATGCGTGGACGCTTGTGCACTAAAATATGTCCTGCGCAGCTAGCTGATGTCCTTAGAAAAAATAGCCGACGTGGCAGCCAATATCAGTCTTGACGCCATTATTATGTTCAGACATATGAATATACTTTTTTATTAATTTCATCTTACCAAGTAAATCTTACTAGTTACCAATATTTATCTTATCCAAAAAATTAGAATCCAGAAACTCGACATTTGAAGCTTGCGATGTGGCAACATAAAATTCACCGCCAAACCGCATCTTGCCTTTCATTTCCCGAAGTTTATCATCAACATCAATCGTAACCAGATTTAGTTTCTTTTACATTTCCCTTTGTCTCAAATATCAAAGAAACTTCAAATCCATTGGTAGAATCAGGTCGTTTGCATTGTTCGTTATGAGTTAGGAAATATTTATTAACAAATATTGCTTTAATAACTAACTGCAGCTTATTAGGCACGAGAGTGTACCGTACTGTTATGTTTCGTAGTACCTACATAAAACCATTGGATATTTTTCTGCCTCAGATGACTTGGAACCAGACCTAATAAGCCTTTCACAACAATCCCTAGCTACAGATCAATTAACAATATTTATAGACCCCATATAGGTTTTTTATTTTATTCAAATTGTACTCAAAACATGTTTTCAAGCATTACAAAACATTACTCAATAATCTTAAAACTGAACTTTTCTCCATCAATTTTACGAACACTATCATCGTCTATGACGTCAGTAGTTTGGTTACTATCTCCATCCACTAAACTGTTTACCAATCTGCCCTTTAAAATCAGTGCTCAACCATTAAAATACAAAAAACCACTTAAAACAACCCCTAAAAATAAAACTGCGTATACGGCGTCAAGTATCAATGTCAAGCCTAAACCGATACTCAGACTTACATCCTTAATTTTGCGGTCACGACATAAATTGTCAATGAATTCCCAACCTTATTGCCTTCAAAATAGAAGTTGATACCTGGTATGTTGATAGGAAAATTTCTTGGTGATATTTTGAAGAATATCGTGTGACATACGTCATATCGAGTACGTTCGTCTGGAAGTAGAAATAGCACGGTTTCCTGTGATTTTACGGCTTGTTCATAATAATGTGACGTGGGGTTTGAGATTATAGGAATAATCTGAGAAGACGCTCCCCACTGGCACGTGGCGTGTTAAAGATGCACAGTTCAGTAGCGTTGGATTTGAACCGATAAGCAAGGAAGAAGTATTCAATGGCAATACTTATACATATGAAGTGTCAAAGCGTATTTTGTAGGAAAACTACAACGTATCTGCGCAGATTGATCAACCATAAGGTTAAACTTGGTGCGGTCGGTACGTGGACAGGTGACTATGTTATCATGATAAGGTCTTCCGTGTTTCGGTAAGGGCAATATGGTAGGTCCCGTCTGTCATTTGTACGTGTTTGGCAGTCGTTTTGGGTGGTCAGAAACCGAATAGTTTGAAGATCAGTTCTACAAAGTTGGTAATAGGTTTCCCAGGTAACTGGGTTGAAGAAGACAAATCGGCAGTCGCTCCATGCAAAACTGTAAAATGCTACTACTCTTCTGGATCCGTTCATACTAGAAGTTGATGCCAAGATAGTAGAGAAAAAGGCTAGACAGGGAACTTTTCAACACTTATTAAATTAATCACTTACTAACTAATTGGCCGGAGCTCCCAATACTTTGTTATGACAACTTCAAAGCCCTATCCGAGAAATAAGAAACTATTAACAAACGTAGATTCAAAGATGAAAAGAAATATTTTTAATTCCAACGACTTGTCGCGTCGGGAATATAAAAATATTAAAAAAGACACACCGCTACATCCGTTTCCTGTTCGGATTTCGTAGTTTGCGCGTGCGCAAGCTTTTTCCCAATTAAGATGGCGGCCGAAGGCGGAAGCAGAACGTCGTTCATAGTAACCCAATACGTCATTTCCGTTTAGAATGACAGTTGCGAAATTTGAATTTAAACGATGACGTGTAATTTGACAGGAATGTCAATTTGTTACGAAACGTCAGGTACGTTCGGTTTCTGGTCGTTATTTTAAATTTTGGCACGAGATTGCAAGATACACAGATGGTTTAATTTTGAAATGTAATATTTTGTGGCATTCCGTTGGCTACACGAGGTTGGTTGCAGAACTTACAAAACATTAGGTAGAAAGCAGATAAACTTTTGAAATGTATAATTTGTCACATAAATACTTGTATAACGATATTCCGAGGTAAACTTTATGCAAACATTTTACATCTAGCAATTACGTAAGCAAAACATTGCACATCTGAGCTTTACAAATATGCATCCCGCTAAGTAACTTTTTAGTTAGAACATACATTCAAAGTAATTTCCACGTTAAACGTGTGAGAATTCAAACAAAGAACATAGATAGTTGTGAAAAAGATGGCGACTTTCTTAATACAAAAGAAATTCCACCACATTCTTAAAGAGGCAAAATCTATTATTAACTTTTCAGCTGCCCGTTGAAACTAAAACTGCATCATAATAAATTATAGCAACAGACCAATTACCTGCATTTCTGCTAATGGCTACCTTTTTTGCTACTGTTAAAATTTTTTCTATAGCTTCCAATTTTGGCGCGAAGGGTGAGCCGCCATCTTGAATTTATTTATAGACACACGCGCACGTTTCTTATAGTTGCGTTCAATTAGTTTGATTTGTGGAAAATCGATTTCATGGAAGTCAAGTTGGTGGTTTTTGGAAAGCTATAAATATTTCTTAATAATGTAGCATCCGAAAATATTTTACAATTAGGTACACTCACGGGCATAATACAAGAGAACAATTTACTAATAAAAAAAAACTTATTTGAATTTATAGAATTCATTCCAAATTGAAAAAAAATACAGGCAGCCATAAGGTAGAGTCTTGAGAAAGTAATAAAGCAAACTTCAATCACAGATGCATGTGGGTTTACTTGTACTGACATGGCTAAGTTTAACAATGAATGATGTGGCCGCCCACTTGACGCAACTAATGATAGAGATAATAACAATAAAAGTATAAACGAAACATCGGAAACAATCTATAAATCTTTTACCCACATCTAAAAAAAAAAACATTGTTCACAAAGAGGTTCAGAATGATTGTAATTCTTTCTTTAAATTTATAGTAATCGAATCTTTTCTATAAATTCTAAATTCAAATACAAAAGGCTAACGGTTTTTCGACGTTCCGAGTCCACTTCTCCCGCACGTGGATTGATAGCATGATTGATTCTCTGTTATTCTAATGAATAACCTTATCAAAATCTGTTGAGTAGCTTTTGGGTGAAAGAGCCAGAAATACACATCCATACATCCAAACTTGACCACGTTAACGATATAAGATAGATAGGTGATGAACTGACGAACTTTGTAAAGATGCAGGCAGATGCAGAACCCTAAGATCGAAGAATTGAAGAAAAATAAGAAGGAGTACTCGTTGGAAGAAGCTAATCGTTCAATAACGAATCTATATCAAATACGCCTAGGTTGAAGATACAAAATGAGCATCTAAGCTTAAAGTGCATATTTTATGCGTTTACGTCTGTAATTAGTCTCGCGTGTGGGCAAGTGTTAACAAAGTTATTTATTGACCTATTGCTAACGGAAGCTTCTGCTCATAATAGTTAATCTTGTTTATTAACTGTGATATCATTCATCTCGCTTGTTAGAGCTTTAGTACATATGTACATGGCGTACAATAGGTGAAGGTATTTTTGAAGTAATTACTTATTCAAATGCTAATGCTTTCTTCATAGAAGCTTTCAGCTATTTAAAGGTCCTTCTGTTCTGAACGACAGATCAATTTTTTATTTATTTCTTGATATGATGTACAGCTACCCGAAACTTGCTTAAATATTTGCCATAAAATTAAATATTTATAAAGAAAATTTGACGGATTGAAGTAGCTTTATCAGCTCAATTACGCAATTAAAAGCATTTTCTGTCTTTCTTTTCTTATTATTATTCCCATCATTAAGTTGAGAATATGTATGTATATTTTCTCAGCATCCTTTATAGGATTCAATGTTACATAATTGGAATAGTCTTTTAAACCTGGCTAGCTATAACAAAATAATTAGCTCACTACTCAATCGTAATTCAACTTAATAATCTCCAACTATCGGCTATGTCTAAATAAAGCTCATTTTCACTAAGTAACATTTTGGCTAGCCAACGTTTTCTCTAATAAACTAATAAAGTGCACGTCTGTTTGTTGAGTAAATTCGTCCTCTAAATTGACCGAGACTTATTAGATTAACTCGTGCGCAACTATCGTGATATAAAGAAATTTTAAAAGTGGACCTTTTAAAATTTCTTTCTCTCTTGTCCACTCCTAAAAATTTTTTTTTTTTTGGGTTTTTTCAAATCTAATGAAACAATTTCCTTTTCAAAAAAGATACTATCGTGTTTCGTTTTTCATATAAACAATCCTTAAATGTATTTATCCCACTTTAAAAATAGCAATGTGCAATATTTATCTCCCAAATTATTTATATTTTTCTCGATTTTAGTATCCACCTTTCAGAGCAATTTCTGCATTTCATTTAAATCGAGTAGGTCTTCTGTTCCATTTTGTGTGTCTTCCTGCGCAAACGCATGTAGGCGGTAACATTTCGCTTTCTTGATTTTGTGGACGGGGATCGTGAAAGCGATGTTAATGTAAGCTGTAACGTTGATGCGAAGAAACATTAGAAATTATCTTTCGGTAGAACAGCTTTTGCAGAGCCGGATTTAATTAATATATCGTCTAGGACGAAAATGTAGTTTGGAATAATTCATTTATTTATGCTGAATCTGATATATACCAATATTATAAAGAGACTCCGAATATACTAGACCGATTCGAAAAATTCTCTCAGTGTTGGGAAGTCACACTATCTGCGGTGAACATAAGCTATGTTTTATCCTGTCATTGGAAGAAGTTACTTTGAATTGTGTAGACGAAGAGATAGCCTCCAAAACGATAAAATCTTTTAAGTCTAGCGGCCTGTTCCAAACTACAATCAGGGTATTATAATATACCTACCTAAACGTTCTTCATGGAACACTGTTTATTGGTGAGATATGGACATGAAATCCATTCAGTAGTGTCTGAATTTATCCCTAACAAACAAATAGCCTTGGTAGAAGATACTATTTTATAATAATGAAGTGTTATTTTGTTGTTTATTTGTCGATATAAAATGGCCGGGTACTAATTTCTTCTGTAATTAACCATTCAGTATTTCCTAACCTTATAATCACTACATAGTAGAAAACAAAGTCGCTTTCTCTGTCCCTATGTCCCTTTGTATGCTTAAATCTTTGAAACTACGCAACGGATTTTGATGCGTTTTTTTTTAATAGATAGAATGATTCAAGAGGAAGGTTTATATGTATAATAACATCCATTAAATAGTGGAGAAGTACTGTTATTTTTGAGTTTGAATTTTTCTGTAGTGTATTTAGTATCAGCATTGCACCCGCGCGAAGCCGGGGCGGGTCGCTAGTATTTTATAAATCATTAAAATTCCGCCATTTCTCCAAAACTCTCTTTATTTCTATCTCCTTAACAAAATATTGTTTCAAGCAACGGACATCGTGGTCCCTACTTGCGTGGCTTCCTGTATCTATTTAGATGTCGTCGACTATCCCAATAGAATTCGGTAGGAAGCCATTAGTCACGGATTACTTAGTTTCAGTAGTGATGTAGTGATCCGGGCAACGTTGTTGGTAAACCCAGGATTATTGGTTTTACTAAGGGTTTTTGAGTATTAATTAAGGTTAGTTTGGGAATTTTTCGGTTTGATTGATTCAGATTAGCAAGGCATATCTTGTAAGAAAATGCGTTTAGTTGTTCTTTTAAAATTGGTATTTCATGTTAACAAAGAGTTTGAAGGCACAATTTTAAAACCTACTACTATTTCGGAGTATAAATAGTATTAATGTATGTCGTTAAATGTTAAACTTGACGTGAAATTGCAATGCCGTTAAGTCACTAAGTTCAAAGAACCTGCATATTGTTAACATTTTTTTTAATTTTTTAACATCGCTACTTTTTACAATCTTTTTTTACACTTAGTACGTAATGGTGAATTTTAATTTGACAGTCATTACGTAGTTGATTAAAATATGGTTGAAATGATAAATCTAATTGCCGAGAAATTGTTTCAAACGAGATACATTTTGTGTATCACCTTTATTAACTTATTGTCTTTATATTCATATCTTTATACCTTTATTAACAATCCTATTGCTAGCAATTAGTCCGCTAATCTAGACTCCATGCAGCTATAAAATCTTTATAACCAACACCAATAAGACAACCGTCAATGGCTATAATCACCACGATTTGACACAAAATAACAGATCTACAATAAAATTAGATAGGAGCTATGAAATTGAAAATCCATAAAATTTTATGGTGGTCCACAAAATAATGTAACATGCACTTTACTATTCATTTTATAACAATAATCTGTTTCCTATAACTTTCTAGTACCGGGTAACCTGATCTGATTTAGGGCATTTGCTTGCTATGACAATAAAATTTCTTGGCAGTAATTTAAATGTACACACTCCAGTAGGTCAACCTATCCGAATCTGTCAAATTTTACCAATCGAATATTAACCTTTCGGTATTGTGATAAGGTTGAAACTATAATAAAGAAATTTGACTAATTGAGGTAGGTTGATGTGCTGGCATCTGTACTTACAATAGACCTGACACGTAGCTTCGGTTCACAGCAAGAAGGTATATTGTTGGCTACTGTAACCGAGTTGTAATTACTGCGATGAATCTTTGGATGGGTGACTAATGCCCATAGGTTTTGACCAAGACTTTGGAAATAACAGATAAAGATGTGTTGCTAAGGAGTTTGTTGCGCCATTTCTTCTTCCCAGCGAAAACACATACGCAGTGGTAAAAGGTTGGCGTATTGGGGGTTGTATTTTGTTTTGACGTTCGAAAAGTGCTGCTTTATCAAACGATTAAATTTGGATAAATGAGTTTTAGTTTGAGGAGCCCGAAGAAAATCAAGGATATAATGAAACCCCTTGTAATAAAGAAGGTTAAAGAAAGTGTTGAGTGACAGTCATAATTGACGAAATCTGGTCATATAAAAGTTTTATATAAATATGTGAGAATTAGTCAATGATGGCATCTAGGCCGATTGTCAGCTACGGCGGCCGTACTCTTTTATGGAGATCAGCCAGCTGCGCAGGACATATTATAGTGCACAAGCATTCGCTCAGAGACACAGGTGCACTCTCTATTCCCTCACTCTCATAATCCGATGGGACGGCAATCCGACACGACCGGAGAAAGATCAGGCGCAGGACCGACATTTACGTGCTCTCCGATGCACGGGTGCATCAATCACCAACTTCCAGACTCCAGGCTGCTTTATGAAAGTTTCTCAAAACCCACAAAGCGATTTCGGCCCGACCCGGGATTCGATCCCGAGACCCCGTGCACAGCCGTCGCGCCTTGCGACCACTAGACCAACGAGGCAGTCAATAATATATATATACCTATATATAATAATATGTATACTGACCTACTATCCTACTATTTTCTGCACATGGATATAACATCGTTAAGATTAATATGGACCTTCTGTTATCTTTTTGGAATAAACACCACAGTATAATAGAAATGTTCTGTCCCTGACTGGACCCTGACTTGTCCGTACTAAGGCAAAAGCAATGAGTATATTGTTCATTTAAATACCTGGAGAAGGTGTTCATTTGAATAATAATAATGGCTAACTGATTCTTAATGAGGTGTATTTGTTTCAGGATAGAACCGGTTTAAGTTCAACAGTTGTAAAGCAGTTTGTAGGACTCTTGGACTAACTGTGTTTGGATGATTGGAAGATGAACTAACCAGTATGTCTGAAGTATTGTGTGATGAGCGTGTGAATGACAAAATTTTAAGTAAATAATAAGTTTTATGTGTTAGGGTTCTGCTGTGGCTGCGGGTTCTTCGCAAGAGTTAACGTGGCCCTAGCACACATGGACATCCATAAGGAACATAGTGGGTTTTAGTCAGTAAGAGTCTGACACTCCCTCCATCAGCAACCTCAACGAGAAGAGTCATTTGAGGATTTCCCACGAAATAAGAGGTTTAAATATTTTTAAGTTTATTTCTCAGTTTTAATTAAAGAGGCGTTTATGGAGACCATTTTCAAATTGGAGTTTCTAAAGAGTCAGGAATAAAAAATAAAGGCAATGCTGAACCTATGTGTGAGGTAATTGAAAGACTGCAATGTCTAATGCACTCTGAGCTAGAGCGAATAGTAATGATTTCCGTAAAGGTAATAGAAACACGAAGGAAAAGGAATTCAATAAAACTTTTCGTGACAACATTGAAAGTTTAGACCCAAAGGAATGTAGTTATAGTATTTTAATACATTATGAATTGTACCTAATCAAGCCTGTTTATAACCTGTTCTTAATCAAAATTCTCTTAGAAAGCCCCTAATGCACTTTAGATAGCTCTAGTCTAGCCATTTATCAAATTCCAAACGACTCTAAATTGAGCGTAAAACGGGAATTTGTATGAAATATCGAGCTTTCTTATCCAATACTGGAGGATTATAATCTTGGCTTAGGGTGGCACACACTGCCACGCCACTTTTGGAACATCTCATCGTGAGGGCGATAGTTTTATTAACCGTTGGATTGTGAGATTATTCGCAAGAGTTACCGCGGCCTGAAGGAACAGAAGTGGGTTTTAGTCAGTAAGACTTTGATCCCCTTCCAGCTGTAACCACACTGAAGAGAGGTCAATTGATGATTTTGAGTGTACCTACTAACTGACAGTTTTACTAAATACAACTAACAGCCTCTTACATTGTATTGTAATTTTGACATTTCCAAGACGGGAGGGTGTAGTGGAGCTAGCTACCAGACTACGGGCTACAAAAAATGTTAACATCTTACAAACTGATTTCAAGCTAAGCTAAGAAAGAAATACAATCCTAGCAGTAGCATTTGTAACTACCACCGAACCTACAAAGCTATTTGATACATAGATGATTTTTTTGCAAGCCTATAGTTTACTCCGAACACGTGGACGATGGTAGTGTGGGATCCGTACCGTGGATAGTATAAGGAAGCAGGTTCGATTACAATAGAGCCTTAGGCATCTTGTACGGATAAGCTGACGGTGAATAGAGACGCTATAGGCGATGGGCGATTATTGGGCTATTGTTGATACGTATCCAGATGTCTTACTATGAACTGTTTATCAGAATTTGCCTGCTTGAATTGACATTTAGCTTATCTGTGTATAGTGCGCAAATGCTTATCATGAAGATTCGATTCCCGTTTTAGGATACTATAAAAATTCTCAGTTGCCTTGGTTGAATTTACCCTTTTAAGGACAATAAGGTATTACCCCATTTATAAGTATATTGAAGGTGCATGTCTGCCTGTGTCTAAAGACACAGGCGTGAAAATAAAAGCTCCTTCATTTGTTTGTGAATTTTTACGACAACATACATATTAAACTAGCTGGAAAGACAGACGCTGTCTGTTTTATTTTTTCTTTCAAAAGAACCTTCTTCTCCTCCTCTCCAAACACAACAAAAAAAGTGATGGCGTGACCCAAAGGAAAAAAGAATTCATTTTTACCTAGATAAATGTACGGACGCCAGCAGGTCAACCTACCCGAATCTTCAAAAAATTACCAGTCGAATAATAATCTCCCTTTAATAAGGTTGGAAATGTAGTAAAGAAATTTGACAGATAGAGGTAGGTTGACGTGCTGGCGTCTCTACAAAAGTACATGATTCTGGAGAGCTACAATCTAGAATGAGCCAACAAGCGCATTATCTCCATCATAACACTTTTAGGCACATTTCAGTCTATTTTGAGCCTTTCAAAGTTTCCTCGTACGAGGTCATTGACACACTAACGGTTTTCATGAAATTTTCTCATTTACTTACGTCATGACTTGTGTGAGTAATATTTCGATTATTTTCCTCTTATTTTATTATGTTTTATTACCGTACTAGCGACCCGCCCCGGCTTCGCACGGGTGCAATGGATGTTATTATACATATAAACCTTCCTCTTGAATCACTCTATCTATTAAAAAAAACCGCATCAAAATCCGTTGCGTAGTTTCAAAGATTTAAGCATACAAAGGGACATAGGGACAGAGAAAGCGACTTTGTTTTATACTATGTAGTGATAATGTCAAACAACACTGACTTACAATAAAATAATAGATTGCAAAAAAACTGGTCTGAAAGAAGAAACGCCATCAACAAGTGTCAGTGAAATTCCTCAGCAGTGGGACAATTAACGGGTCTATACTACTATGACTCTTTATCGTCTCACTTCTGGGCACAGGCCTCCTCTCACACGGAGTAAGATGGAGCGTTAATCACCACGCTAGCTCATGCCCGTTGTTGACTTCAGACTTTATAGTCCAGGTTTCCTCGAGATGTTTTCCCGCACCTTTATCATTGGTGTCCAAGATATACTTTTAAAGTACATATAACTTAGGAAATACTTAGAAAGTACATTATAACTTAGAGAAGTTACATTAATACTTGCCTGACCTGGAATCAAACTCACACACTCATACTTGAGAGGCTGGTGCTTTAACAATTAGGCCAGTACGACCTTTTGCTATTAATGGTACTAGGGCTTAATTGATCCATTGCTGGGTAAAGAACGCTTCTAATATTGAGAAGACAGGAGCATCAATCACCACGTTTTCTAAATACGGATTTTGATTCACATTATTTCCAAGTCCAGGTTACCTCGTGATGTTTTCCTCCACCGTTAGTCAGTGTCGCCTAAGATAAACTTAGAAAGCGTATTTATGATTTATGGTAGGTACAGTGTTGTATGTACTTGTCAAGTATTGAACCCGCAGCTTGCTTGAGATGCTAGTCCTTTGACCTTCGATGGTGCAAGCAATTTATATTCCTAGCAAAATTAGGAAATATATAGGAAGTATTCCTTGTGCCATTTACTGACCGAGTTACTTGGTAATAAATAAAAGGTGTGAAGAATAAATATAAAGGTATTAATAATAAAATAGATTAGCCTGAAATATTAGACACATATTTTTTCTTTTCTCTCGCAAACTAATAATGACGAGGATACATCACGTTGTTACGTCACTTTTAAGCATTAATTTTACTTAAAAGTGACGTTACACAACCCCACTCCCGATCTCTAAAACTTTATATATTAGTTATTAAGCTTTGTTAAATCAAAAATAACTGTCCAATATATTTTGCTACTCTAGGCTTGCTTCATCATCTACGAGTAAGTTCCAGTAAGTTTATTAGGTAGATAATTTCATACAAATTCTGTTCAATTTTGGGAAACTGATCCTTAAAGGCGGTGTGATTAGAATCACTATTTTTAGGGTATATATTTTTATTGCAATAATTATTTTTTGATGTACTGGCAACTGGCGTTGACGTAGGGACTTTTTGACAGAAAAATGGGCGGGAAACGGGGGTTTTTTGATGGGGACTTTTGGGCGGTAAGACGGATTAATAAAAGACGAGAGGGGAATCAAGTCGGTTGCGCAGGTGAATGGAGATTGTGGCAAGAGTCTTTGGATACTTATTAAAAACGTTGTTAGTGACCTAAAAAGGTCTTTCATTTTACCCCGAATACGGAGGGTTATAGTTCTGACACACTAAATACAGTGTATAAAATTGACACCAATAATAAACCCCACTACAGCTACATTACCGAAAACAATTCCCAATAAATCTTCGTCACTTAGTTATGACAGTTGGCACGGCTAGTCCCTGGTTTGCATAGCAATGCATGACGTCACAGTACAGTTATAACGTAACACATATGTATTGTTATGATGTCTTACGTAGCTGTGATTGTTCATTAATTTTATTAATTAGTCTAGTTATACTTAACACTAGAGAATTAATTTTGACTTTTGAAACTGTCCTCTAGAATTACATTTCTAGGTCTACTATAATTAACCTCTTGTCAACATTCTAGTCTTTATTTGCCCAGGCTTTTCCCAACTTATATTGGGGTTGGCCTCCTGTCTATCTGGATGCGGCAGATTACCAGTGATTTACATGAAGCGACTGCCTGTCTGATTTCCTCAACTCAGTTACCTGGGCAAACCCTTGGTTAAATTGATTGTCAAACTGTCTAGCTTCTGACTCCCCGTAAAAACTTCCAAAGAGCTCGAATGATATCTGGGTCCTATCAATTTTAAATGCCTTTCGAAAACAAAACTATCCACGGACCGACTGCGCCAAGATTTTCTTAACCTTATGGTCGATCGATCCAAGCAGCTACTACTTAGCCACTAGCTTCTCTTGTGTCATCATTGTGTGGCAACAAGGATAAAATTAATCAAGTCAAATATTAGAATAACTAAAAAGGAGAAAGCACTTTTAGGCATAAAATTCGCCTTCAAATAATGATGTTCAAAGTCTACACCGCTACATTCTAAATATTATATTCAGGCAACCAAAACAAAAACACAATTAGCATCTAAATAATTGTTCACAAACACAATGTACTCACTAGCGAATGTACTAACGTATTAATGTTCACGCCTGCGCACACGCCGATTCCCGCTAACGATGACTGATGCACTGTTTATGATCTATAGATCTGTTTTATTGTTTTCGCGCGTATATTCGAACTGTTTTGTTTTTTTTTATAAAAAGTATAGAGAGATTATTTTAGAAGTACTTTTACTTTATAATTATGAGTAATGTGAGGAAGTGGTTAAAGCACCAGCCTCTCAAGTATGATTTTGCGGGTTCGATTCCAGCAGGCTCAGCATGACAACCGTAGAAACAAGTTATGTGTTCCGGAGAATGGACGTAATGGCAGATAAGTGACAGATTGAGCGTTTTTCCACTCACTGGCCCGGCACCGGCACCAGCACCGGAAAGCAAAAATGTACAGAAAAGTATGAGCTCATAGAGCTCGTTTTTACACTTGCCGGCGCCGGCGCCGACCCGGCCGCCATACTTTTCTGTACATTTTTGCTTACACCGTGCCGGTGCCGGTGCCGGGCCGGTGAGTGGAAAAACGCCCACAGACGTAAGATTTATTTTGACACGTAGAAAAGATTTTTTTCTTTTCTTCGATCGATATAAGTCTACAAGTGATTATATACGAGTTGACAGGTCATGCCAGGCTCGGCCAGAAGACATGTTGACATTGACAGAAATTTCTATCTCTTTAAAAGGATGGTAGATAATGGACTAACATCATTTAAAGTTAATTAAAGTCAGTGTCTAATTGAAAATGTGATGCGTCGGTAATTCCATGTATCTCTTTAGAACCAAACAGTTTATAGTTGTTGTTGTAGTATAGCCACTATCTACCAGATAAATTAAAAAATGGAACAGAATTTGTATGAACTTATCTGCCAGATAAACTATCTAGAACTTATCAGTAACCTGTGAAGCTGGCTCTGGATCTTTGATACAAAAAAGTCTCTTTGCATTTACACCATCTAGTACTAAGACAGGTCACTGACCTTTCGCCTACAGTCTGGACACATTGACTCAATTCCTTCTAGACAAACTACAATAGCACCTAGACCATTCCAGTCCATATTATCTCATCCTAGATTATCCAATTCAATACGACAATAGCCTGCGAACGTAGACTTTTTACGTGCAGGATAAGAAATTTCGTTTATTTCGAAACTGACATGAATTTTAGATAAAAGTTTCTAACTACATTATATTGTATTGTGTTGTTGGGTATTTTGTTCCACCATTTCTTTTTCCCAGCAATAACACAAGGCAAGTGGTGAAATGCGGGCGCGGATTTGGGTTTTTCTTCAAAAAGTGCTGATTTTCAGCCTATTTTGAATAAATAACTTTTTATCTTTTCTTCTTTTTATCTTAAATAGGTTCAATGGTAATTAAAAAAAGATACAGATTGGATTTTACTTTATGTGCTGGCGTCTGTGTTCTTTAAAAAAATATATTTCCAAAAACTCATTTTCCTACAATAATTTCCTGTAATTTTGTATTATGTGTTAATAGAACTATAATCGTCAAAGTTGAACCATTTTGTAGCTAATTCAATTTTTCAAACCTATTCTGAAAACATTAATAATTATATCGTAAAAATATAGTTTACTTTACCATAATTGTAAAACTCATTGAATCTATGTGACTACTTTGAAATATATGTACTTCTAGTAAAATATTTCAGACAAGAATGCACTATCGACACTCACAATCTCATAACCACATTATAGGCCGGAACGCAATTATTTTCAAAAAACATTCCTCCCAACCACACGTGTTAAGTGCGAATTGCGATAGACTAATGTAAAGATTAGGTATTTCCGTTGACTCCTGCGCATCTGTGCTGTTTAATCTGTGACTCATTTCAGCGTTTCTTGAGATAGGTTTTGTTTTTTTTTAAATAAAGAATGTTTGAAATTATGTGGGGGGTATATTAAACAATGCGTTGACGTCATAAATTTGAGACTGTTTTTTTTTTAATCTATTGAATTTAGTGCCAGCTGTTTAGTTAGTCAAAATGTGTTGTCTATTGTGGTATCAACATTTTTTTCTAATGCGCGTTGGTAGACTATGCTTATCATTAATCACTCACATTATTAATAACTTTTATCAACATCTTTTTACAAATTAAGCCCTTTCTCGGTAATAAATACTAATGGACTGAAGAGTTTGTTTGTATGTATGTTAGAACGCGCTAATCTCAGACCGAGTAGACCGATTTGAAAAATTCTTCTACTGTTAAGGGGCCCATTTTTTTAAGAAGACTATATACTTCTTTTTTCCGGGTGCGCAGAGTAGTTTCCAATGTAGAAACCGCTGGCGAAAGCTAGTATACAAAAAAAAACTTTATTCAACACACTCCTACCATCTGATCTACGGTAATCCGTCGAAGCTTGGCATAAAACACAAAATACTTGACACACTCTTTCATTAATAGTACAAACATTACATTGAAAAAAAAACAAGTATCACTCGATAGTTATCAGTCTAAGAGTAAGTACAGACGCCAGCACATCAGGCTGCCCGAAACTGTCAAATTTTCCCATTCAACTTTGAACCATAACGCTTCAGCGATAAAGTTGAAAATCTATTAAGTAAATTTGACATATAGTAGCTTGATGTGCTGGCGTCTGTACATTCAAGCAAATCTGCAATACTTATATTTAAAAGCACTAAACGTCAGTTTGTTTGTAGTGCTACAAATGTATGACTCTCAGCCACTGTGTCAGCTCTTTGTCATTTAACGTAAAATCAACATGACTGTAGCTAGTTTTAAATTTGCCAATATATAGTCAAATGCAGAAGTCCTGAAAATTGTAAAAACTTACTAAATCTACTTGAAAGGTATGTTTCATGCCATGGGTTATGAGTGATACTGATGATAAGTATGAATAGGAAGTGTGAAAGTAGATTTCTTAGATTTTTGACTAGGAAACTAAAAAATAGAAACTAAAAAACTATGTATATAATGTTAGTTTTAGCATCTTCGTCATTACCTATTAGTCTTTTTTCTCCATATCACATTCAGCGTATTTTTTTATTAAATTAAATTAGTGTTGCTGCTAGAACATTTTGCGGTTACTTTTTCAATTCCTCACCATTTATATAACAAATATTTTTCATAAAGTAATTTTGAAATACGTGTATTATTTTATTTTAATTTTTGGTTTTATTTTAATTTATTATTCGATAATAGTTTCATGTTTTATTATTTAAATTAGAAAGTGTTGTTAACAAAGTTATAAAACTAAATTATAAAATATATATTATATTTTTTATCAATACAATTTTTCGAAAACATCTACGCAGTTAAGTACTGTAGATTCTAATCTTCAAATCCAATTAAGTCACCATACAAACTGAAACTTCTAACCAATCCTTTGGTACAAATGAGCTGAGTCACTTGACCTTGATGCGGAGACGCCAACGAGACGCTGTCCAGACGACGGAACAACAAAACGTGTCGTTACTCATGTGTCGCCGATGGGGGGGTTAATAGGGCTGCTACTTGAACAGCTCCAAGACCACTTGAACGGCCACTTCTAGCAGTCACACAGTATTGGAAATGCGAAAGTGTATTTGTGAAGATTTCTCGCTAACATGACAAGACTAATCGATATTTTTGGCATAGAAGTACACTGGAGACGGAGATAAGCTTTTTTTTCTAGTGTGAGAAGAAGGTAATACATGGTAAACGGTCATAGTTCACTAGCGATATTAAATGTCTACATGGCGTTGGACAAAGACAAACCTAACATCGGGATTTTTTATTGCAGAAATTAGGTAGGGTTGCCAGATTTGTTCTGTTTCTGAAAGTTACTGACGAGGATCCCAAAATGAGGTTTATTGATGTGAAGATTGTCTTTGATTTATCTTGCTTATTTCAGAAAATAGTTACTCAGTTGGAGTTCGGTTATAATTATGAGTCCAGTAACAAGCCATGAGATTGATACTAGTGTTTCACGTCTACCGACTGCCTATCTGACATCCTCAACCCAGTTACATGGCTAACACGATACCCCTGTGGTGAGACTGGTTGTTAAACTTTCTGGCTGCTGACTACCCGTAACGACTACCAAAGATGTGAAAATGACAGCCGGGACCCACCAATTTAGTCAACCATCCACGGATCGACCGTCCCAAGCGTTTTTTACCCTATGATCGATAGACCCGGCTGTTACTTCGCCACGAGCTAAGGTTGTACGAAGTAAGAGTTATTGTGTACCATGCATTATAAAATGTTTGCCTTGTCTCCACTTGCTTACCAAACACTTGGATGGTGTCAACCACTTCGTTGCATGCAAATCTTATATCAATACCCAACAATTGCAGAGTTCCTGTGCAAATGGACACTGATCTCGCTTCTATAGCACCAAGTTGGGAAGTTATAAGAGAAATTTTGCCCCTGGCTGGAGGCCTTAAATTCTAGGCATCCACAGGGTTTGCTTGGTTAAGCAGTAAACAGCCTCCTTAGGCTGAACTGCGAGATGCCCACTCAAAAATAAAATAATAAACAAGTTGGGAATTACCTCTTTATCACTGAATACTGAATTATTTAGACTGCTCACATTTGAGTGAGATCAATAAAGAAAATGTGAAATACTCGTATGCAACTTTAAGAATGTGTTATTTTATCTTTAAACTTTCTGGGCCAGTTTTGGCGGTTGCTGATAAGTTCCAGATAGTTTATCTGGCAGATAACTTCTTACCAATTCTGTTCTATTTTTTAATTTATCTGATAGATAGTGACCTGTAACCTGTGAAACTGACCCTCAGTCTTCAGAAATTCATACTATCTTGAATATGGATAGCTTTTTCTCCCATACCAGACGTAAGCTTCAGCTGCACAATAAAATCTCAGCTCGATACCTCAAAATCACGCAAACTTCTATCAGGACCACTGATGTGGTTGGATCAGGTAAAAAATATTTCCTCTGTGCAGAAGACGAGGCCCGCACAACCGGGCCAGTTCTAGTCCGGGAAGAATCTGGATTCGATTGCGAAGAAACACCGGAGTGGTTTTAGCCGGTAAGAGCTCGGCACGCCCCTCCGCCTCTCCCCAGGCGGAGGATGTCCATGAGGATTTCCCCCAATAAAAAGGTAAAATATATTTTACTAACGATAATGTATTTACTTACGGTACTGGCTTTCCGCTGAAGATTAACAATAATAGAATTCTTAACCCCGCCTCCTAAAAGGTCAAACCATTTTATTTCAAAACGGCTACCTACCAAACAGCACTCTCCCATTAAACCATCACCATTTACATTACAGTAAATATGTAAAACTATACAATTATTATGGCTTGTACAGTATTTACATAACAATTAGCCGTACGAAGTCCACTTGGGTCCCGGGACGATTGTCGTAAAACAATTCTGGTTGTGAAGAGCTTTGCAAACATGGTGCCCTGGTGTCAGTGGCGTGGCTTTAGAGGTCAGTTGAGAGAATACTGTGCAAGTAAACGGTAGAAGGTCCAATGGGTGTATTTACTTAAACTTGGGTATGGTATAAGCGTAGTTGAAAAGAAAGGAAGGTGTAAAATATATTTTTTGTTATAATACCTACATGAAGTTTGATATACAAACTTAGGTAAGCTATTATGTAAGTGCGCCATCTTTATGCCTAAAATACATAGTTATGTATATTTCAATAATTAGAGGGTTTAGATACCTACTTATAAAAATATGGGCTTGAATACCTAGTCGTTATAAGAATAAATTAATTGCTTATCATGTGATAATTGTCTTTTTTTTTTCAAATAATTTGATATTGGACTTGTTTTGTACAGACGCTTGCGCATTCAGCTACTACAATCTTGTCAAATTCCTTTAACAGATTTTCAACTTTATCGCTGAAGTATAAGGTGCAAAGTTGACTGGGAACTCTTGACAAGTTTCGGGTAGCTTGATGTACTGGTACTGTACAAATTTAGTTCTTCAAACTTTAAGGTTACCTTAGGTTAATATCTACATGGACGGAGATTCGGCAGCATCAATTCAAATTAATCATTTACGAAAAAGTTTTATATCGAAATTCCGTGAACGTCGTAAACTTACACTACTGTCAAACCTGTTATTGCATTTCGAACTTGAATAAAATAACAATAAATATCGTTGTTACAGCGCTGTTTTCATATTAATTATGAAGTCGTAACTTTGTAATGTGCTGTAACAGCCATTTCGTAGTTATCTTACAGAATTATTTAGCTTATAAATGTATTCATTATCGTCATATATTATGATCTACATAAGTAGTTAGTTGTGTATTCTCTATTTCAATTGTGTAAAATATTAAATTTACTAGTAAGAAATGGAAAAGATACCTCATATTTTGTGAATTATTTAAGAATTCAAAGGTTTTTTTTAATCCTTTTTTTAGTAGGAAATCATCAAATGAGATGATGACCCCCTCCCGCTGAAGGTGCTGGAGGGAGTAAAAAATTTAGTCTGCCGTCTGCGGGGCTCTTAACCTTGAAGTAGCTTTATGTGCTGGCGTCAGCACATGAAAATATCTGTTTGTCAGCCAGTCCATCTCTAACGGGTAAGATGCAAAATTATTGTGATTTAATACATACCAAATACATCATTTCTTTCAGAGTGTTTATGGAATTTTCAACCGGTATTTAATAACAGTTTGAGTCAACGATGATGCTTATATTCCTTGCCATAGAAAGTGTGTGTGGATACAGCTTAATAGGAATAATATGCCATAATTTTGGTCTTATTCGAAACGGTATAAATGGGAGAACCCACATAATGTATGGTGTGATATCCAAATTAAGATTTTTGGCTATAAGTTAATACGTCTATGCAAGCTTTATTTTTGAGGAAAGTGGGTCATTCTCCAAGTAAATATTCGATGATGGTATTTTAAAAATAAGCTTTGTCATGTGTCACCATTACTTTTATTAAAGTTGTCTCAAAAGGGATTCAGCGTGTTAGCTTCGGCCCCACGTTCGCCTTCCAAAAGTCCGGGACTCTATAGTCCCGAGTGCATGGCAGCTTTATTATATATAATTTTATAAATAAAGTTATAATTACTACTGATAATTCATCCGAAAAAAAAAAACTAAAGATTTGACCCCCCTTCAAATCCTTAGTTTTTTTTAGTTAAGGAAATGGCTTCATAGATAATTAACCTATAATACCTGTCAATTAATATGTAACAAGAATAATTAACTGAAAAAATAAAACTAGTTCACGCACAATACCTATGTTCTAAATTATCACAATTATAATAATATAGGCGAAAGTTTTTATGTGTACGGCTTAACAGATTTTGATGAAACTTGGCAGTAATATACCTTATAAATCAGAAAGACATACAGGCTACTTGAATCCCGGCGCGGATTGAATCTAATTTATGATATTCTAATTTCAAATTACAAAGTCACGGATCGCTGCCCATAGCAACACTAATAAGTCGAGATCTCATCTAAGTAAATCTCAGTAAACTGCAGATGTCCATCGACCCTAGGTTACAGACAGACAAAAAACCAGACGCATAAAAAGAAATACTAAACTTTACAACAATTATTCGCCTGCATTTATCTAGGTACTGGCTACGGTCTACACTTTTTGTCTGATGCAGTCACCGCTGCGATCGAGTCTAAAAATTTCATTCGTCACACTGTGCAGTACTTTTTATGTGTGGGAATCTAAAATCTATACTAATATTATGAAGCTGAAGAGTTTGTTTGTTTGCACGCGCTAATCTCAGGAACTACTGGTTCGATTTGAAAAATTCTTTCAGTGTTAGATAGCCCATTTATCGAGGAAGGCTATAGGCTATATACCATCAGGCTAAGACACACGGGAGCGGAGCAGTAATAAATGATGCGGGTGAAACCGCTGGGGACAGCTAGTTGAAAATGAGTAGGAAGTAAAGTACCTACATGTTGGATGACTTCTTTAAATTTTTTTTTTTGTACTTAGTTCTTAGATGGTCACCGCAAATGTGGTAGGCCCCGGAAGAGATGACGGGATGACCTCGACGCATATCACCGTGATTGGTGGGCACGCGCTCAAGATCGGGAGGTGTGGAAAAAAGGTGGTAAAGCCTTTGCCCAGCAGCGGGACAACACAGGCTGGAGAAAAAAAAACTTGGTTTTCACATAAAAAAGTGTAGTTTTTTTTTTCATGTTTACTTAAACGCGCTTATTTGAGGAACTATTCAGATTTGATAAAGTATTTCAATGTTAGAGCTCATTTACTAAGTGATGATATATGTAGGTTAGCAGATGGAAGCCAGTCTCAAAGAAATCACGCTAATATTTAAGCTATTGAAACCGCTGGCGAAAATTCCGACAGTTAAAAAATGCTACTTTAAACCAAGAGGAAGTCCAGAACCTTGGTAATAAGGTATAAAGCGCAACAAATAGAGGGTAATGTGATTTTAATGCAATAGAATGAACAGCTAGTGATGTACAGGCGACAGCACATCAAGCTACCTAACTGAAACTGACAAATATTCCCAATCAACTTTGAACCATACACTTCAGCGATAAGGTTTAAATTCTATTAAGGAAATTTGACAGATTGCTAGTAGCTTGATGTGCTGGAGTCTGTACCATGTTATTACCATTAGGTATCGGAAGTCAGTGGTGTTTATTGTGGTGGTATAATGATGTGTTTTTACATGCAGTGATTTATTGGGGTAATTGAAAAAAACACATGCATATACTATGATGTCGTCCAGACCGATTTTCCGCTACGGCGGCCGTTCTCTCTAAGGAGATCAGCCAGCTGCGCAGGACATACATAATATGAGTTATAGTGTATGTTTAATAAACAAATACCTAAATGAATTCAGCGCAGAAAAACACCCAACAGTAAATTCATCATTTTGCCCGCTCCAACCACAAAACCACACAAACAAAAAAAAAACAACCATACTTAGTTTTACTGCTAACATGATTTACTTAAGCAAACCTGCACCACTTGTATTCACAAATAGCATTAGACTACTGCCCGTTATATCTGGTCCTTGCTTACACCCTAAAGACGTCCCAAGGACTGAGTATTCAGTACAAATATTTACTTAGTGATGAGCTTATAGAACTAATTTAAGCTTCGGTTGTCTGGCAGTGATGTGAGTAAATTTTGGAATAAATAAATTTCAATACTGTTTATTGTAATTGAATATAAAAACTATGGCAAAAATAAAAGGCTTTTGTGAATTAGGGCCAGTTTCACAGGTTGCTGATAAGTTACAGATAGTTTATCTGACAGATAACTTCATACAAATTCTGTTCTATTTTTTTAATTTATCTGGTAGATAGTGGCTATCCGTAACCTGTGTAACTGGCCCTTAGTGTTGTAACCAAAAAAATATACAGAGACAATTATAGATAAATTGTTCAATTATGTTGTTTTGTAAATTAACTGAACAATAAAGATGCCAAATGAATGAGAAAAAGTAAAAATTAGTTTTCTATCTTCTTTTATTCTATTGAACTCGTGTGGTAAGAAGCATTAGAGTCGAATGATAGCTAAACTGTGTTCACCCAGATAAAAAATAGCCTTTTTAATAAGCGGGTTAATAAATGGAATATTTTTTTTCAAATCTTATCCTCACTGGACCGATATGAGCCTTATTAATTCATGTCTGTCCGTCTACCAGTTTGCCAGGCTTTCGACTTTTTTGTTCACAACTACAATACCGATTTAAATGAAATTTGTTACAAAGATAATCCAGATACTGAAAAAGCACACAATGCTACTTCTTATTTGATTACGGCCTGAGGCCCAAAACGAACTAGCTGATCTACTTCTTTTTAATTGAAAAACGAACTCATAATTAGGAAGTACAATAATTTGGAACTTCCTAATAGGTTGGAACTCGTAACAATTCTGTTATTATGTTTGTAATCCGAAACGCATAGTAACACGACACGACCATGTTTATTAGGAAAACAGCGGCTAAAATTCTTAGTAAACCGTTAGATGCCAGGAATGGAGGATTCAGTTGATTTAAACCGTGAAGTTACTTCGACGAATGCAGTTTTGGGAATGTTCGATTTTGGTACTAAATAATATGAGGTTACAATAAATATCTTGATTATTAACTAAGACACATTATATATTAATGTTTATGGATTAAAAAACATTTATTTATTCATACTATTGCAATACTTGTTGTCATTTAAGTTTTCATATTTAAATTCTAATAAGTTTCATTATATTATTCCCTAATACTCCATTTTTTTCAATTTTTTTTGTAGATTTTTGAGTTTTAGTAGATTATGAAACATTATATAACAATACATATCATGCACTTAGTATAAAGCAACTCATCAGTATAGTATATTCCTGGAAACCATTAAAAATGTAGTCAAAATCCCAACCAAATTTATAAAACCCTTATCTACAGTAACTTCAGCAAAAAATTGCACCACAAACGTCCCAGCACTACTCACACACACAAAACTCATAAAGACATACATAATAACAGACATATGTTCGTGTAGCTACTGAAGATGCAAAAAAATATTCGCACAGTTAACATCCAATAATTTACTTTGGTTGCTCTAGGGTTTTTGTGCGACTTGACACGATGTCTTTTTTCAAATAAATAAACAAGCAAAAAATGGTAAGCAATAAATCTGCAGGTCGAAATGAGGACACAGAAAGCTGTGGAGACATTATGTGCTAAAGAATTTGAAGTATTCAATATGGTGTAACTAAAATATGCTCAAGATATAGACTGGAATTCCTAATACAATGATATGAAGGTTAGACTTCCGAAAGATGGCGTTAAAAAACCTACCTATACTCATTTTTGTTTTCATCAAAATTATCTAAATGTCCTCACACTATATTTTAACAATATTTATCAATAAAATGTATTTAAATTCTGGTATATGTGGTATTGAATGATGATTGGTTTCTAAACGAATGTGTGGAAGAAAGAGGGAATGAATGAAGGAATGAGAGAGACGGGACGAAACTTTTCAAAGATGGTGTTTGTCAAAAGTTGCTCAAAAGAAAAAAAGTAATAAAAATTAAGATTTAATTTGAAATCAGTGTTATTCTTCGACTCCAGTATCCTCCACCCCACATATACATATATAGCCAGTTTTCAACAATATATACTTCTCAAAGTATAGTGTCATGTTATGCAAAATTGGTGCTTGTAAGTAACGTGTAACTTTGACTTAACGTGTAACCACTTATCATGATCACTTACGTGATCTTTGAACTTGCCGCTCTTCACTTAGAGAAGTGGCAACAGCACATAACTTGTGAACATCATTTAAGATTTATAGTGAAATAAAAGATATAATATTTTATGCTGCATTGCATAGAGATTTCACTAACATATCTGATTTACATAGTTTGACCTCTGGAGTTGTTTTCTAAGTTATAAACATTTCACGTAGATTGGTTCTTATTTGGAATCAAATTGAAAATTAATTTCATTTCAAAAGCCGAGCGTCTTTCCACAAATAATATAGCCTTAATTTTATGATAGAACAGCTGAATAAGAACATAGAAACACTAAAACAAATAAAACACGTAAACAGGTTGATGGCACAAATCCAAACATAGATTCGCAAAACAAAACATCGCATCCTTAACCTAATGGAGTTTCCCTTGCGAAACACGTTCAATTAAACATTAAACTTTCGCCTGTAAATGCAACTGCATGCCCTCGGAACCCATGTGTTCGTGAGAAAAATTTTAATAATGTACACAACGCATCTTTGAAGACCCGCTGTGCTAGCAGAAACTCGCTAGCTTGGTTTTTTAGAAAATAAATCCGCCTGTAGTGCAAATGTTTTGAGTTGCTTGCGTGCATGCTGATTGGATATTCCATTTATTTTTGCTACAAGCTATCTTGGTCACACAAATTCATATCTAACCTTCAATGCAATATCCGTTATTGCGACGCAATCTATCGGTTTTCCCCAACCTAAATAGCAAGCAATTTGCCTGAAAATACCAGACACACAATCCACACGCAATGATATCTAAACAGATATCAAAGACTCTCATAAAGTATTCGCTCAATCTGAGATCAAACATTCAACTTCAAATGCTCAAGCAACAAGTCCAACAGGACATGCAAGAGCTTAAAACATTAATAAAGCAGATACCACCGAAGAGGATACCAGATAAACTAATTCCAACAGATAACAAACCGACGTACAATTACTTATCGAAGATAATAGAGATTTTGAAATTATCGAAATGGCATTAGATATCTTAGACCATTCTCTGATAGTGTTGGCCCCTGATTCCGCAGTCCAATTGAATAAACGGGCCTATATTTCTTATCAGATTTATAGGCTTAGATTGGATCGGCTATTCATTTTGTTATCTAGTGCTCGCTTGCAGGGATAGCGGAAACAACTGGGCTTTCTCGAAAACGGGCCGTGTAGGCATACAATAATTTATTAACTGTATGCATTATGTAGGTTGCAAGTGTTGGAATATCTGATTTAGTCAACAGTAAAGATACGATAAGAGCAAATAATTCAATTAGCTTAAAGTTATTATAAGAAGGAGAAAATGGTAATTGGATCGCTAGAAAGCTCTTCGCATCACGATGCTCTGAGACACAGACTAAACTTAGAAATAATTACAAATAGGTATGAGTGTATCAAAAAGAGCACAATGACACAAATAATCAAAACCAAGTTAATCAGCAATTAGTCAGTCCACAATAATTGGGATCAAGTTCACTAACTTGGGAATAACATAACTAAAAAAGCCATACCAATAAATCCAGACAGATGCGACCGAATAAGAAGACAAATTGCCTGGTACATAACTCCCCTACCGAAACTTTGGCAAAAGGAAAACCTTACACCACATCTGGGCACCTGTACCAAAATACGCGAATATATGGAGGAATATTATTCCTAGAATAGCAACAGACTGTAAAATGAATATGGAGACACCATGTGCATTCAAAAACTTGCACTGGCTAACTGGCTTAGCTGTTTTTGAAATGCTTGCCAAGGAAATTTGAGCTTTATGTTTAGGGCATAGAGACTTTCAGCTAATGAATTTGCAGGTCTTAAAAGCAGATGTTAGCTATGGGATGATTTGTCATTCGATGTGGACAGCGTTGACGTTACGTTTCGCTCTTTTGCTAATGCTCATTTTGGAAGGTGGAGCTCCATTGGAGATCTTTAAGGGGAAAAACTGTTCAGTACGGTTAAGGATCTTTGATGTCCATAATTAAAACCGATTCCGGTCATTCCTAATATTGTTTCTTAATTATTCTTGTTTTGTTTAATTTTTTCATTTAGTTTTGAATTTTTTTTACAAAATATTCGGATCATTTAATTTTCTTTAAGCCTTTAGTTTTCTTGGTGACCAACCAGAATAATAATTTATTTATATTAAAAAAAACACACACACAAAGAAAGTTGAGTTAGGTAGAGATATCTTACTTCAAACGTCTTTATTAATTAAGCTGTTTCTACAAAATAGCTAGCCAACATCCTAGCTACATTACAGTAGCCCAGTAATGGCCACTGGTCACAAATAGATGCGGGAGCTCAATGAACTGAAACACATATCATACCGTGGCACAGCAAATATTTACAGTGCGCAAACGCACGACGTGCAACTTGCCGCGAATACATCAATGACAAACATTAAGCTTAGGACATGGACAGCGAAAGTGAATATAGAAGGAAATTTCGTATAATATTACTGATTAGAACATAAATAACGCTCAACTAAAATAACATTTGGAAGTAATTGACGATATTCAAGTATCTTATTAAGGTAGAAAAGTTAAACATTAATTAGAATATGAGAACTGACCACCTAATGAGGTAAACAAAATTGAATATGACATTAATGCCGCTAATTTTAACAAACGGGAAGTCAAATATGAAATGGAAGGGAAGATACGGATCAAATAAGATTGAACGTCAGAAACGGAAGATTTATAACGTGTTGAAGTAGCATTTAATGAAGAAACATTGAATTTATCAACAAGACAAGACAAACTAGGTAAATAAATACAGATGCAAAGTTATAGGAAGTGACGATAGCTCGTGTTGTTTTATCTAACTTTGGATACGGGGATGGTATGAACGATGAATGTTAAGATGCAAAAAATGTGTGCTTAGTAAGAAAAAGAAACAGTTTTTTTAGGATAATGATGTGTCTGTTGTATTTATTTTTTGAGTGTTGACTTTAAGATGAAACAGGAAGTGTCAATAGAAGATAGGAAAGATCCTAAGCTTAAAAAGATTAGTATACATACGTACTAACATATTTATTGACATTTATTTTAGAATGACTAATGTATGAGACTTCAGTTCAATGCCTCTGAAAGCGAGCTGCATAGAAAATTCATTGGGTCAGTTACTACTATTATATGTACATATGTAAAAAAAAGTTCAAATATTTATGAAATGTTGATAAATTCCAAATTGAACATCTCATTGCTAATGCATATGATATCGACAGCTGAAAGAGCAGGTGCATTGAAAAGTCTATTATAAACGATCTTTTTATCTTTATGGGCACTTGGCAGAAGCATAATTCATAGTTTTGCAAATGGAATATGCAATATTAATAGTATTTAAAGATATGCTGCAGTCCTATTGAGTGGTAAGAGACTTATAATTATTATGTAGACCGCAGTTTTAATTGGATTATAGAAGCATGACTTGACGTTTGCCGTTTAAATAGAAGTCAATCATTTTGAAGAAATGAAATATGTAGATGATGCGTGAAGGATTAATGTTCTTAGTTCTGTGGATATAAGTGATAAAGATACGATACTAAATACATACTGAACAATAGAAGGAACTACACTAACAAAACACAATCAATTAAAAATGTATGAATTCAAATAAGTCTCACGTCAATTAATAAGAAAACTAAGATTATTGATTACAACCAATAGATAGATAGCGCAATAAATTCAAACCTAACTATAATTCTCGATACGTTGTCTGATTATAATCTTTACAACATACATCAAAGAAGTTATTTTCCTGCAAAACACCAATTAATTCAGTCTCATTTGGAGAGAAAATAACCGTTATTTATGAGTTTAGTCTTACACGCGAGATTATGCGCGGTCCTGACAAATTTCCCGGAGACAAGCGCCGTGAACATTTCACTTATTTGGTGTGAGTATATCAAGTTGAATAATTGACGTAATTTACTGACCCACCACCATTGCGGAGGTCTTCAGGTATTTAAAGCTAAGTTAAAATAACAAGGTGTGATAGCTTTAAGTCTAGACTAGACGGAGAAAGATAGAATGATAAAACCAAAACAAATGGAGATTATTAAACTACATTCAATAGACTCAGCAGAAAATGGAAGAGAACAAAATATTTATAAGGTAAAAGGTAAATTATATAATGATAGAATAACCTACATACATATAATGCAGTTAGCAACACATAATAATTATAAAAAGGCAACACTACCTCGCACAAAATAGTTATTATTTTTAGTTCGCATAGGTAACAAACAAATTTAAAATTTGCGACGTGTATTCAGTACGTGGCTAAACAAGTAGCAAGGTTGAACTAATCAAGTCATCTAGACCAGAATGTAAGAAGCTGAGATTGACTCAGTCCCAGCACACACATCTATAGAAATTCTTAGTAACAGATTATTTACATACATTTCAGATTCATCATTTATTACGCAATATGTTCCAGAAGTCTATTTTCCAGCAGTTGTAAAAACTTTTATAGAAGCCCATTTAAATGGATCACGGTGAAAAACTATTTATTTTCATACGGACCATAAATTTTTTACGACATTTTAAGCATCGTCTCCATTTCGGAACTACATTTCGTTAGGCTCTCAGTTAGAGGTTTATTTGTCTTTGGGCTTAGCAAAGATTTTAGTACATGTCAAATCTATTATGTCTTATTTAATTGCCCCTGTTTCTCGGAAAGTATCAACTGTGGTGGAGAAATTGGCTGCGAGAGATACGAGCTGTAAAAATTGGACATTAACGTCTTGAATCTGTTTATTGACACGAAAATTGTCTTGTTGGATTAGTGTTCATGTGTATACGTCTACAAAATTGCTGAGTTTTATGTTTTAGTCACTAAATAGATATGGCTTTTGGAGTAGATAAATCGGCGAAGGTGGAACAGAATTAATGAGCTCGTCGAAAGATGTATTATTTTCAGGATCGG
Source organism: Heliothis peltigera (assembly GCA_958496145.1). NCBI lineage: Eukaryota > Metazoa > Arthropoda > Insecta > Lepidoptera > Noctuidae > Heliothis > Heliothis peltigera. The sequence continues at coordinate 7,821,848 of OY292341.1, forward strand.
GAAGAAATGGTTAAATTAGAAGCAGTAATAAGCAATTTTCCGAATGAACTCAATTTAGAATATTATTATCTAAGATACATAAGTATTGTTAATGCAAACTTTTTTTGAGTGGGAAGACCTAAAATGACTTCTACCGCTATGGGTGCAGCTGGAGGGAGTGTCAGACTATTATAATTATTAAAACCCATTTTTGTTCGTTCTGGTGGTCTTCGTGTCCCAGGGCTGTGGTAAATATTGCGAACAATTCTACATCCCTTATTAATGGTACCTTAATTGCAAAAGTCGACGTGAATACTTAACACGTTGACTGTTCCCATCGATTTTATAGACTCAGTTAAAACCGCCATACTCTTAATACAAATTACTGTCACGAAACCAAATATAAACCCACAACCATGTCAAGATTAATAAATAAAATTAATATGAAATGCAAAATGGGTGGAAATACATTACGAAGAGAGCTTTCTTGTCATAATAACATTAGTTGAATACAAAATGGATGCGACAGAGTCTCCAAGGTTGGGTAAGGACGTCACGATCCAATGGCGACTGATCACGATTTTCCCAACGTAATAGAAATGCAAAGGGCGTTCGATGACCAAACAAGGGCTGGTAGGGCGGAAAAGTTTCGCACAGCACAGCTCTTGAATGAT